>OZ035877.1:73585178-74118012 GCA_964034865.1 Eristalis intricaria
GCCTGCAGATTTAATTGCTCTCTATTCACTGAGGTATGTCCGGGTGCTCGATTCACGAATCAGTTCAGCCTACAATCGGGTTATTTATTCAAAACTGAATGAATTGATCAGTCGCAGTTTGCATGGCATCCGGTGACTTGTTCAATTGAACGGATTTTCCTTTGGATCTTCATTGTTTCTGAATTCCTTGCTCTCGACTGAGAAATATTTGCACTAAAAGCAAGGAAACAAGATCAAAAAGCAAATGACACGATCATTGCCAAGGCCCACATCCATGACGCATCGTCAAGTACAAACTGAGTGCATCATCTGTTTCTAAAATTAGATATTGCACTTACATAAAGAACGATCTTATCGCTAATCGATCAAGTGCACAGTCAAAAGCGGAAATCACACCAAAAGCAATCTCAACGTGCACTGCATCATCGCCCCCGTCTCGTGTTCAATTACCAGGCATTTTGCGCCGCGATCGATGACATCCCCAGCCCAATGCCCCGTGGTTGGGCCCAGTAAACGCCTTCAATTATCACCACAGTGTATCGCATTTATCGAGCGATCTGTAATTGAACTAGTACACCCACGGAATTAGCAGAATCAGTCACCCCACTAGAGTGGTGGAAATTTGCTTAATTAACAGACATGGCGTTACAATGTAACCGGAGAATCATCACTCACCCCTCACCTGAGCGAAGAGAACAAACCTCTTCACACTCCGGCGATGAGAATCTAATAAGAACGAGTGTAGTAATTTTCTCCACCGCATGCGACCTGTGCGGTGAGCATGTAAACAGAAAAACGATCGCGTCGAGATGACGATATTCACACTGCTGCAGGGCGACCTTCAAATGACATTCAAGGGAAAAGCGATAAACCCAGCAGTAGCAGCAGCAGCCAGCCATGAAGACGGAGTGGGGTGGTGGCGCGCTACACTCTAGAGGCTCGTCCATGCGTTCATTCATGTGACTCAGTTCAGACGTGAATTCCACTCAACTGTGTGCCAAGAATATACAGTCGATCGGTCGTTTTCTTGCTGTATTCGCGGACCCGTGACCGGCTTCGCTACAAACGGACACACCTCCCACCACCACACACGATTGTCGCCACACCGCCAAAACCGAGTGTGGACACTCACTGTCATCGGCGTCTTACGATTGGCAAGCGGGAAATTGCATCATTTGGATCGGAGATATTTTCGGGACTGCTTTCACGCACACAGATCCATGAGGACGAGGCTTTTCATCCCATTCCCCATCCCACCGGCACACAGACACTCATGACTGTTTGCCCACGCGGGTTTTTTTGTTTTTGCCTTCTTCTGGGAATATTAGCTTTTTGTTCGTTGTTTCCAACCCGCCGCACCGCCTGCGCCCGCCAGATGAGTGTTTTTATGGAGCGTTTCTCTAGAATCCGGTCGCCGTCAGCCGACAGCCGAAAGCCGAAAAGCAAGTGGGCACGGAATGTGATCTCTCGCAAACTAATTAGAAATCTGCACGAGCGCTAGTCTAGCGACGCTGCGAGAGGGGATGGGCTTTGTAAGTCTTTTTCTGTGCAAAAATTAATCATCAGGTATCAAAGGTCGATCGTAGTCGGTGCGGTCACATGATGCCGCTGGGGACGGGAACAGGTTTGTTTTTCTCTCGCCTGACTTCGCTCATTAGCCAGTGTAATCGTCTGCGACTGAATGAGATGTGCGTTGATGGATTAGCAGCCGTGTGCGGTGGCCACTATTGATAGGTCATTGACAACTGCGTTCGGCAGAGGGGCGGGCGGCTTGCGGCTGTCACCTGCTATCCCCTCGCGCAAAGCTTCTGCCGCCGGTGACGTTAATGGCTACGCGCGAGTTCCGATGTAGACACACAACAACGTACGGGCCACCGAGTGGGAGTGTTTATAAACAATTTTGAAATGTGTACACAATTTTCTATTTTTGCAAAGATTCGCTTTGCCTAAAGTTGAGTGGTTTCATATTAATTTATTTTTTTAAATAAAACGCTGAGACAGACTGAATGTTGTTTATGGCGAAGTGGCTAGTTGATATCGAATAGTTTTGTGGCAACGGAATCAGCACAAGCCAGAAACGCGCGTCGCGAACGCCAAGGTTATCCGAGGCACAGTTTGTCAACAAAATCAGGCGCTGCATGCAGGGCTACGGGACTGGGACGTTCCGAGGATGTGGAAACAAATCAATTTTGGTTAACTAATGTAGGAACCTCATCTAACTTGGCGTGCGCAGTTAGGGACAGCTGGCTAAAGATCGTGCCAGATGGAGAGGCCTGTTTTGGTTTGAGGAGCAGGTCCACCCCGGACTGTAGCGCCACCAGAAGAAGAAGAAGAGTGTGGGGACAAACCGAAAAAGACGAGAGCCTGCGAAGAAATTACTCTTTTCGACGTGAGTGATTTTTAGGCACGAGTCCTTCGATGTCAAGGTGTGGGAAGGTTAAGTGCTGAAATTTCTCTTCGTTCTTAACGTCCAGAAATCGAATAGCCATGATGGCATGAGGCCACGGTCCCATGGTATTAGACGGATAAGAAATCCGTTCTGTGTATGAGTATTCTACTCTTGACAGCCGGTTTTCCAAACCTGCAGACACTCTTTACTAGTGCTGCAGCAAATTGTCTAGGTATTCGTTACTAAGTAACGAGTGTTGTACTTTGTAACGAAACGTTACTTAGGAAATCTCGTTACTATGGCATGTATTATTACAGCGTTCCCTGCAGGAATTCCTTATTTTTCTGTTGAAGGTACCTTTGTTCAGTTCCTCTTCAGTTTTAAGGTTGAAGGCAGCCATTAGGTATTAGATTAACGGAGTCCCCGGTTCGAATCCCAATGAAAGCAAAGTTAAGACGCTTTTATCTGGTTCCAGTCATGGTCCAGTCACCACTAGCCGTTGGTATCTACCAAATTAACGGCACTATCTCTGGCGTAGTCGATCAGTGGTTCTAATCTGACTTTGAGTATCACAGTCCAAAATGGGTTAAGAGTGCTGGTAAATGTACTAGCAGCCCCCCTACCTAACCTAACCTAACCTGCATCGCTCCCATCATTGTTCTCCATTCTCCTTACAATTCTCCTTACACGTGTGCATCAAGTGTGAAAAGCGATACAATATATGTACTTGCAGAAATACAGACAGGGAACGATGAATATTTTCAGCACAGTTAGATTTTGACACGCTTTGCTAACGTTACGCAGTTTATGTTCTTAACTGAGGCTTCAAAGTCTCAAGTAAATGTTTAACACCAGATGCCAATTTCAACGAAAGTATCTAGTTTAACGATTATTCACAGTCCGGGATTGACCTGGGCCTCAACCAACAAGCCTCTCCAGCTAGCACGGTCTCTGGCTAGCTGTCTCCAGTGTCGCACGCCAAGTTGGTTGAGGTCCTTCTCCACCTGAGTGCGCCACCTTAAACGCGAGCGTCCTCTGTTGCGTTGTCCCACTGGTTCGGAGTCGAAGACTTTCCGGGCCGGGGCTGAGTTGGCCTAGCCATCTTAGACGTTGGATCCGAAGACGCCTGACTAGACTCATGTCGCTGTACATCCCGTACAGTTCGTGGTTGAATCTTCTCCTCCAGAAACCGTCAACGCAAACAGGACCAAAGATCGCACGCAGAGCTTTTCTCTCGAAGAGACCAAGGACTTCCTTATCAAGGTCCTTGGATCAAGGTCTTGTATAAAGTCAGCTTGGTCCTTCGAGAGGTGGCTTTACTATTCAATTGCCTCTTGAGCCCATAGAAACAGCGGTTGGCTAGAGTTATTCTGCGTTTGATTTCGGTACTGATGTTGTTTGTACTGTTTACTGCGGAGCCGGGGTGGACGAAGTCCTTGACTACCTCGAAGTTATAGCTGCCCATTGTGACGCTCTGTCCAGGACGTCGATGTTGTGTGTCCTTTCTTGATGACAGCATATACTTCGTTTTTCCCCCATTCACCGCTAGACTCATTTTAGCCGCCTCCGCCTCAATGCCAGCAAACGGCTCGCTGTGTTCTACCAATCACGTCAATGTCATCCGCGTATGCTAGCAGTTGTACGGACTTCTGGAAGATCGTGCCTCTTGTGCTGGCGTATGAGTCTTGCACGATCTTCTCCAGGATGATGTTAAAGAAGTCACATGACAGCGCGTCGCCTTGTCTAAAACCAGAACATAACTTAGGTATTTATAAATGCCGGTTCGAACACTTCTAGTTCGTTTTAAATGTCTTTTAATTCTTCCGCCATAATCTGAAACAGTGGCAGTTCTAAAACTTAGGGGTATCCTCATGGGCCTTCCCGTCACCACAAGCCACATACATCCTCGGAAAAGCCCACACAACAATAAAATCATGTAAAAAACGCTTTCAGATTAAATCAAGGGCAAGAGACCTAGAAGTTAGATATCTCTTTACTCCTTTATCTCTGGTTTCGAAGACAGGACCAGCTATATTCTACAATTCATTCAGAATGTTTGGTTAAAAATATCAAACGTCGACTGGTCCCAACGATCCGTTGTAAAGTTTTGACGGTGCTTTGAAGAACAGACGATAAGTGTAGGTCGTGAAATAAATGAATATACAGTACCTCACAAAATTGAGCATACACCTATCATTACTTCATATTCGTGCTGTTTTAAGGCCGACCACTTTTTTGTTTTATTTTTTTGGTATACAATCATAACTGAATACATATCTTAAACAAGAGTATATGCCAAATTCACTGACAGGCGACTTCCTACCGGTACTTTTCGCATGGAAAAGGAAACAACCCCTGAAATCGACACACAAAATTGAGCATACAGATGTCATGTGTGCGTTATAGACAAGCTTCGCAGAATCGATACATGCAAATTTTTTCAGGAATGAAGCAACAAATGTCCCTGATGATCATTTCTGCACACGCTTTTGAACTGAAAAGACCGATATTCTCTTCTTGGTGCGAAAATATGGAAAACATGCGAAAACAGACTACTTTGTCAACGAGAATGCTCATAATTAAGCTATTTTGCGGGGAAGTCGATGCGAAATATAGGAGAAACTGTAGGGCGATCGCATGCAACGGTACAAAAAATAATAAACAACTGAAAGGGGAAGAAAAAAATTGCTTTCAGAACAAAACGAGCGGTATATTGTTCGGACAATCAAGTCCAATCCGAAATCTAGCGTTCCAAAGTTGACGGCTGAGGTGTCATCCGTAATTAATAAGCCTCTTTCAGTGGAAACCGTTCGCAGAGTCTTGAGAAAGAATAATTTAAATGGTAGGATCGCCCGAAGAAAGCCGTACATTTCCCTAGTTAATAAGAAGAAAAGATTGGAGTTTGCTAGACAATATGTAAACCACCCGGAAAGCTTTTGGGAAGGTGTTTTGTTTTCAGATGAAACAAAAATAAATTTATTTGAGTCTGATGGCAAACAAATTGTTTGGAGGGAACCAAATACAGCTCTCAAAGCTTAAAATATAAAGTCAACCATAAAACATGGGGGAGGATATGTGCTGTTGTGGGGTTGTATGGCTTCAAATGGCTGTGGAAAGTTTGAATTTATAGAAAATACTATGGACAAAATTGGGTATTTGAATATTTTAAAACGAAATTTACGAAGTTCCGCAGTAAAATTAGGTCTACCTCCGGTTTTCTACTTCCAACAAGATAATGATCCGAAGCACACCTCCTATTTAGTACGCGAATGGTTGCTTTATAACGCTCCAAAGCAGCTAACAACACCCCCACAATCGATCTTAACCCTATTGAACATCTATGGCACGAAATAAAAGTGCGGGTTAAAGAAAGTACCTGCTGCAATAAGCAGGAGCTAAAAGCTAAAATTCAGGCAGCTTTTACTGAAAAACTGGTAAAATCCAAGCCACGGCGGTTACAAGCTGTCATAGATGCTGAAGGAGGTGCCACGAGTTACTGAAATTTTATTTGTAACTGTTTTTGTTTTGTGTTTTAGTCGTAACTCGAATTTACTTTAAGTGTATGCTCAATTTTGTGTGTTAAAATGAAGTGCCATTTTTATTTTGCTTTTTTTTAATTTTCATATTTTTGTTTATGGTTTTTAGCAATTGAAATATGTCAATTCGAACTGCATTTAAGTTTTATTAATAAACTACTTTTTGTAAGGCGAAAAAGATAAAAATATGTTTAAGCTGTGAGTGTATGCTCAATTTTGTAAGGTACTGTATGTTGTAGAACAAAAATCGATCTGTCACTCACCACAATGAATAAAACGTCACCAATGACAGTTACAACTTTGACGTACTAAAGGAGTTTGTCCACCTCGAGGCAAACGTGAACTCGATTTGTCGAAACAACTGGGCTCAAACTCCTGACTCGAAGGAGTCATGCTCTACAAAACTCTTATTTTGCCCGTCCATATAGCTGGAGCCGAAAGCTGGACCCTAATTGATTCTTAGTGCCTTCGAAGGAAAAATTCTACGTCGGATATATAGTCCGGTCTGCGAGGAAGATGATTAGAAGAGCAGGCACAACACCAACTCCACGAGCTGTACCCGGATGTGGATGTACTCCGGAAGGCAAAAATCCATCTACTACACAGACCACATTGAGCGGAACACCAACGCTCCAGATAAGAGGGTCTTCGAATCCGAAGGAACCGAACCTCCAGTATAAAGACCAAGTAATCCCCGATGCAAGACAACTTGGTGTTGATTACTGAAAGCAGCGTGCCCAGGACCGTCATCGAAGGAAGGCAGCAATTGCTCAAGCTCTGACCTTCCGTGGGTCGCCGCACAGTGGAACCACTCCATACAAAGCCATCTCATAAGTTTTCAAACGCGTTTTCCGGAAACCTTTGGTGTAAAAAAGTAATATAAAAATGTTGTGAATTATGTAGAAGATACATCTTGGTTTAGTCTTCCCCTTTATAATATAATATGGGTGGCGCAACACTCCGAGGCGGACCTGGGCCTAGTTTCTCAGCAACCACTCGTGTTGTGCATGATCACGCGTGGAAGGGACCTACAGTTTAATCTCGACTCCGAACGGCGAATTTGAGAAGCTTTTTCTAGACAGGAATACTCTTTGAGCATTGTCAGTGACTCGAAGTTAGCACTATTTTCTTCTAATATTACTCCATTTACCAATGACGGACGTGGTACGTAGGTAAATAGTGATCCGAATGAACTGTAATTCATCTTCACTCTGTCAATCCAATCCATGCACATCTGGAGAGTGTGGCAGACCTTCAAAGCCGTAAGTAAAGAAAAAAAAGTTTAATTATTTAACGGCCTAAATAGTCAAGACTATGTATACCAAGTTTCCCCCATTTATCTTTAAAAACAAAAACAGTTACAAATTTTTGAGACAATGACTCCGTTTTCGGACCTGCGCCGGTGTGATAAGTAAGTAAGTTACCCTGAACCCATCACTCAAAAGACTCGGGATCGAAAAGCCCGTAGTGACTTTTATTCACCGGCTTCGCAATATGCAGGACCCCCTAAGTGCTAAGTGACAGGTCTAAATTCTTAGGGCTTATATTAGACACGAAGTTAAGCTGGAAGCTGAATATTCAGGAACATGCCAAGAAGGCCTCCACAGGCCATTGGGTGCAAATGGGGACTGCAACCCCGAATGGTTCACTGGCTATTTACATCAGTTGTTAGACCCATACTGTTGAATGGTGTCGCAATTTGGTGGGCCGCACTCTATAAAAATTCAACGTCACACCACTCGCTAGAATGCGGATGGCTTGCGTATGCATTAGCGGAGCGCTAAGGACTACATGCTCCGATGCACTAAACATACTCCTCAACCTGCCACCGATAGAACAAATTGCCAAACAGACAGCAGCTAGATTAAGATCGCTGAACAGCTGGAAAGAACTGCAGTCTGGACATTCAACGTATGCCTTTATACCCATGGATACAGACCTCACTATACCTAAACTGCTCTTCGAGGAGTATTTTGTCAACCAGCATACCGCCCAGATCTTATTGGGAGTCTGAACACCAGACGCTGGAAGGTCCACTACGAATTTTCACAGATGGATCGAAGATGGATGCAGGTGTGGCTGCTGGTCTCTATTCCAAGGATCTAAATTTCCAGCTATCTTTCCGACCACCTAATCACCGTAGCGTCTTTCAGGCTGAAACTATAGCGATTAAGGAAGCCCTGTCCTGCCTAAAAAACAATATAATATCGCGCACAGATGTCGTCATCTGTTCCGATAGCCAGGCAGCGATCAAATCTCTGGATTCAGTCACCTTTAATTCCAAGACCTTCCTTAATTGCCGCCTATCTCTTAACGAGATGTTCAAGTATTTTAGCTTCCAACTTATGTGGGTGCCGGGACACTGTGACATTCCAGAGAATTGCGAAGCGGACGAACTCGCTGGAAAGGGCACAAACTCTGTTCTCTTTCCGGGTGGAGACCCAACCTCCATGCCTGTCGCTACTATTAAACATCTGCTAAAGCTTGAAATGCTTGCTGAAACAAACCGCAGATGGATATCTGGGACAGGATGCCTCATTACCAAACAACTATGACCTATGATCGATCGATACCAAGCGATCGCTTAGCTTAATCAGATTAAGCAGGTCAAACCACAGATCTTTATTGGCGTTTTGCCATCGGAACTCACGCCTCTAGACTAGGCGTTCCCTATAATGATTTCTGTGGAAGCTGCATGCACGAGGATGAGGAAGAAACCATCGAACAGTTGGTATGTAGCTGCAGTGCTCTCTCATCCTGTAGATTCAGAATTCTGGGGCTCCATTTCTTTGTTAACCTGGCAGCATCAGAATCAGCCCTCTTCTTCGCTTTATAAAAAGCACAAATTGGTTTGTAGAATAGGTACCCTTGATCCGCGTGGTAACAAAATGGGCCTTCGCTTGGCCTAAGTGTGTCTGCTGTCGGTATGAGCGGGAGTCAGCTACCTAACCTACCCTGAACTCTATCAATGTGGAACTTTCGGCATTGGATATAGAATAAATGCCCTCAAAAGTGGACCATCAATTCCATACTCGTGCAGAGTTTACCTCGAGTAACTTGGTAGGATACATTTCCTTACACAACATCTGTACATCGATTTGGCATATTCCTAAAACTTCTCGAGTATCATTTTTAGAGTGAAAAGCTGGCCGGTTATACTTCTGCCGGTACAAAAGCCACACTGTTCAGTCCCCATCCTGGACTTGATTATATCTCTAAATCAACACGGCAACATCTTAGTCCCGCTGAGGAGATATGCCCCTGTAATTGAAGCAATCTATTGTATTCCCTTTTTTGAAAAGAAGGACAATCAACCATTTTTCATCTGCAGATGTTTCACTGCTTTTCCAGGCCACCTTTATGACCTCGACCAAGGACAAATAAAGAACCTTAGCAAAATAACCAAAGATCTTGGCAAGGTTAGGTTAGGTTTAGGAAGGGAAGTGTGATGTGTTGAAATAATCTGTACAGAACTTATAGCATTTATATATTAATGGGTAGTCTAAAAAGTCATTTCGTATTTCTAATCAAACTTCAACTTCTTTTTGTAGCCAGCCTTTTTTAAATGGTTCAAAACCTTTTGATGATCAATGTTTAGTTCCTTGGCGATGTCAGGGCTGCTTATGTGACGGTCCTGGTTAATCTTTTCTATAATTTCATCGACTTTTTCAACGATAGGTCGACCAGAGCAGGGTGCATCTTTCACATCGAAATTTCCAGAACGGAAGCGAGCGAACCATTGTTGTGCTACACGAACTGATACAGCATCGTCTCCGTAAACTTTACAAATTTCATTGGTAGCTTGCGTGGCATTCTTCCCTTTTTTATACAAAAATTTCAAAATATAGCGAATTTCTTCATTATTTTCACTAATTTTTGAACAGCTGTAACTTCCGACTTCACAGCTGATTGCCCCCTAGTCTCCCGACGAATTTGTGTGCCTTTTTGAGAGATATTCACGGATTTTTGACGGTTATTCATGAAAAAACGTAAATGCTGTCCTCTGATTGGTCAATTGGGCTTATGAATACGTTATAAAAAACAGTTGTCAAAAATCTTAAGGGGAAAAAGAGATAGAAGTCAGGCATCTCTCCAATACTTCATTTCTGGTTGTTACTGTTCACTCCTGTCTGAGCAATAAATACGTTTCAACGTGCTTGGAAGAAGTGTCTATATCTAGAAGATCCAGAAGATTCGAGAACAACTCCATTTCAATATGATAGTGTGAAGTGATGTTCACTTCCATTCGGAGGCCTTAGGGCCCATTGTGAATCCCTTCATTCACCACCCCGTGCTCTTTACAAATCTTAGAAGATCGGTTATATTCGCATTCCCTAAGTTCGCAGTCTCTGTGAAGAATCTTTGACCCAGCGATGATAGGTGCCGATTCTGCAGAGCTAGGGTTTCAGAGGTCTTGGCCAGCAATCGTGCATATTAACCAATATTTCAAACAATCCTCTCTCATTAATGAAATCAGTTTTCTAAATCTCAAAAATCGACCGCCAATGACATTGTGTCTCGCATCCTCGAAGATGCGTCTCCGTGATTTCAACAACGTGCTGCTGAGATTTGAAGTTCTATGGCAGAGGCGAAGTTCAGACGCTCAGGTTTACATAAACCGCTGTGCCAAGGCTTTAGGATCTGATCAATTCAAGTCGCTTATCGAATAATGGAAGAACTCTTACATTTTGTGGTGGGTACACCTAACAAGCCGACTTGCTTCTAGCCTCTACATGTCGCGCCACACACAAAAACGGCTGGCATTACCTGCAAGTCCCTTTAAGAATCCATGCCAAACAGCCACACCCTTCAGCTGATTTAATTGCTACCCTAAATTCCCACACCCCTATTCGTCATGATTTTTGTGTAAGAATTCGATTCGTAAAAAAACACACCTCTTTACAGCAATCTTGTGACTTTCGATCGTGATAATCTTAATTGACGTCAACAAAGCCGTCAAGCTGCAATCAGACGAGAATCCCCTCGTAACAGTCGATAATTTAGCGACAACTCCGCGCCCGACAGACAAGCAGTCGTAACCCTTGCTTCGTCGTGACCAAATCAAACAAAAAAAGCGTGACTCTCAAGCACACCCCGTCTGTCGACGGTTTTCGAGTCTACCAACCCCAGTGCGGAGAAGCTAGATCCACCAGAACCCCACTTGCAATGGAGCTTGGTGGTGTTTTTCACACCACGCCGCCACCAATTATCACCCGAATTCCGTAATTTTGGCCATGTTTCCAACCTCTCCAGAGCTTCGCAGCGGTCAGCAGACAGCGGCCACAAGATGCACAATCACTGGCAATAATCAATGGATGGATGAACGTGCTAAACAAACCCCTCCGCCGGCGCATAGCTCGACTCGGGGCTCTGAGTTCTCTCACGTTTTACGCGCAAAAAAACGTCTCACGGTCTCTCAATGGACTCCAGGCCACAAAGCCGCTCGCGGATTGTGGAAACTCCAGAAACGCCAGCACGTATCACCTGATACTGCGGGCATTCCAACGTGTGAATTCGCACCAGTATCTCGGTATCTGCTCCTAAATGCGTATTAATTGCCCCCTTCGGCTCCAAAGTTCGACAAGCCCACATGCGGCTCAAGTCGAAACAGAAAAACACAAGAAAAAAAAAATGAGCAACAAAAAATCGCCAACCCCTTAAAAAATAAGAAACGTCATTAGTTGACGTTGGCGGACAGTCAAGTTGCCTGCCAAGTCCTTTTTTTAAGTGAAATTAATAGCGGAAAATTTTGGGCTGTGCCGATTTAAAAATAGACTCGTATCACAAGACCAACGGCGGGCTTTTGTGGACAAGAAATTATGAATCGCCCACAAGTGTGGCAGCTTCTTCTGTTGATCATGGGACGTGTGTGCGTGCGTGAGTGAGTTCGTGTGTCGTGTGTGTGTTGCTTTTGTTTTGACATCGTTCCGAAGACCAATTGGCAACGTCGAAGCACACTTGCTGATAAGCACCCCAAGTCGAAGACCACAACGATCACGATGCCAAGGGTGCATCTTTGTGGGAAAGAACCGACGTGTGTGTGTGGGGCTCATCCCAATTAAATGTCACAGTTTTCTGGTTTGCTTCACAGAGCAGGTGTCTTCATTCAGCACACGGTGCATTTGTGCTTGTTTATCTCGCAGAACTATACGAGTCTTTTTTTGCTCGCTGGCCTTGAAGAGGAATTTTTGGTCGGGTTTGAGGACCGGAAATGTTGCAGTGGGTCAAGCAGACAAGGATAGGGCCGCGGCTGACAGGTGGCAGACTCAATCACGTGCATCCGCCGAAGAGACTAATGGATTTGGTCGGTTTTAATTGGGAACTTTTTTGTCAGAGACAAATCTATTTCGGGAGGAAATCAACACCCCGACATATAGCCGGTTGCATGTGAACGTTTCACATCCGACCAAGTGGTTAGTTTTCACATGATTCCAACACGTTTTGGCAGGAGAATGTGTTTTGATTTTCAAAAAAGCCGAGTGATTATTTGTGACAAAGTCACAGGTTAAAATTGGCACACATTCCACAAAAGTGAATAGCATTTGATTGCGTACACACGCGTGAAATTCGATGGGACGGAGGGGGAGATTAGCGAACAAATCGGACTATAATTAGCACGGAAGACAGATATAAACGAACGTCTGCATTTAGAATGCCTTGACCAAGTAGCTCGACAAACAAACTCTTCGCGAGGAGGAGCACTGGCGGTTAAGGTAAATAGATGCGAAGTGTGTTCAGCTCAGCCTTGATGAAGATCTTATCGTTTCTTTTTTTCGCTTGTGACCGCCACGCCGCCGTTTGCACTGACTGAGGTGGATGGTGGAGCTACGGTCACTGTTGAGTTGGTTCTACGATTTTCGAAGTGCTACTAGTTCTAAATTTGTTTGTTTTTTTTTTTCTTAATTTCGTCCAAAAGACAGGGGATATGACATTCTCTTGTCAATTTATGTCCAAATTGTGACACACGCCACCTATTTAGCGCCAGGAACGGTGTTACTAATTATCGAAAGTTTGAGCAGCACGTTCCGAACATTTAACTGTCTTTTAAATTGGTTTCTTTGCCATCACCTCTATCGTCTGGACCATGGCTTAGTGGCTTAATGCGTCAACTCTGCACCGGGTGCCTGTCTGATTGACTTCGAAAAGGCGTTCGACGCCGTATGGTTAGAGGGCTCTTACTCTTACCCTCTTACAAGGCTTGGCATAAGGAAACCATTTCACCAGGTTTTTTGAAAGCTTGTCGTGAAAAATGGCGACGTTACTTCTAGCACGGAGGTCGCCATGGCGAAGTGCGTCGACTACTGCGTGCTCTTCGCAGTTATTCAGCTCCCGAACGTGGTGGAAGAACTGGGGGAATATGTCTAGAGGCACCCTTATAATTACAATAAGGCCCGCTGGCCACGCTTCTTCAGGACTTTATCCAAAGAACTACGTTCGACTGGGATCAATCCTCCGACAAACAGAAACCTGACGAACGAAGAGGTCGACAGGTACCTCACACAAATGGACGACGTGATTAAACGTACAATGGACAAGACTATTCCGAAGGTAGTAGAAGTCGATGACAGTGATGTTTATCGAAATGCTACCATCGATGCACTTCACGTTCGCAAAAGTAGGCTGCAGTCAAGACTCAAACTCTGGCACTCTTACAGATCCACAAAACGCGTAAGTCAGGTCACTGAAGTCGGAGATCAAAAACCTCCAACAGATAATAAGAATTAATTACAGCTTGGCTATAAGCTTGCACTGGAGCAACAAAATCCGGGCTGTACAATCCAACAACCCGAATATGTTCCCGCAAGTAAATAAAATATTCCAGAGGAAAGATCAAAACGACATTCTGACCGTTCAACTTCCCAGGACGACAAACAATGACCAATTACTGACTTCAATTGGCATCGATCCAGGTGGGGCAGTGCTAGACAATGACTTCTTCGTGGTTGGAGATCCCCAGGATAAGGTTAATTTGGTGCTGTGTTTCTGAGAGTGAATACGGTCAACGAGGTTAGTAGGCCTTGCTAAATCACTTCTATCTCCGCATGGAGATGAGTCAATGGCGATCTGAGAATCCAGGTTTCACCAGGTTCAGTGACGTTAACATGGCAAATCTTGCCGTCGCCAACGATGCAACCCACATCTTGATTTCCCAAGAAGATCTCCAGGGTATCTTTAACTCGCTGAAGAAGAAAAAGTCTGTCGGAATCGATGGTGTACCAAATATTGTGCTTCGAAAACTACCCCCCGAAGCGTAAAAATTCTACTCAGCATTGTTCAACAATGCGCTGAGTAATGCACATTACCCAGCACACTGGAAAACAGCTGTGGTTCAGCCGATCCCTAAACGCGACAAAGACAAGTCCATTCGGACAAATCTTCGGTCGATCAGTCTTCTTCCTTGCATTAGCAAGGTTTCTGAAAAGATAGTCATTCGAATTCTGAAACAATGGGTTGATGAAAATAAAAACATACCGGACAACCAGTGCGGATTCAGGGCGGGTCATGAAACCATACATGCCGCGTCCAAACTGGTATCCGGCATTCAGTGGAATAAAGGCAAACAACAATGCATGGGTGCCTGTCTGATTGACTTGGAGAAAGCATTCGGGCCACTTACTCAAGCTGGTCAGGCTTGACATAAGTAAACCATTGCTATACATGATCCGTGACATGATAACAAGTTTTTTGAAAGTTTGTCGGGAAAAATGGCGACGTAACTTCTAGCATGGGGGTCGCCATGGCGTAGTGGCTTAGTGCGTCGACTCCTACGCAGAGGGTGTCAGTTTCGATACCCGAATTTACTACCTTTCCCATTTCACGGCTCCACCTACAATACTCTTTGAGCATTGTCAGTGAGCTCAAAGAGTATCTCCTGTCTAGAAAAACCTACTCGACTACGCCGTTCGGAGTCGGCATTAAACTGTAGGTTTCTTCCACGGATGAGAGAACAATAGCACGCACAACACGAGTGGTTGCTGAGGCGCTAAGCCCTGGCAATCTACGAGCTGTAGCGCCACCCATATTAACTTCTAGCACGGTCTTTGACATTAATAAAATGGTCTCTAACAGGGAGCTGTTGGTTCGCCGGTCTTGTTTTCAATATCCACTGCAGATCTTGTAGGTTCCATACCGCACTTAATAGCGTACACCGACGACTTTTTGCGTACAGAACTGGTCCGAAGATGGAGGTAATAAATGTCTTGTCTATCAGCGATTTTGCGACGACTGCAAGTTGGTTATCAACTTCCTGAAGTGTGAAACTACCCCGTTCAGGACCTCGTTGTACACGGCACCGAGGGATACGCGCCAAAACTGGCGCAAGTTCGCCATAGTTGATCCACAGGGTCAGGGTAACAGTAACAGAGTAACCGTGTTAGTAGTGTAGTTAGATATCTTGGCATTTGGCTGGATCAATATCTGTATTTTGGCAAACATATAGATATTGCTCTGACGACACTCAGCTTTTGCAGTAGGCTGTTTTCTAGCAGCCAACTTGATACCAGGGTGAAGGTAATCTGCTTCATGGCCCTCGTACGGCCAATTATGGTGTACGGTTGTCCCTTGTGGTTTAACGTGAATCGTTCCCAGATGGAAAAGATGGGGTTGTTCGAGAGGCAGTGTCTTAGGAGCTGTCTCCGTCTGTATCGCACACCCGAGTCTGAGTACAAGAAGATCTATCCTAACGAAGTCCTTTACAACGAGGCAAACTTGAACTGGATAGATAATTTTATTATTAAGCTGATCAGAAGGCACACTGCACCAGCTATGAACAGTCTGCTCTTTGGGGCTTACTACCCAAACACTATGTGCCATGAAAGAGTGCGTTTCAACGGCCTTATTCTACCTGAGGTATTTCTCTATCTCGATAAAAATTGGCCGCTGATCTTCCATGACTCCAATACGAGCCGGATGTTGCTCGCAGCCACGAGGATATCCTCCGTTTCAATAAAGCGATCTCTGCTCGTGACAGGAGAGAGTGGCACGTTTATTGGTGATTGCACCAGAACCGGTCTCCGCCGGCATTGGCTCTTCCAAACGGCGGGACAGTTGACCATGGTGGCCAACTTACATAGAATTAAAGTCAGCTGAGGAGAAAAATTATAAAATAATCCAAAAAAAAAGGTGCAACATGGCGTTATGCATATACATAACATATACGCGCTGGTGCATATGTCTGTCTCTTACGGACAAGCTAGTTTTAAGGTTAAGTTATGTTAAGGTTTATTTTAGATTAAGTTAGTTCTACGCTATTTTTTTCATACGTTAGCTAGGTTAAACCAAGTTTTTCAAGTTTTCTTGGTAATTAAAATTAATAAAATACTGTCCCTAAAGACTAAAAAAAAACGAAAGGCACACATTTATATATAAATTAGAATAGCTTCGAGTACTCGCAGAAGGTCACTAAGTTAGGATTAAATACATTAAGCTATTTAAGATAATTAATCTAGTTTTAAGTATATTTTGTCTAGCAGTAAGTTAATTTAATTTCAATAAAAACAAAATTACATGAAAAAAAAATTGCGTCGACTCCTACGCAAAGGGTCTCAGCAACTTTCATAATTTGTGGTACCACCACTTTCGCATCACTGACAAGGCTCAACGAGACATCCTGTGTAGAAAAAGCTTCACAAACTAGGCCACTAGGCCCTTCGGAGTCGGCATAAAATTCTATTCTAGGTCCCTTCCACTCGTGAGAGAACAACAGCACTCACAACACGATTGGTTGCTGTAGAAGCTAGGCCCTGGCCATTTATGTGCTGTATCGACATCCATTTTATTATTTTATCATCTGGACAAGAAAGAAGTCTTTTGCAAGAAGTCACATCATTAATTCGACGGTAATGTCAACCGACGAATTTTCAAACCTAATTAAATTGAAAAATATTAGAGCCCTTCTGTGACTTCCGGTTAACGCTGCTACCTCACACCGTGAGCTTTTGACTTCGCCAAGAGTGCGTCTTGTCACCTCTTCTTTTTATTATATGAGGGTTAATCTCACTGCCCGATGGGGCCACTATCGCAAGAGAACTTTACTATCGTGTATTAAATTGTCGTAGACGGTCAAGTACGACGGCTACTGTCTCAGCCGAATCGGACACGTACTTTTGTTTTAACAGCGTGTGGAAGTAGGTGTGTCTGTGGATGTTCTCTTCCTCCGTGACAACCCATCGGTTCACACCTCCTCTGTCGCCAAGGCCAAATTGGTGGAATTAGGCTACGAACTGGCCTCATCAACCGTATTCTCCAGATTTGGCCCCGTGCTATTTTTTTTTTGTATCCAAAGTTAAAAATATCACGCGCAGCTTCTCGCCTACTCTGCAAACCTTCAGAAAATGTATTTTTCAGACGGGCTAAAGAAGTTGGGGCATCACTGGGTCAAGTGTAGAGACTATGTTGAGAAATAGTCTCGCCATTTTTTCAAAATGTTCTTTTTTCTTTATGTATTTATCGGACCATCCATGTATGTAGAGTAAAAATATTACAACCGCTGTTCCACAAGGTTCAGCTTTAGGTCCCATTCAGTTTTTGATCTATGTGAACGCACTGTTCGCTCAACCTTTCAAAGGCAAAGTAACTACATTTGCCGATATACCGCTCTTTCATACTCAAGCAAAGATTTGTTAAATGTTTTCTTAGAGGCTAATCATAATTTTGATTTACTGAGAAATTGGTTTTCATGATGGTTAGCTCATTATCAGTGACAAAACAAAATTCATGGTATTTAACTGTAACTGTCGAATGACGATGAGTGTTTTTTTAATTGTAATTCATCCGGTAGCAGCAACTGCTTTAAGGTTATTTTCAATTTTTAAGAATATGTTGTAACGAACTCACCGAGACCTTCAATGTCAAAAAGGATTTAGACAAGGTGACGTGCTGTCATGTGATTTCTTTAACATCATTCTGGAGAAGATCGTGCAAGACTCACACGCCAACACTAGAGGCACGATCTTCCAGAAGTCCGTACAACTGCTAGCATACGCGGATGACATTGACTTGATTGGGAGAACACAGCGAGCCGTCAATGAGCCGTTTGCTGGCATTGAGGCGAAGGCGGCTAAAATGAGTCTAGCGGTGAATGAGGGAAAAACGAAGTATATGCTGTCATCAAGAAAGGGCACACAACATCGACGTCTTGGACAGAGCGTCACAATGGGTAGCTATAACTTCGAGGTAGTCAAGGACTTCGTCTACCGCGGCTCCAAACAACATCAGTACCGAGATCATACGCAGAGTAACTCGTGCCAACCGCTGTTTCTATGGGCTCAAGGGGCATTTGAGTAGTAGAGCCATCTCTCGAAGGACTATGCTGACTTTATACAAGACCTTAATCATCCCAGTCCTGCTGTACGGCGCGGAGGCATGGACAATCTCAAAAGCGGATGAGGAAGTCCTTGGTCTCTTCGAGAGAAAAGCTCTGCGTGCGATCTTTGGTCCTGTTTGCGTTGACGGTTTCTGGAGGAGAAGATTCAACCACGCACTGTACGGGCTGTACAGCGACATGAGTCTAGTCAGGCGTCTTCGGATCCAACGTCTAAGATGGCTAGGCCATGTAGAGCGTATGGACAACTCAGCTTCGGCCCGGAGAGTCTTCGACTGCGAAACGCAACAGAGGACGCCCGCGTTTAAGGTGGCGCACCCAGGTGGAGAAGGACCTCAACCAACTTAGCGTGCGACACTGGAGACAGCTAGCTAGAGACCGTGCTAGCTGGAGAGGCTTGTTGGTTGCGCCAAATAAAGAAGAAGAAGAATATGTTGAAAGCTTTAAATACCTGGGCAAAGTATTGGATACAAAGCTGAATTGGAGCAACCATAAACTTTATCTAACATAATATTTAAATAAAGTAGCAAAACAAACGCGTGTCACCTCGGTCTTTTTTGTCCTTTCTCAACATTAAAACTAATGTGCAATTGGTTATTCAAATCCAAATTGGAGTATGGTATCACTTGTTGGGGCGGTGCTTACTTTAATTAAACCGAGCCTTTATTAGTAAAGCAACAGCATGCTATCAGGGTCTTGTTTAAGGTTAGCTAACTAACTCATAACTCCAAGTTATAATCTGTTCAGTAGCCTTAAAACTCTTGCATTAAGACATCTCTTGTTGTTGTTATAAAGTTCTTAAAATATGTTTCCAAAAATCGGGTTTTTACACATTTCGAAACACTGATAATTATAATTTGCGAGTGAATTACAGAAATTATGTAGAAGTTCCACCAGTGCATAAAGCTCATTTTAGACGATTTTATCTTGCTTCAGCAACTCGTCTGTTTAATTTGCTTGCAGATTCGGTAAGATGTGAAAGGGTGAAAAAATATAATATTTTTGAATGGTATCATATTACGGCTCTTCTCTCTCGACTATTCAAGTATTAACAGTCTGTGTTGCATGAATGAATTGTTTTTTTTTTTTGTTTAATGTAAAAATAATAGTTTTATCTCATTGTTCTTTTTTTACATTGAATTCTCCCATCAACGAGGTTCTTACCTTTTATGTGAACAGTACATTCACCACTTACCTATATATTTTTTTTTTATAATTTGCGCGAGCTCAAGGGATTGCTAATACCCTTATGTGTCCGGGGTCAAGATACAGCACGGGCCGAAGGTATAGAGGGAGAAAGGGAGATGAGGAACCTGTGCACATTGGTCTTAAATATCTGCGGGTTGTAGTCTGTGGGAAATATTAGGCTGGGCAAGGCATTCCATTTTCGTGCAGTGCGGCTTAAGAATGAGTCTCTGAATTTAACTGTGCGTCCGAAAGTAGGCTTAAGGGTATACTGATGGGCATGCGGGTGAATTCATGGAGAGGAGGAATGCAGTTGGCTAGCTCACTTGAGCATCGTGTTGAATTGTTGAAATAACGATAAAACACGGACAAAGAAGAGACGGTACGTCGATGTTCGAGCGAGTCTAATGACTGCGATATTATTGCCTCCTATAAGTTTTATCGCTCGCTCTATCAAGTAGGTGCAGTATGGTCTTGGGGACACCAGACCAGATAGGAGCGTTATACTCAAGCTTAGTGCGGATGTACGCCTTATAAATTACAGCCAAATCAGAAGGGGTGAAATATTTCTTGCATCGATTAAGGAAAACTAAACATTTCTTCTATCGTAGCTAGTTACACGAGATTTTTTGTTTGCAAATGGGTGGTGTACGAAGCAGGGGACAAGATCCACCCAGTTCGACGAGCTTAGCCGTGCAACCGCAAGCGTGCTGCCGTCCTCCTCCTCGACACTGAAGCTACCCGCTTAGCCTGCTGCAACAGCATTTTTGGCGACCTCAAATATGTGATCGTTCCAACTAAGTGTTGTGTTGATGCACATACCAGCAAGTCTTCCGGTTTCATCGACACAAGCTCCATTCATGGATAATGGCTGATTATCAAGGGTTCGCTTGAGTGACAGTAGACAGCATTGAGTTCCACTCTATTGTTTTTTCCCCAGTTAATTATGCTGTCACGATCGGAAAGTTTTATTTAAAACATTTTAACTTACATGCTAGACAAAAGTACTTAAAACTAGCTGAACTAACTTAAGAATTTACAATGTTCTTAATACTGACCTACTGACCCTCTGCGGGAACTCAAAGCTAATCTAATCTACTTTATGAATGTGCCTTTCGGCTTAATCTACGTTTTTTTTATTCATTAAGACAATAATTCATTTCTTTATTCATTTGCCAAGAAAACTTGTAAGAAACTTGGCTAAACTTAACTACTTAAACTACCTTACACTAACTTAACATCGGAATTCAACGTGCTTAACATACGCTGCCGTTCCAATTCTACGGCCGAAGGGCGGGGTCGTGAGTCTTGGAACGAATATGAAAAGCTAAGGGTGCTGTCATCAGCGAAGGAATGGATTGGATGAGAAGTAGTAGAAGTAGCAGACAAGAGATCATTTGTAAAAATGAGAAAGAGTGTCGGAGACAGAACTGAGCCTTGGGGAACACCAGCATTTATTTGGTGGATATCAGACTTGAACTCATCCAAAACAACTTGGAATGGTAATTTCTAATCCATAGAAGAAGAGATTCATTGATACCATAGGCACGCATTTTCAACAAGAGAGCTTGATGCCAAACTCTGTCAAATGCTTTAGAAATATCAAGCGCAACGATCTTGCTTTCTCCTGCATTGTGCAAAGACTGGTTCCACTTTTCGGTGAGATAAGCTATCAGATCAGATGTCGCTGCGGAAACCATATTGTCGGTCATTAAGAAGCTTCCGCGATTCAAGATATTTCATAAACTGACGATTTATCAGCGTTTCCATGACCTTAGAAAGAAGGGACGTAAGTGCTATGGGTCGGTACGAGGTGGGTGACGAAGATTCGCCCTTTTTAGGGACTGGCTGGACAAATGCTGTTTTCCTTTCCATCTGCTCGGAAAGAGACCTTAAAAAAAAACACATATGCCAACAGATTGTACCAAACTATTTCACACTTTTTCATTAAAATAAATTATTGTTAATTGTAATAACTAGAAATCGTAATTGTTAGCTAAAAGCAAAAAATTTAAATAAAGCTTGATTAAAAAAAAAAAGAGACTGGATGTTGCAACGCAGCGTAGCTCACCTACGCTAGTAAGTGGGTAAGTCATCTTATTTTGCAGATGGCTAAGTTATTCTCACATCTTCCCAGACGGAACTCCGCCGCGTACTCGATAGGTTTGTGGCTAATGTTGGGATGAGGGTTAACGTCTGCAAATCTGAGGTTCTTGTATGTCTGTACACCCAGAATTTTGCTGCAGTCCTATTGAAGCAGTTGAAGAAGTTCAAGTATGTCGGGCTTTTTTCACGACTGATGGGAGGAGTAACGCTGAGCTTTCCTGTAGGAATGGCCAAGCTGGAGCAGTATTGAGCGAGCGATTCCATCCAGTAGGCGACCACCCGAATGAGTACAATTCCACTTAAATGAGTAAAATTTAACGAAACCTAACGAAACTGAGCAAAGTGGTTTTTATAGTCCCAGTTTATTATTTTGTGTACTCGAGGTTGATTGCACGAAGTGACTCAAATCTCCTAACTTTCATTATAGTTGTCCCTTTATGATTAACCGTAATTTGTTGACACATTAATTACACCACTGTTTCTTTTTTTAAATTTTATTTGACGTCAAAGGCAGCGTGGCGTCGGATTAACCTTTGTTACGTGTTCAAGACAAACCCACACGAACCTGTGAACGTTCGCAATTTCTTCCAGTCCACACCAAGCCGCGATTGAAACTGTTCTCATACTTAACTAAGTCCAGTTAAAACTCAACAACCATCAGATTTCCGAAATTAAATACGCGATTACCGTTAAACAGGAAGACTTTCTCTCAACCCACATAAGGTCTTCTGGGTTAAGAGGAAGTAAATAACAGTGAATAATGCATACTCCTTACTTGGCTTACACATCGTGTGTATATCAAGAGTATACACCATGTCACTGATGTCATTTGTTTCTCTCACAAAGCCCCGAACATTCGCAAGCTTTTCGTCTAACACATAGATACACACACTAAATCCACATTTCACAGTCCGATCTTCTCGTAAGTGCCTTGCCAATACCTCATCAAACATAGAGCGGAGTTTTGGGCAAACATTTCTGCCGGATACAGGTTTTTATTTCTGCACATGTGCACCGCATCACGTCCATCCGAAGTCCATCAAGGTTTATTCGAGACTTGACCTCCTCACATTTAATCACCCAGCCGACGCACGCACACACCCAACATTGCTGCACTGTCAAAGGCGCTTAATAGCATTTAATTTAAAATGCTTTAATGGATAACAATAACAACGTTTAATGTGTACTAACAAAAACGTCATGGATGGCTCGTCGCTGGTGGGGTAGCTGTCGTCAATGCGAAGAATTCAACCCAATTAGTTCTGTTCAGTTGATCTGCTGTTAATTGCTCAGCAAGCCATTAGCAAAAAACTGCCACATGTCTGAAATATCTCAAAGTCCTCCTAAATTGATCTCACAAAAAAAAAAAAAACAACATAATAATTGCGAATTTAAAAGACATTACACAAAAAGAAAAAAAAAGACGAACAAGAGAGAAGAGAAATTGCAAACAAACAATTTGCGTTTTCCATCCTAAACAAATTTGACATTCCCACTGACATTGCGACGCAAAGAACTGACTCCTCTTCCTGGCATGCTTTTCAATTTAAGAGAAGTTCACAGAAAAGCAAAACAAGATCGTTCTCTCGCCAGCCTCTGCTTCAATTTACGAATGCCGGCGCCAAGCCCCCTTTTTCCCAATAGAAAGAAGCAGCAATTCAGTCTCCGCATTCAAGGGGTCAACTAATAACAGACGTCATAAGTTATAATCGTTGTCAATAGAAAACAAACAATTGCCTCAATTTATGACCTGCTTCACGCGCGTGTTGTCACTTCATCGGCGTCGTCGTTGTCTTCCACTCAACGCAACAACCGACCTGCTGCGGCGGCAAATTGCCAACGGACGCAATCCAATTGTGACTGTCAAACAACAGCGAAGCGCGTCACGTTTCAATGATGAATGATCACACAAATTGATCGGCCGAAGTGATGAAATTTCGAACACTGCGTACCTGACCGTTTCCACGAAGCACACAACACCCTGCGTTAGGTCATTCATCCACGCATTTAAAGTGCTTTATTTATTTATAACTCCACGCCGGCATCCACCACCACCTCCTCAATCGAGTTCCCATGACATTTAGCTGTCATTTGACACTCGAACCGCCGGCACCTGTGTTCATTTGGGCTTTGATACATGAGAACTCCTAAGTGTTCGGTGCTCTGTGCGATTGTAAGCATAATGTGACAATTGTCCAGGTGGCGGCAAACACAGTGGGATCTATGGAACGATCCTCTCTGCTTGCTATGCAAATTCATCCGAAATCAGAGTTCTGCTGTGAGCTGTTTTCCCGTTCATTGCCGATCGACGACGTCGACGAGTCGATGTCCATGGCGATTCCATGAATTGTGTGTTAGGTGTGCGATTGTTTAACAAATCATACGTACACGTAATTCGATCTGGCAGCAAGGTTAAATGCCACTGACCCACAACACAAACGTACGATCATCGATCGATGAGCACTTGAGGGTGTAGAGTTCCACAACGATTCGTGGGAATCTTCGCCGAACATACCCTGTGAATTGCACACTGCCAGGAGTTTGCAAAGTTAATTTTTTTGCCATACACATTTTTTTTGTCGGTTCTCTGCTCTTTTTTTTTGGTTTTTGTCTGTTTTAATGGCTTATTGTCAGTGGTCCGAAAATAGCCAAACAAAACAGAAGCGAACCCAAAGTCCAATGCGGCAAGATCACCGATAAATTTGCTATTGCTGTTTTTTGGGTAGTTTTTTTTTTTGGTTTATATTCTTTTTTTGATCGGGTAGCGGAAAACGGAAGTTTTATTCATTTTTTCTCAGTCCACTCGGTTTTAGGGTGAATGCGAGTGGTGACGGTTGGTTTCGGCGAAGAGAATCTGTCGGAATGTGTGGAAACTGTTGAGAAAGAGAGTTGCTTCAATTATTTGCCGAGCACTTCTTTCAGCACATTTAGTCATGCGAAACAATAACTAAATTTCGGCATTCCAAGGTGATTGGGTACAGAGTTTTTGACATGATTGAGCAACAACTGAACACGCTCCTAAAGAAAGCCTCTATTCTCATCTCTTTGACTCTGAAAGTGACTGATTCTCTTCAGGAAATAAAAACCACTAAAATGTCTACTCATGAGGAAATATAACATGAATGTTGTATGCGTGGAACACATCCCTGGCATTCACTAGCTGTCACTCGAGTGTCTTCCATCATTCCTAGAACACAATTTTAATTTTTGACATTGGCAATAAAATGAACATGATTGCAAAAAATAAAACACCAAAGCACGAAAACGTCAGGACAAACGCAGTTTGCGAACACATCCCTGTCACTTGTGTGTCTTCCTTCAGTCCCAGGACAGAAGTTTAATCGTTAAAACCGACAATAATTTGCATCATTTCATGTGGGTTGAGAGAAGGACTGAGATTGATGAGATGATGATGAACAACCGAACACACCCCTTAAGAAAAGCTGTACTCTCTTCTATTCCGAACAGCTAGCATGATTCCGTAATTGGCTGCAGAAAATAAAAGAGCTAACCACGAAAATGTCAATTTAATACGAAGTAGAACATAGAATGTTGTATGTTGTGGAACACATCCCTGGCATTCACTAGCTGACACTCGTAAACTTTCCATCATTCCTACAACACAATAACTTGCATCATTTCATGTAGGTTGAATATTTGACTTCTGTAATAATTGTGAAACAAACGAACATACCCCTTAAGAAAGGCTGTACTCTCCTCCTTTTCGAACAGCTAGCTTGATTCTAAAAATGACTAATCGACTACAGAAAATAAAACGCTAACCCACAAAAATGTTGTCGAACACATCCCTGTCACTTGTGTGTCTTACGTCAGGCCCAGTCTGGAATGATTGTGTAACAACCGAACACATCCTCTGAAGAAAGACTGTACTCTCCTCCGCATCAACTCTGAAAATGACAGACGAAGAACATGAAATGTTGCATGTTGTGGAACACATCCCTGGCTTTCACTAGCTGTCACTCGGGTGTATTCCATCAGTCCTAAAACACTAGTTTAATGGTTGACATTGGCAATAAAATGAACATGACTGCAAAAAATACAACACTAAACCACGAAAATGTCAAGACAAATGCAGTTATCGAACACATTCCTGCCATGCACTGGCTGTCACTTGTGTGTCTTCCATCCTTCCTAGAACACAATAAATTGCATCATTTCCTGTAGGTTCAGTATTGGATTTCTGAAATGATTTACTTACTGCGGAAAATAAAAGACCTAACCACGATAATGTCAATTCAGGACGAAGTAGAACATGGAATGTTGTATGTTGTGGAACACATCCCTTCCATGCACTAGCTTAGCTGTCACTAGTGTGCCTTCCATCCTTCCTAGGACACAATAATTTGCATCATTTCATTTATGTTGAATATTGGATTTCTGAAATGAATGTGAAACAACCGAACACATCCCTGAAGAAAAACGAAAATGTCAATTCAAGACGAAGTAGAATTTACAATGATGTATGTTGTGGAACACATCCCTGGAATTCACTAGCTGTCACTCGAGCGTCTTGATCTGTTTGAGTAAGAAGCGAACACATCCCTGAAAAAAGACTGTACCCTCCTTTATTCCGAACAGCTAGCATGACTCTGAAAGTGATTACTTGAGTGCAGAAAATAAAAAACCTATGGAATGTTGCATGTTGTGGAACACATCCCTGGCATTCACTAGCTGTAGCACTGGAGTGTCTTGCGTTACCCCTAGAAATGAAGTTAAATTGTTGAAGTCGGTAATAATTTGCATCAATTCATGTCGGTTGAGTAAGGGACGTCAGAGATGATTGAGTAACAAGCGAACTGGCCCCCAATGAGTCTCAAAACCAAAATTAACCAAAGCCCCCCTTCTCTATTCGCATCCCCTACCTTGACTCTGAAAATAACTAATTATCTCCTCAAAAAAATCCAATCAAAGACAAACTAAAACATACTGTATCGTCGAACACAGCCCCACCATTCAGCAGCTGTCACTTGTGTGTGCCTTCCGTCGGTCCTAGGATAGAGGTTTATTTTTATTTATATATTTGCAATAAACAATAACAAGTTATCTCGACGAAACGTGACATTATTCACGGAAAAGCCCCACAACAAGCAATATATCTACGAGGCATGCCTCCCTATGTGCCAATTTAATTTGTAAGGAGGTGTGTTCCTTTGCATCATCATCGTCCATCCGTCCGTGTAGCGAGTTGATCATAAAAATGGCACAGTTGTTCGATTGGCGTCATTGGTACTTTTCGCTGCCTTGCATTAAATGGATGTTCTGTTTTGCCCCTGATTTTGACGTACTTTTGACCTTAAGCGTCGAAGCCCATCACATCACAACTCAGACGGCGGACTGCGAAATGAATTCTTTTTTGTTTTCTCCCTTTCTAATTGATTCTCAATGTCACATGTTGAGTGTATCGAAATTGCATCATTTGACAGTTTAAGACAAGAGACAAAATATTTCATAGCGTCGCGTTGCGTCGTTTGAATGAATATTGAATGGGACACAGAAGTCGCGCTTCATGAAATTGTCTAATTGAAGTTAATTGCGATGGAAGGCGAGTTGTTTTTGTGCTTGCGCTCAACTGCTGCTGCGTTCCACTGATCAGAACCTTCGATTGTCTGTCATAAAACTGAGACGTGAACATGGTTAAGTGACAGTGTGGCATTGGGAGGAGTGTCACTGTTTCTGACCAATTGAGAGTAAATCCCTGGCAACTCCTCCGAGTGATCAAAGTGCGATGATGTTTTTTTTTTCTTTGCTTTTTTGCACACGAGATCGGCGCTCGTTTGCTCTCATGATTCGAAGGACAAGTGTGCTTTGAGCGGGGGCCAACGCCAAACACAGCCATCAGCTAATTGAGGGGCTTGTTTCCAAAACATACTTCGCGTGATGGAGACTAATTTGCTATTTCAACCTTTGTATGTTTTGAATCGCAATTGCCTTTGACGTCATTAGCGATTTGATCAAGTCTCATTTGTGGCCATTAAATTTATTTTAAATGAAAGGGGGAGTTGTCTCTCGCCAAGAAAAGTAGGAGTTCTCGCGATCAGCGCCCACATCGAGTCCCCGATTTTGTGTTTTTTTCTCCTTAAATGAATCATAAATCTCTATTAATTACCACCCTACTTCTTCTCATTTCAGATGCCTGCCTCCGCTGTCAAGCCGAGAACAAGCGTGAAGTTCTCGGTCGCCAGGACTGCGTGGTGGTCTGGGGCGAATGCAATCATTCCTTCCACCACTGCTGCATGTCACTTTGGGTCAAACAGAACAATCGCTGTCCCCTGTGCCAGCAGGAATGGTCCATTCAGCGCATGGGTAAATGAAGTCAAGCTAAATCGTACACACCACAGGATCTCAGAATAGATAACCTGTCGAATCGAGTTTATCTATGCAACGCCTTCAACGCCGTCATCATCTCTCCAATATTTTCAACTATATACTCAGATTCAGTGTTTTGTTTTTGTTTTTTTTTTAAGAATAAAATTGTCCGCTCGCGAATTGTTGTTACTGAAATATTTTCTGCTACAAGTATACTTTATTTTTTATTCAAACCGAATATTGTATGTGCAGCAAGTGAAGGGGGTGTGGGCAGATATTGAAATAAAGAAAACAAACTGATTGTGGTGGAATTTGTGTTTTTAATGGATTTGATGGGGAAAAAATATGTATGTCATCATAAGGTGGCGGAATTTATTTCGCAATTTGAATTTATTTATCTCGTGATTGCGGATCTAAATTTACATTCTCTGGACGATGATGCCTTCGCTTGATGGTGGCGATGATTCGTGCATTTCTTTGTGGTCTCTGGCGTGGGTTGATGGACATCGCCGATCGAACGACATTGGACCGCAAACAAATTCACTTTCAAAGAAATTTACGACTTTCCTATAAATTAACAAAATACATGAGGAATGTACTTAAAATTTTACCGACGAATACCGAACCCATCAAATATGGCATTTACTGTGTGTATGAACTCGAGGCAAACTAGGGAGTAGGAAAAATTTAGTCATCTGCAATCAATATAGCTGATCCCTGAAAGTTCTGCTACTTAGGCCGCCTTCAGTAGATCGATCAATTACAGTGAAACATGGGAAGATCGCCACCCTCGTAAGTTGGCCAGTATAAGAAAATTCCATACAAATACTCCTTCAAATACCTTTGTATATCGATCACCCGTTTATCTTGTATCTTGGCCGCACTTTTTGATACATACAGGGTGGCTCATCTAGTGTTTTGTTTTTTTTTTTTAAATCAAAGGTTATTTTGACTTTTACTCGATATCTTGACAGATCTTGACAGAAATGTCACCCCGATTGCGAAAGTCGTTTAACGCCTTGTGTCGAAACGCCTCTGGCGTGACGGTATTACGATTGTCGATAAAGTATTCGTTTTACGTAAAACGACATTTGGCGATAAGCACATGTGGGACGAATTTTTTGTGTGACAATTATCGTGTGTCAGTCAGAAATGATGTATTGCAGAGATGCCCGACTTCTACCTCTCTTGCCCCTTAAGATTTTTGACAACTCTTTTTTATAACGTGTTTTTTGACCAATTAGAGGACGGCATTTACATTATTTCGTGAATAACCGTCAAAAATTCATGAATATCTGTCAAAATGGCACTCAAATTCTTCGATGGACTAGAGGGCCATCAGCTGTGAAGTCGGCTATCTCTGTAATACGGTATTCTGAAAGTCAATTTTCTATACCAAAACACTAAGCAAAACGGTAAAAGATGTCGATTTTAATTTTGTGAGCGCCTCAAATGAAACAAGTGAAAATGTTAGTATTCTTCGTGTTTTAGCTGGAATGGTGTAAAAATGTGTTTTGTATTAATTATTTAGGGAGGAAAATGATCCAAATATCGAGTCGAAGCTTCTGGGTGGACTGTTGGAGGAAAATATTAATTTAGCAAGGAATTTCAAAGTGTTGTTCCTCAAACATATGCAACCGAATCTGGTTGGAAAGAGATAGCTGTCACATAGAAATGCAAACTCCACTTAGTAATTTTAATTAAAAAACACAAATATAACTCAAAATAACAATTTTAGAATATTTATTCCGCCATAATTCATGAAAAATGTTTAACTTTCAAAGTGACATTCAGCTTTGGAATGGATGTGGAAATTAAGCTCGAGTCGATACACACTCATGCTCATACAATTAAGCCACATATGCTATAATGAAGTACCTGCTGTCCGACATCTACTTTCGCAGTTCCGCTTTATATCCTTTGTTTGGGTTATTATAGGTTAAACTGTCCACTGTTCGACATATCGATAAACTATTTTCTTGCAGTCAACTTTTTTCAGCAAGTACTTCCTTGTCGCTGTATGAGCATGATTGAAGCTTCGTAATACCCATGCATAAACGCCTAAGAAGAGACTCGACTCTCAAAACGACTTGTGTCGGTTTACTAAAACGACTTGTGTCGGCTTACTAAAACGACTTGTGTCGGTTTACTAAAACGACTTGTGTCGGTTTACTAAAACGACTTGTGGCGGTTTACTAAAACGACTTGTGTCGGTTTACTAAAACGACTTGTGTCGGTTTACTAAAACGACTTGTGTCGGTTTACTAAAACGACTTGTGTCGGTTTACTAAAACGACTTGTGTCGGTTTACTAAAACGACTTGTGTCGGTTTACTAAAACGACTTGTGTCGGTTTACTAAAACGACTTGTGTCGGTTTACTAAAACGACTTGTGTCGGTTTATTAAAGCGACTTTCATAATCGGAGTGAGCATTATACCTCTACGGAATGAAGTGAGTCGCTTTTGAACACAATTGGAAAATATTGAAAACCTATATCCAAAGTGAGTGTTGCCCAAAGAGTGAGTTTTTCGAAAAGGAGTTTTGGTCGAAATGAAGAACCCACCGCGACTGCTGTACTCAAGTTAATGCAAAAATTTCGTGAGACTGGTGGTCCCCATTGTCGTACGGTGCGCACAGATGAGAATGTGACTGCTGTGACCGAGAGCATCATTGGACCATTATTCTTCAATGCACTGTCAAAAAGCTACCATTCTTGGTTATTCCGAAGGATGACATGATCAAGGAATTCAATTTTCGAAACAATTTCCATTAAGCTCAGCACCAAAAATTACTGGACCAGTGAATCCATACTCCATAGACTGAGCAGCAATGCGGTAAAATGGTATTCAGATTGATCAAGAACGGATGAATGAAGAGGGCAGGAGTATTTGGAAACTGGCAAAAGTACTACGATCCCATGGGCAAACGTACCAGCATCTTTCAAGCAGCAATCTATACCATAGACAGATCCGCTCAAAGCAGCCTCGACAAGAACTATACCCATTGAAACATAGCAATAATGTCGGACAGCGACTCCTACTTGCTTACTTACTTATCAGGCATACGACCCATCGAGGGTCTGAGCCTGAGCAATTGCTTCCTTCTATCGCTAACCGTCCCGGGCACGAAGTATGGACTCAATAAAACAGCGATTTATTCTTAGTTAGGTTCTATTTTTTCACTTCAACAATTTCCACTAAACTAAACTAAACTCCTTTTGTACGCAAGTAGAAATGGGTCAAGTGACATTAGACTTGTACGACAAACAAAGGATCAGGTGACATTTAAAATGTAAGACAAACAAAGGATCAGGCGATCAGGTAAAGCCACGATACAAAGGAGAGATCGGGTGGTTAGTATTCGGAGACATAATCAGGTGACACGTGGACGATAAGAGAGAGGATCACGTGGCACATTAAATGTAAACAAATAAGACAAGCAAACATCAGACGACTGGAGGACAAATCTACGGGTAGGGTTGCCATCATGTAGGTAACTCACGCTGCTTCCAGTTCCATCAAGACCAAGTTGCCTTGCGTCGGCGATTACTTGGTCTTTATACCTGAGATTCGGTCTTCCTCTCTTCGAACCAGGAAGCCCTGAAAACCCTCATAGCGGGAGCATTGTTGTCCAAGAGCTCAATGTGACTGAGCCAGATGGAGTCGAGGGATTTTTGCCTTTCGGACTATATTGTAGAGTTCGCGGTTGTGTATTCTCCTCCATTCGCCTCACTGTTTCGAAGAGCCTGGGTGGCTTTCCTGAAGCCAGCGGCAAGGCGCTTGGGCTTTTTTTTATAAAAGGCCCATATTTTCTGCTTGTCCCTATACGATATCGAAGGTCCTTGAGTTATGAAGGTGCGAGAGACATTTTCTTCAAGCGTAGAAACTTGTTCTCCTCCCATATTCTAGCCCGGTACTCCTCCTGCGCCGCTCTAGTTGTTCGTTGCAGCGGCTTTTAGTATGCCTCGTCGGTTGCGCGTTTCCTGTGCTCACACTCGACATCATACCACGGGTTTTTTGAGGGAAGTAGGTAGCCTAAAGTTGGTTTACTCGCTCTGATGGCCGAGTGGCAATGCAACCACATCTCGATGGCGTTTATGTTCGACGTGGGCATACCGGACAGCCTCTCACGTTATTGCTCTTCGTAGGCTCTGACAATCGCTGATGGGCTCAGGCGTCCAATATGAAAAGTCCCCTATGGCTGGTGCAGCTTTCTGACATTCGACAGTCGAGCTCTGAATCGGGCTGCCAAGAGAAAATGGTCAGAGTCGACGTTTGCTCCCCTGAATGTTCGTACATCCAGGATATTTGACGCACATGGTATTGCCAGGTTGCTGTGTGTATTCTGTTGCGGGCCAGCCTCGTGCTGCTTATGGCCATATTAAGTACTGCCGCAAGGTCTTTTAGTCGGAAGTCACTATCTGATGTCGTTTCGTGGAAGCTGTACTTTCCTGTCACTTAGCCAAAAATGTTTTCCTTACCGATTTATTACCGAGCAATAATGACAATAATATACTCTCCCTGGGTCGCATGACTGAAAAATAAAAATTGCTAATAATACAAGCGAACGGAGCGTCACTCTCCTTTTAAAGCTACTAATTAGCAATAGATTGATGGATATCCTCAAACAATTGTCGACCATTCTACCTATGCATTACTTTTCCACAGACGCAGGTCACCATATTTCGCAAAAACAAATGACGAAAGATTAGCCCGCTTCGGATTCGTCAACAATGTTCAGCTTCACAAACACTACAACATAAACACCATAAAAATTAGGTCCAATTTATTCAATGTAAGAAATGTTTCAATCCTAACAGAGGTACATTCGAAAGTACTCTAAAAGCTGTTTTCGCTTTTTCAGGGCTTGCATGAAATCGCTAGGTCTCCCCTTTCAGAAGAACCCGTTTATTTTAAAAGCTTGGCATCAATGAACGTACACTAAATCTATCTATCGCACTCAATACTGCCCTATCGCGTTATCTGTAACCAGATTAGTCAAAAAATATTCACAAAAATAGCACAAACCACGAGAAGCACATAAACATTGCAAAAAAAATACCACTAGACCTTCGTTGCCAGTTGATCCTTCAACCCCAAACAAAAATAACCAAGAGACGTATTGAGTTACTTTTTTTCTTTTGCAAGTTTTAGATAAAACGTTTTTAGTCAATAAAGATAAGGTCGTGTGACCTCTCGTACTGACTACGACTAGTTTTGGTGTTTGCAGATAACGATATTATCTGTTAATGAGTCGTAATTAAGCACTCCGCCTTTCTTTCCATCCGTTCTACAACATTTCGCGGAGTAACTTTCGCAAGGTGTTTGACATTACTCGTAAAAGCCATATCTTGTGGGTTTGTTTATTACCATCAACCGACGTAAGAGGACGTTGGAGACATTTTCTTATCGCCTCATCAACAAAGCGAGCCCACTGTTCGTAGATGAAGATTAATCGAAAAGCACGTTTGGTAGCAATCACGTTTGATTGCAAAGTATTTACGGGCGAAAGAGCTGAAGTCCAAAGACTTTGAACATTTATTGACAGGTACAAAAATCAACCACTGATTATAATTTTATTGATTGGACGCAGTTGTGTTGTCATTTTCCGCAGGTGTGTTGCATTCATCGACATGAGAATGACGCGCACATTTGCATTACAACAACTTCTGTAGGGTCCAATTGGAGAGGTTTCTGTGTTTGAATTACCTTAACCCAACGTTCCCACCAAACGAAATCGCGAGCTTTTATCAAATTTCGCCAAATCATCTAGGTTTCACCATACATTTTCGGGGTTTCGAAATCTCGCGATTTCGGTGAAATCCAGTTACAATCCCATTGAGTTTATCCGTTCGTGAGAGGTTACAAGATGAACAAGTCTACAGCGTGAATTTCAATTTATTTTGGTGTTTATTTTTAGATGTCAAAATATTCATATTCATCCGTCCTTGAGAGGTTGTCAAGGTGAACAAGCCTGCAGCGTGAATTTCAAGTTATTTTGGTGTTCATTTTGCTACAGAATTTCGACGAATCGAAGGGGAATTTTCAAAAATTCCTTCAAGTTGATATGAAATTTTCACTAACTGCTCTGGAATGTGGGGCATTCTTGGGTTAGGACTTTCTGCAGAGATAGTGCATTTTAAGAATGTCACATCTAATCGCAACTAATAGCGGGTATTAATGGAGAATCTGTACCGACTTTGTCTGGCGCTCGTTCAATCATGGGTCTTCCTAGATGAAGCAGGGTTTGTTAAGCAAATTCTTGTGAAATTTGCATCCAAATATACCACTTACATCGTCACCACTTCTAATCTTTAAGTGCTACATATGCAGACTTACTTCGATTTGTCGAAACGACTGAGCTCACAACTCTTGACTCGAAGGAAGAAAGTCATGCTCTAAAAAATTCTTATTTTGCAATTCCTGCTATATAGCGCCAAAACCCGGACGATAACCAAAATAGCTGAGCTTATTCTTGGAGCCTTCGAAAGAGAAAAATTCTATGTCGGATATATGGTCACGCTTGCGAGGATGGCGAATTGAGAAAGAGACATTAAGCCGAACTCTTCGAGATGTACCAGGATTTGGATATCCGCGAGGCACAAATCCATCGACTACACTGGAGGGGACCATTGACCGCATGGACACCAATTCAGCTAAGATTGTCTTCGAATCCGAGTCTTCTAGTTCGAGAGCGAGACGCAGACCGAATATCCGTTGAAGGACTAAGTCATCAAGAACATAAGACAGCTTGATCCTGCTGACTTGTGCGGTGTGCCCAGGATAGAATGATGGATTGCTCAGACTCAGATAGGTAATGGGTCACAGGCCTGATAAATATTTAAAGGAGGTGTTAACCTCATTCTACCGTGGCGGAGTAGGTGCGCCAATTTCCACGCCACGGCGAGCCTGCAGTCAGGTTAAATCCCCGAGTCATTCAACAGTTAATGGGTAATAACACGTTTACACCGAACGAAACCGACCCGGTTTCGCCATACTTATTCGAGGTCTGGGATGTTTCTGATAAACTTCGTTGCAGCCCCCTTGAATTTATCCGTCCAAAAGTGGTTGTCAAACCGAACAAACTTATTGCGTGAATTTCTGTCGCTTTGTTGTTAATTTTCGAATCTTACTTGTCTTTATTTTCTGTTGTACTCACTCTATTTTCTCTCGACAAATAGATGTTCTGAAAGCCATTCCAAAATTGAGAGCGATTGACGTTTCTTTTGACGGGCGAAATCACTTCAATCTCGGTGGGAGTGGCCTATTCGGGCTTCAGTAAGAGTTCATCCGAATATCTCTGTTTCGGTTCGATGGAAACGTAGGATAATGACATTTGAAAACACTTCACGTCAGTGGGACTGGCCTATTGAAGTTTCAGTAAAATCTCATCCAAACCACGCGATTTCGGTTCGGTGGGAACTTAGTATAAGATTCGCCAAGATGTGAACTGAGTGATTCCCAACTCCTGTCAACGGCTTATAATTTCGCTCATTTGGAAATAAGGCTCTTTTATGTCTACCATCATTTTGGTACGTCAACCAGAGCGGTGGCAGAGGAACATTCAGTAATCAATGTACCCACCGCCAGTCTGGTGGAGCAACTATTGAACTTGAAATAAGCGCTCTTACCACTTATTCAGAATTCATTATTTTCAATAACTTGGTAACTTGGTTGTTCGTTCGTGAACTTCTCTATGAATTAATTGTATATTCGGTGACTGACGTTTTGACATTGACAGACCATAAAAAGAAGTCTGAGGGAGCGATTGTATTTGTACAAAGTTGTTAAGTTCGTATTTAAAAATCAAACTAAAGCGGACTAATGTAGACGATGCAACCAAAAGGCGAGCTCTTTCTTGTGTTGATGCACAACTTTAATTTTCATAAAAAATTTAAAAAAGTAAGCCCCCTCCGTGACAATGTTATGTTAACATTGCCGTGACCAGGATTCGAACCTGGGTTACTACGGCCACAACGTAGGGTCCTAACCACTAGACGATCACGGCTATCGAGGGCGTGATTTAGTCTGTGTCAAGTGGTTTTCTTAATACTTTACCGAGACGTAGTGCGCAGATGCCATTAAGAGCTTTATTCGAACTCGAAATATGAACTTAAAGCTCTTTAACTGAGTTCAGTTGATGAATGAAAGAATTAATTCCGAAAGCTTTGGTTTCATTTCATTTTTTTTTCTTAAATTGTGTTCACTTCGTATTGTTTATGTTAAGAGCAGAAATGGAGTACAAATTACAGAGATAGTCGACTTCACAGCTGATTGCCCCCTAGTCCATCGACGAATATGAGGCATTTTTGACGGTTATTCACGAAATAACATAAATGCCGTCCTCTGATTGGTCAAATTGGTTTATGAACACGTTATAAAAAACAGTTGTCAAAAATCTTTAGGGATAAGAGAGGTAGAAGTCGAACATCTCTGTAATACTTCATTTCTGGTCGTTAAATTATTTTTAAACAGCTGTTTTTATTTCTCAGATGACAGTTGACACAAAATACTCTCAATTTGGGAGAAAATCTCATGCAAAATGTTGAATAATGACGTGCGATGGACTACATCTTACATTTTATTACGACCCTCTCATCTCTCTCAATTTTCACTAATGCAGGTCGACGCTGTATTTTGTGCTTGGCCGTTGAATTGTGTGTGTTGAAAGCCAACGCCAGCGCAAACGCACTATTGTGTTTCAGGCATAAGGGGAAAGAGAGGTAGAAGTCGGGTAATACTTTATTTCTGGTTAAGAGTAACTCTATTTCATATTCATAGTTCTTCCAATCGAACGCGGAAGAAACAAAATCATCTCTGCATGTGCATAAATGATCGCAAACATTTTGTTGTTACTAACAAATGTTCATGATTCGATGTTGCATCTCCTAGATTTGCATCTCCTCTTTTTATTTGACGAGATACATATTTTTAGAACAATGCTTTCATGCGTCACGTCGAGTCTATTCGCAATTAATTACTAATTTTATTCATTTATCTCTTTTCTTGAACATTTCAGCTTATACTTTATTTCCACCGAACTTCTACTGTAACCTCAATAAGCCGATCCAACTCAAATGGCACGATCTTCAGCCAGGTGTCTCCAATTGCACACGACAAGTTGGTTGAGGTCCTTTTCCACCTGGCTGCGCCATCGGTTCCGTGGCCGTCCTCTATTATGTTGTCCCACTGGTTTGGAGTCGAAGACTCTTCAGGCTGGAGCAGTGTTGTCCGTGCGCTCTTCATGGCTTAGCCATCTTAGGCATTGAATCTGTAGACGCCTGGCTAGGCTCAAGTCAGTGTACAACCCATACAATTCATGGTTGAATCTTCTTCTCCAACAAACATCAACGCAAACAGGGCGAAATATTGACCGTAGAACTTTTCTCTCGAAAACACCAAGGGCATCTTCATCCGCCCTTGAGTTTGTCCATGTTTCCGCCCGAGGAAAGATCAAGGTGTTATAATCAGTGATGGGACTTAGGAAACGAATAATGGTGGTGGATAAGCAGAAGAAAAGGTGGTAGAAAAGTGGTAGCAAAAACAAAAAAGGTTCCCAAGTTAATTCATTTATTTATTTTAGTAAAATAAGCAAAAATAACTCAACATTTAAAAAGTATAAAAAAAAGTAAATCAATCAAAATTAGTCCATTGGTATATTGTCATGACATATATAATATATGAATATGAGTGAATATGTACAGTTACAGACAAAACAAAAGGGCCACCGAATATCTTTACTTGATTCCATTTTTGATGCCATATCTACCTTTTACCGTCAGATTAATCCAAGTTCACTTCTGCCTCACCGGTTTAATGAATATAACAAATATAACCGGTTTAATACCATATAACATGAAAACTGATTGTGAATTCATGTTAATCGATTCATTGTTTGCTTGTAATGTCTTCCAAATCAATAATTGTCATAATTCAATTAATAGGATTCTTGATTTAATATTTGTAAATAATAATTTAAATTGTTCTGTCAGAGAAGTTGTATGTCCATTAATGTCAAATTCTGTTCATCACATAGCTCTATGCTTAAATGTTGAATATAGTAGTCCATTAATAAAACATCATTTAAGAAGTTACGAAAGCATGTATAATTTTGCAAAAGCCAATTATGAAGGTTTAAGTAATTATTTTATTTCGGTTGATTGGTCGAACATTCTCTCCGGTCTAAACTTATATGAAATGCATAATGCATTTTTAAATATAATAGAATATGGGTTCATACAGTTTGTGCCACGTATTAGAAAAAGATTCCACGTAAAATTGCCATGGCATAACCAACGATTAATAAATTTAAAAAACGCGAAAAATAAAGCATTTAAACTTTTCAAAAAATCAAATTCAGAGCACAACAAACAGCGTTTTTGTCAATTGCGTCGGGAATATGAATTTTTAAACAAATTTCTTTATAAACACTATGTTATGAATACTGAATCTAATATTGCCAGGAATCCTAAACGTTTCTGGACATTTGTGAATAATAAAAGAAAGCAAAATGGGACTTTGCAAAATGTTGAGTTCAATGGTATGGTATCTCAGAGTAGTGAGACAACCTGCGAGCTCTTTGCAAAGTTCTTTGAATCAGTGTATAGCGATCACTCGAATATTCATCCACTTTCTTTTAATGAAGATGTTTGTAATATAAATCTTGGATCACTGTATATCTCAACTGATGACATACTGCAGGGAATTTATTCCTTGAACTCTTGTGTGAATCCTGGTCCTGACAATGTTCCGTCTGTTATTGTCAAACAATGTAGTTCTTCCTTGTCGCTACCATTGAAATTATTGTTTAATATGTCTTTGTCTTCCGGTACATTCTTGGACGAATGGAAAATTTCCTTTATAATACCAATATTTAAAGCTGGTTCTCGACATAAAGTGGACAATTATAGAGGAATCTCTAAGATTTCAGCTATTCCGAAACTTTTTGAGTTAATTGTCACAAAAAAAATTTATTTTGCAATCAAAGAACACATTTCTTTACACCAACATGGTTTTGTTTCTGGCAGATCTACCTTAACCAATTTGACAATTTTTACAAAATACCTCTTTGATTCAGTAGAATCCGGGTATCAAGTTGATGTTATTTTCACGGATTTTAGAAAAGCTTTTGATACTGTATGCCATAATATTCTATTAAACAAAGTAAGATCATGTGGTATTCATTCAGTACTACTTAAGTGGATAGAGAGTTACTTAACAAATAGAACTCAAATGGTAAAAATTGATAGCCATAAATCTAGAATCATTAAGGTATTATCAGGTGTTCCCCAAGGTAGCCATATAGGCCCACTACTGTTCATTATATTTATTAATGAGATTCCTTCAATCCTGTCTCATGTTAAATGTTTAATGTATGCAGACGACCTTAAGATTTACCTTCGTGTTAAGAATCGTCAAGATTGTATGCATGTTCAAAATGATTTAAATATGTTGTGTAATTGGTGCGATCTCAATGGACTAAGCTTAAATATTACTAAATATCATTCTTTTTCCGTTTACCATGTATTGTCATCCGTAATATATGACTATTCGATAGGTGGAACTTGCCTTACTAGGAAAACGGAAGTAAAAGACCTTGGTGTTTTCATTTCATATCGACTACATAGTTGCAAAAGCTAATTCAATGCTTGGATTTTTGAAAAGAACATGTGCTGAATTTTCAAGTCCATATGCCCTTAAATCTGTCTATATGTCCATTGTACGTCCTCATCTCGAGTATTGCTCAGTAATATGGTGTCCTTTATATAAGAACTCTATAGTGCGCCTAGAAAAAGTTCAAAAGTCATTTACCAGATTTGTTATAAAAAGAATGGGGTGGAATCTTGACATCATGCCACCATATCCTACAAGATGTGCGTTAATAGGTTTAGATACTTTAGAACGAAGACGAGGTGATCATAGCATAATGTTAATTTATGATATTCTTTCGTATAGTGTAATTTGCCCTGAGCTCCTGCAAAATGTAAGATTTTACGCACCGGAAAGAATTCTTCGAACCCGAAAATTCTTATTACAACCAAAACACCTATATAATTATGGCTATAATGAACCGTTAAGTAAATGTATAAGTCAATTTAATTCCGTTTGTGTAGAAGTAGACCTATGTGATGAGAGACAAAAATTTAAACAGTCTATTCCAAAATCTTTGACAATTTCCCTTAATTAATCTAATTTAAAATCTATAATTATTTATTACAAAATATATTTATTCAATTTAATATACTGTTTACATACTTATTTATTACTCAATCTTTTATTCAAATGTTTATTTAATACTTGTTGTCCTATATTTTTTACTTATAATTATCAAAATGTTCCTATCATACTTAGATTAGATATAGTACTTAGATTATACGAATATTATCATAAGGTTCCGAAATCTGTAAGAGCTAAAGTCGGTAGATGGAATAAATAAATAAATAAATAAAAAAATATTCTTAAATTTTCTTGCTTTTTAAAACGTATGTGATCTTCTTCGAACTTAAGACGGTTTAACCTGTGCTTTTTGGTAAGGACGGGCGCTACTCTGGGACATCTGCCAATGAAATGTTGTTCTTAAGTCTTTTTGTATTGTTAGGGATTAGACTAGTAAGTTCAATTCAACCATAATGTCTGTAGTTGACTTGAAATGGCTTTTCATGGACAGACCTTTAATTTGTTTATCATCTTTTCACGATGTTTTTCGTGCTGGACCTTATGTCATTTGAGATTTTGATGTCTGTAGGGCATTCAAAATTACTTGAAATATAAAAAAAAAAATATATAAACCCGCCAAAAACCAAACATTAAAAACAAGTACCCCGGTCTTATTATTTTGTCGGCAGCATTTTGTAGGTCGGTCTCGTCTACTGAAGAAGTTTCTCTATCCATTAATGGAAAATATGCAGCCAGTAAAAATGTTAATTCCGTCGGGTTTCTTACCGCTCTTATTGAACATAATTATATACATTTTTTTCCACCTGAGAAATTTAATCTAGCCGCGTATCTACCTAGAGATTCCGAGGGATCATAATCTTCGCAACTACTTGTCGTACTCCATTTTGTGTAAAGTCAAAATGTTGTTGAAGCAAAAAGTAAATGCCCCGGGTGAGGCTCGAACTCACGACCTTAAGATTATGAGACTTACGCGCTGCCTACTGCGCCACCGAGGCTATGATGACGTGGCGACACATTAGTTATATGACTCACCTTCGTAACTGTTCTAACGGATACACATTTTAAAAAACAGTACAAACTGAAACATCCAAGAAACACGTACAGTACGTTAAATGTGATACTCATAAACTGTGATAAAACATTGCCGAGGTGAAGCAGAGGATTCATCTTAGGACGGAACAAATGTCAAGTGACTGCCAAAAATTCATGTTTGCAAATCTGAATGCGATTTGTTACAAACTTGAGTTGACTAGTGAAATTCTTTGTTTGTGCAGAGAAACAAATTCATGGAGCTGAGTGTTTGAGCAGGAGTCTGACTCGTATTAGTCAATAGACAAATTCTATCACCTGTCCCTTTGGCGCAGAGGATAGCGCGTTGGACTTCTAATCCAAAGGTCGCGGGTTCGATCCCCGCAAGGGATGTCTTGAGACATTTTTTTTCGCCGTTATACATTATACTTGATATCAAATTGACTCACTCAGTCCACAACAACATGGTCGATGCAATGTCGATGTACATATTGATGAGGATATCGATCAACTCATAAATGATGTGTGCTGTGATGTGTTTTGCGTTGTTCTTGTAACGAATTTTTGCGCTTAGACGTGAGGATTATATGTTTTCTCTAGCCCGTGCCTTAAGGCAGGGTTTAGCTTAAATACGACTTATTAAATATTAAAATAAAATGTCACAGCTGATTCGAAGAGGATTTTTGTTCTTCTCTCTTCTCTGTTTTTTGAAAAACTAGAATTTCGGTCGAACAAAAATAATTCTTGTGAAATGCTGCTCCGGTGTGATTCATGATAAGGCTGATTATCATAATCAGAGATAAGGGATAATAGAGATATCCAACTTTGGCCATTTTTTCCCCTGGTCCACATCGGAGAAATACAGAAATACAAATACAGTGGAATCCCCCTAAGTCGAATTGTCACGGGGTACCAAAATTTGTTTGAGTTGGAGAGAGTTTGACTTAGAAAGAGGTTTGTGTATGAAAAGTTGAGGGAAATGTATGTAAAATATGGCGAAAAAGTTCGAGTTAGAGGGAGTTTCGACTTGAGGAGAGTTCGACTTAGGGAGAGTCCACTGTACTCTTACACAAATCACGCAATGGTGGTCGATTCGTGGATTTTAGTGGGAAAAATGGCGTCAGATTTCTAAATTTGCCCACAATCCTTGTACGGTCCATGTAACATGTAGGTAGAAGTTGGATATCTCTATTATCCCTTATCTCTGATCATAATAAGGTTCTGTAGTCGTCCAAATGGATCTAACCGCCTTTAATTTACAGTGTGTACTTATTATATTCTCACAAGTGTCAGTTTTGACTGCAGATATGGACACATGTCTCAAGATTACATCATTGAAATACAAATAGGGTGGTGGTGCCTGTAGTCGGCCCCTTAATGCAAGAAACACAACACTGCACTGCGCCAGCCGACTTCATGTTACGGAGAGAGTGCGATGACGCACTGCGTTTAAATAATTACTCAATTCATCAGCTGTTCTCTTCCTCATCTACTAGATGAAAATATTGCCGCCTTTCTGCGTACACTCACTTCAAATGACTTTTGTCGTTAAACAGAAATGAAGTATTACAGAGATAGCCGACTTCACAGCTGATTGCCCCCCAGTCCATCGATGAATTTGAGTGCCTTTTTGACAGACATTCATGAATTTTTTACGGTTATTCACGAAACATAAATGCCGTCCTCTGATTGGTCAATTTGGTTTATGAACACGTTATTAAAAACATTTGTGAAAAATCTTAAGGGGCAAAAGAGGTAGAAGTCGGGCATCTCTGTAAGACTTCATTTCTGTTCATTAAATTATTTTTAAACAACTGTTTTCTCAACTGACAGTTGACACAAAATACTCTCAATTTGGGAGAAAATCACTCTCACAGCGCACCCGTCTGTCAAAAAATGTATGCAACATGTTGAATAATGACGTGCGATGGACTACGTTTTACATTTTATTACGACCCGCCCATCTCTCTCAATTTTCACTAATGCAGGTCGACGCTGTGTTTTGTTCATGGCCATTGAATTGTGTGCGTTAAAAGCCAACGCCAGCTCAAACGCACTATTGTGTTTCAGGCATAACTCATTTTTTTAGGTTTAATTTGCACTAAAACAATTGTTATTATAATAAGGAATATACATAATGTTCACCATATCTGATTAATTGTGTGTATGTTATGATATTCAAGGTATTTTAAGTGTATTTACTACCTAAAACAAATTTTTACAAAAATGTTAATGAAAACACCATTTTTGAGTACTCGGCCCCGTCTACTTCAGAAGTCGGCCAGTTAAGTATTTAGTAATCGGCCGTTTTTACACGCATACTTTGACTATTCGAGGCCATACTAGGGCGGCCGACCTTAGAAAAATCACTCAAAAAATGGTCTTCTTATGTCGGCCTCTTCTATTTTCGTTAAAAAAAAAAAGAGAACATTTTTTTCCATAAACAGTAGAAAGTACATATTTATAAGATAAATATAATAATATAACGCCCTTCTGTCAATATTTCACTGATTTTAAGACATTTTTGTAAGCACGTACACTATTTTTTTTCTACTAAAATCTTGACGTATCACTTCAAATAAGAAATTGACTCAAAGTTTTAATTTTAATAAAGAAACTAGTATTGTGCATTGCAGCAACCTTTTGCTTGCAGTCAGGAAAACTGTTAAACTTTTGAAAAAAAAAAAAAAATATGCATGTGTGTCTTACAAAGGGATTAACAATTACGCATGATTTTCTGGCGCGTCCGCGCCTAACATGCCATCACCCTGCATATGTTTACTAAGACGTTGTGATCTGATCGTCCCGACACGGTATTGTGTAAGAAAGATTGCCAAAAACTGGAGGTAGCCAGCGAATGGATATAGCATTGATTTGGGTTCTTATGTATTCTCTTTCTCTATCGCTCTGTTTTGGTATTTTCTTTGACGTTGGAGATCGAAGGCACGTAACAGACGAACGAGAAAGGGAGAGAGCTAGAAGATAGTCGAAATCCTGTGCCCAGGCGATGCAGGCTACCCCGTCCATTATTCGCTTTCCTTATCGGCTTTTACACCCTCTAAATTAGTCGCAGATTGAGTCATTGGTACGGGCAAGCGAAGTGAAACGTGCTAAGGCCACTTCCACACTCGGTAAAATCGTCGTCTTTCTATTTGGATGGCAAAGGAGGCGTGGACGTAGCATAGGAAATTTGAATTTGATAGATTGATAGATTTGATAAGTCGGTAAAAATGTTGACCTGCAAGCGCTTTCTGTAATTGAAACATTGCAATCTGCTTCATAACTGATGTATTCAAACAGAAATAAAAACAAAAAGAAAAATTCTAAGAGAAAACAATACAAAATCTGCAAAAAATAAATGAACAGCGAGTTATTTTTGCATACGAACGCGTGTGTTAAAAAGAGGGGAGTCAACTACAGCGAACGATGAAGGTAAAACAGGAACAGAGAACCAATTTCTTCTAACCAGCCAGATATTTTATAACGATATAGAATTTGTTTCTTGCACATGCAGATGTGCTGTGTAGGAAACAGACGAATATTATGTTTATATGCACTTATTAAGATTCATGTTGCTTGTTGTATCGACACGTATTGAAAAGTGGAATTTTAAAAATTTTTGGTAGGAATCGGGTTATATGGACGCCACACCACTGAAAAGAGATGAGATCTGCTAAGCGTAGACTGTGTCTCGTGTGCGTATTCTCATTTATCTCTCTTTTTTTTTCTTCAAATTGCTTTATTCCAATGTTCTCAATGTTAGGTAAGCTTTACATCTGTGAGAACGAGATAAAGGATGTGTGTGAAAGGGTAGGAAACAGAACAAATTTTGAATTTGGATCTCAATCGACGAGCTTGAAAAATCCTGCGTATAATAAAATCTTAAGATCATAAAACGGAATTTGTAAGAATCTTGAGTAAAAAATATCCTTTGTACACATAAATATGACACCACCACGAGGGCGAATCGGGAATCGCTGTATCCAAAGTGGATCAGAGGCGACTTCTACATTGTCTTGCCTTTTGTCGAAATTACCCACATTCGATTCTGGTTCAATTTTTTTGTTGCTCACCCTTTTCCAGACATGTGTCATCTCTTTCCCGAATTCTTGAAATACCCAACACTGTGAACACAAGAATAAAACAATTGAATGGATATAGATAACGAAAAGAGATAAATGAGGAATAGGTACCAAAATATCTAAGCAAACTTCGACCACAGGGTATGCTACCTAACCTTATGACGCCTCACTTCCCCAGGCAATACTTTACAAAGTCTGGTGACCATTTTACCGCGTGTAGAGCGGCCATAAAAAAATATGTTGCGGGATAAACTTTTACAGTATTTAATACGGTTCTCATCCTTTCTTAAAAGACTACATATTTGATTAACGACATTGCCTTTCATCCTTTTGAGTTTTGCTCGTCATAAATAGCACTTTTTTTAAAGTAAGATATGAATTTTGATCCGATATCATACAGTCTGCCTGAACGTGGCGTGGCAACTGCAAGGATGTGTTCAAATAAAGGACGGTCCAGGCACGAGTATAACTTGCAACTCGCATGACATGCTAGGTATGCCATTTCAAAACTGACTGTGGGTACCCTACATAAGAGCAAGAAAGAGTGTATTGGGCACCTTATGAGATGTGTGGTGCCCGTCACTTTAGAAAAATGTTAATTATTTATTTGCTATATTTACTTACATATTCCGTTAGCCTTGTGCGTGTCACCCAAAAATTTCGAGTGTCGAACGAAAAATTCGCCAAATGGTGAAAATTAGAATTACCATTCGCGAGTCACGCAGAAAGCATTCGCCTCAAGTGTAAGATCGCCATATTACGGTTGGCGAATGTTCGCTGAAATTCATAATTCTTATGTCAGAATCATGCGAATGGAAATATTTGGTGACTGATGGACGAAGTGTATACAAAAACACAAATTAAACAACAAATAAGGAAAAAGAAATTATTGATATGTCAGAAAATAAAAAGTAGGGCATGAAATGAATTGATTTTAATGATTCGTTATAAAGTTGGGAAACTGGTGCAATTGATGGTAGCAAGACCCGACATCGCTAATGTCGATAGTCAAATAAAAATCCAAAGAGAACATCGGGACACATTTGCCATGGAACCTTAACCACGTGCAAGTGATGGAAAAGAAGTAAGATTTTTTCCAAGTCTGGTAAATAAACTCAAGAAATTGAATTACTTTCAGCAACAAACTGGAACACAATCAGAAACGAAGCAAATAGAGTTGCGAAGCAAAAATTTAGATATAAACCAGGATACATGAATTACGTATTTTTATCACTATTTATTGCCAACGGTGATAGGTCGACTTGCTACTTTCGTCTAACAGTTCGGTAGCTGGCGAAGGTCCGACTCGCCATCGGTAATAGGGGATATTAGATCCTCTTACTCTCTCACTCTCACCCTCACGGCGATCCTGTTGATCCTGTGCATTTCTCTCCTTAGCCACATTTCATGAAATGAGATCGTTGTATGGGTGACAAAAGTAACATAAAGTGACTACTCCTCAAAACTATGCCTGAAACACAATAGTGCGCTGCGCCAGCCGACTTCATGTTTCGGAGAGAGTGCGATGACGTACGACGTACGTGAAAAATATTGCCGCCTTTCTGCATACACACATTTGAAATGACTTTTGTCGTTAAACAGAAATGAAGTATTACAGAGATAGCCGACTTCACAGCTGATTATCCCCTAGTCCATCGATGAATTTGAGTGCCTTTTTGACAGATATTGATGAATTTTTGACCGTTATTCACGAAATAACATAAATACCGTCCTCTGATTGGTCAATTTGGTTTATGAACACGTTATAAAAAACATTTGTAAAAAATCTTAAGTGGCAAGAGAGGTAGAAGTCGGGCATCTCTGTAAGACTTCATTTCTGGTCGTTAAATTATTTTTAAACAGCTGTTTTCATTTCTCAAATGACAGTTGACACAAAATACTCTCAATCTAGGAGAAAATCTCTCTCACAGCGCCCCCTCTGTCATGTTGAATAATGACGTGCGATGGACTACGTCTTACGTTTTATTACCCACCTCTCAGTCTTTCTCATTATTTACTGAAGCAGGTCAGTATGTGTGTTGAAAGCCAACGCCAGCGCATTAACCGTACTAGATAGTTCAGTCTTCAGGTCTTTCAGGAAAAACAGAAAGGTATAGGACTCAGAACTCATCCCTGCTTGACTCCTTGGATGGTACCTATTCCACTCAGCGTTGAACTGTACTGATATTTTTACAGAATCGCGAACAGTTTTGTGGATGAACCGACTCGTGCTAGCTGATGCTTCTTTTAAATCACCGGAAAATCCTTTTCTTAGCATGTTGAGAATGGATTCTACACGTTGTTGTTTTCAATGTATCAACCCTGCATGAATCATGACCATAGACCGTAGACGCCTTATCGCACCAAATGTGTTGTGCCGCTACATCTCTGGTGAATGTTTAGAAAAATAATTCCGCGTATTCTTTAATGTTTCAACTTCGAATAATACAGTATGTACTTCGGGAACACAAAATCCCTATCCAACTTTATTCAAGATAAATACAAAAAAAAAAAAGAATCGACAGAAGCCTTTACCCCAGATGGGACTCGAACCCACAATCCCCGGCTTAGGAGGCCGATGCCTTATCCATTAGGCCACTGGGGCGGTTGAAAATTGTACGTCAAACATTCCATAAGAGAAAGTGACAAATTTTCCACAAAAGAAAACCACACATTTCCACTACAATAACTTAACAGTTAACACCTTTATTTATCAATTAATCAAATATCCACGGCCAGCGTTTACGTGGTCTCCTTCTTTCGCAATGACGGCGATAGATTTCGTTCGAGAACGTTCTCGTTCAGCTTCAACTTCTCCACCTTTATGGGATTCTCTAAAATTTTGTCATCGGCCAGCCTTTCAGCGCGGTTATCTTGTATGGACTCTGTGAAGTAAATTGTGTAATAGTTGATGTTCGAACATATCTGTAGCGGGAGGACACTCACTGCTGTATGGAGTGTATTTGTCGGACAGCAAACTCTCGAGGTTATAGCCAACAATTCCGACGATGGCAGCAACTGGTAGAGTTATATACGCCGCATTGGAGCGCAGGAATGCCATAACTATTGGCCACATGTTGGTATTTAATATGTATCTAAAATGTTTGCACTTGTTTAACTTATTGAATTATAACGAAATTGAAGTTGGGAAACCGGCGCTACTGAAAGTGCGAGTGACATATGTCAATAGCATATGATTTTGACATTCGATTTGAAACTTTTCTAGTGTCCGGTAGATGGAGATCGGGGTTGAGTCGCTCGTATACTGCTCAATAAAAAGTTTCTTATTGTTCAGTGAATGTGAAGAGATTGGGGTTATTGCGAAAAGTAGTCGGAAGATTAAGGGCCATTCATATGAGCTCTGACACTTCATTCACATGGAGCAGAAATGAAGTATTACAGACATGCACAGCTGAGCATGACCCTTTACTTGCTAATCATATCCAGCTTTCCACTTGTATTCCTTCATAGCGGTGTTGAAAAAAAATTACTGTCGGAACGATTTGATTGACAATTGTACTTGATTGTCAGTGTGACCGCTCGTTACCACAAAACGACAGGCTTATAATCCCGCAATTCAACTCAAACTATAAAATTATAAAAAAAAACTGCGAAGTATTTTCATTTTATAAATCTTTACATCTCCTAAGGATGTGGTCACACCCTCAAGGTAATCGTCAGCTGTTTACCTAAACTGACACTTCAAAAGATGACATCTCATTTGTTTCCCTTTCACAATTAAAAAAAAATCAATTTCTCCTAAAACTCCCCAAAATTCTGTTTATGCATACCACCACCGTAGCTTTTCCAAACATGAATGTTCCCGAGCCCAGCGAGCATCTTCTTGCTCTAAAAGGTAATTCACACAATCTTCCATCACTCGTTCTCCATACTAAACTCCGTTCAATTTCCAGTGATGCGTCTAACTCGTCCCACTTTGGTCAGCCCACAAATCATCACTTGTGAACCAAGGGATCTTCCACAGAACAGTTTTCAAAAGGTTCTCGAGAACGATGGAGCAGCAGTGGCTGGGGCAGAGACAGTAGGAGCTGGTCAATTCATGCTGCTGCCACAGAGCTTTGGAAACATCTACTTAGGCGAGACTTTCTCGAGTTATATTTGTGTACACAATTGCACAACTCACCCAGTTGAGGGAGTCACTGTCAAGGCTGATCTGCAGTCAATCACAACGAGAATCAACTTGCCAATGCATGATAAGCCAACAACCCTGAATGCTGATGATACACTCGATGATGTGATTCATTATGAAGTCAAAGAGATTGGAGCGCATATGTAAGCTGACTGATATGGGTTCTGTTTCGTCATGACATCTCTTTTTTCAGACTGGTGTGCGAGGTGAACTACACAACTCCAGCTGGATTCCAACAGTATTTCCGGAAATACTTCAAGTTCCAGGTTCTCAAGCCACTGGATGTGAAAACCAAGTTCTACAACGTCGAAATGGACGAGATCTACTTGGAGGCACAGGTAAAGAATGCATTCATGTCCGTTTTCACAATTCTCGAGGGGAATTTTGCAGATTCAAAACATAACCACTGGACCGTTCTGCTTGGAGAAGGTTGAACTGGACAGCTCGGAGCAGTACACGGGTGAGAAATGTCTGAAATCCCATTCAAACTACTTTATTCCATGTGTTGTGCCTTAGTTACACCTCTGAACACCCTTCCTAATGGCGAATCAGTATTCTCATCGAAGAACATGCTTCAACCGAACAACAGCTGCCAGTTCCTCTACTGTATTAGAGTATATTTCACATCCTTGTCCAGCTATTTCTTATGTTAAAGGGGTTCTTTTCAGCCTATTCCAGAAATTGCAAAGGACATCAAAGCTCTCCGAGCAGCCAATACAATTGGCAAGCTGGACATTGTTTGGAGATCGAATCTGGGCGAAAAAGGTCGACTGCAGACCAGTCAACTGCAAAGAATCGTAAGTAAATGAAATCTGTCATGTCCCAGCCTTTTTTAAACGCAATTCCCTTTCTTTCGTTAGCCCTTTGAATACACCGACGTTCGCATGGATGTGGTAGAGGCTAAGAATATCGTTAAAATCGGTGAACCCTTCACCTTCATCTGTCGAGTGACGAACACCTCCGACCGGCCGATGGAGCTCAACGCAAAGCTAGACACAAAGACCAGTTTTGCATGCGACTACACCGGGTCAGCTGAGTTCAATCTGGGCAACCTCGACCCGGGACAGAGCAAGGAGTTCCCGCTCACTGTTTGCCCAGCCAAATTGGGACTAATCAAAGTAACGCATTTGGTTCTGACGAACGTCGTGCTAAAGCGAACCTACGAGTACGACGACGTTGTGCAGGTCTTCGTGGTGGACTCCGACTACCACGAGGATGAGTCATTCCAAATGAACAAGTTCGTCCGATACGATCTGGCGACTCAAATAGCTTAAGTTGATTCAATCTGTTAAAGTGTGTTCTCGATATGTGCATTATTTATTTTTCCTCTAATCGATTGGGAATAAATTTGCAATTTATTGCCCGCGGGCAGAGATAATTCAATATTGTTTTGATTTTCTTTCATTAGTGGCTAGCAGCGCAGGTGTAAAAGGCGATAAATCTTCAGCCATCAATGCGGCTATCAATAGGATGTAACTTGAACATAAAACAATTAAGACATGCAAAGTGCATGGCACTTTGTGAATGCTTAGCGATAAATCACCACAGGGGGAGGAATAAATTCTTGAAAGTATATGGGGAAAATTCCATCAAGGGGATTGGAGTGCCGTGAGCTAGATAAAGTGTTTCTATTTAACGTGTGGTCACCCTGAAACATTTCCATGGGAAAGCTCTAGGTTAGGTGCTGTACTATTCTGCTGCCGTTTAAGAAGGGTTCTTCACATTGCATGGAAGGATGGTAACGGATATTGAAACCGATGAATGAGGCTGTTGTCACCCTGCTTAAAAAGGTTGTGTGTGTCGATCAGGAGCAGTTCGGTCTAACCTTACTTAATAAAAAAAAACGTATAATGCACTCTGCATGATCTCGATCCATTAGACAAACGGTTAGCCAATGAGTTAAACGGATTCTGTATGTCTTTAAAGGTCCTCCAGTCTCAGACACAGTGTCCAAAAAGTCCAAATAAAAGCGATCGATGCAGAATTCATTGGTGCAGCTCACTTTCTGGCTTTACGGTTTTGGAACGTGCATTTGAGATCATCAGTTCATCTTCTTATTGGTACAGTGAAACTTCCAAATTCGCCATGCCACCTCCCTTGTAAGTGGACCACCTGCCGAAGTTGAACAGTATAAGAAAATTCCATGCAAATATTCCTTAAAATACTTCTGTATGTTGGCCACTTGTCTTGGAACTTGGCCGCACTTTTTGATATACAGTCGAAATTCGATAATTCGCAGCACCACTTGCCACAAACAAATTTCGAGTTACCAAGTAAAATACAAGATTGATGTAAATATTTATAAATTTGCGATATAACACATAAAACGTAGAGGAGCATAATTATTATTTAAAATAGTCTGTTACACATGACGCAAAATGAGTGAAGATAATGTAAACGTAAAATGAGTAATGACTTAGCAACCAACTTATTTGAAGTTAAGTGAGTCAAATCATCCTCAATTGTAACCAAGACTTTCCCTATTACATCACTGCTGCTGTCATCCCTACTGTCAAGCTGAGAAGATTCGGATTCACATATAAATATCTCAAAAGTTTCTTCATTTGTGGGAAACTCCTAAGTAACAATATCGTCTTTCACCTGCAGAAAATCATCATACCACAACCTTGCATATTTCTGGAATTTTTTCAAGCTGCAATTCCATCTGCAGTTGAATTTCTTCCTCATTTCAGTTCTGAAAATCAAAGGAATTTCATCCTCTTCCCCCGATCAGAATCAATTCACAAAAACCGCGATTTTGTCGATAACAAGTCAGAGGAACAGACAAATGTAGTGCCCCGAAGCGTTTCCTTTTAAAAAGAACTTGTAGAATACGCAGAATTTGGGAATATCTCTTCAGAATTCGACTCATCGAAGGTAACGTCAAATAATCTGTTCGAGCTATCAAGGCATTCGAGTAATCGAAGTTCGAGTTATCGAAGTAAAATTTCATATAAATTTCTTTCGAATTATCAAATATTTGAGTTATCGAAGTTCGACTGTATATTATTCCATTTTTCTGTACTGAATAGCCTGAGATAGTTAGCCAATACAGTTGCCTGCTTGCTTGCCGCCATTGTGGGATTTGCATTTTGTCGCATGTGTAAAAAAGAACAACATTTTCAGACAGACAAAGCCGTAAAATAATTTTTTCTAAATCTTGTTGGGATATATGTACAGAGGGTGTCATTTATATTCGGTTTTTTACTCGAATATGTGAAAAATTCACAAAACCAAATGGTTTTTAACACAATCTTTTCCTGCTCTGTAAGTTCCTTAATTGGCTGGACAACACTGCTCCAGCCCGAAGAGTCTTCGACTCCGAACCAGTGGGACAACGCAATAGAGGACGCCCACGGAACCGATGGCGCACCCAGGTGGAGAAGGACCTCAATCAGCTTGGTGTGCGCAGTTGGAGACAGCTGGCTAAAGATCGTGCCGGCTAGAGGCTTACTGGTTGAGACCCAGGTCCACCCCGGACTGTAGCGCCACCAGAAGAAGAAGAAGTTCCTTAATTTTCTTCGAGATTAGCAATTTTTTGAGTAAAAAAACTCTTACCATTACCACAAGATATTGAATTTACACGAAAAACTATGAAAAAAGTCCCTTCATTAATATTATATAATATGGATAATGATCCTAAACATAAAGTCCATATTGTCCGCGAACGGCTGCTATAGAACCTGCTCAATCACCTGACCTCAACCCCATCGAAAATTTGTGGGCCGAATTGGATCGGCGAGTGCGGGAGTGCCCTGTTTCTTCCGTAAACGGTCTGAAGATTAGATTGCAGGAAGAATTAAGTCCGTTCTTAATAAGTTCTTAATAAGTCCGGAATATATAAAAAAAAAATTATAGCAAACATGCCAAAGCGATTATCCCAAGCTTTGGAGAATAAAGGATACGCTTCAAAATATTAATAATTTTCTCTTTTTTTGTGTTTATTTTAATTTTGATTATGTAAAATAAATAAATTAATTAAAAAACCGATTATTAATAAAGGGACTTTTTTTATATATAGCTTTTCTTTTTTACTCAAAAAATTGCTAATCTCGAAGAAAATTAAGGAACTTACAGAGCAGGAAAAGATTGGGTTAAAAACCATTTGGTTTCAACGTGCATGCAAATTTTTCACGCATTCGAGTAAGAAACCGAATATTAGTGACACCCACTGTATGTAGATGACTTCATTTCTACAGCTTGTAAATGGCTTCAGCGATTCCCTGACTTTTGTTTGAAAAAAGAACAGGCACTCTTATAAGTTGGTCACAAATACTTCCACCGCAGCTGGACAGCTTGCGCAGGCTTAACTTTATTTGCAATGACTTTACTCATGCGAGTTTTGAACGATAGACAGAAGGACAGACATAAGCTTTCCAAAGAAAAACGTCTTCGTCGGGTATTTAGTCATATCTAAAAAGACAGATAGAGAGAGAAGTTTGGAAGGGAACATTTCCTCATCTTGAGAGTCGCTATGCGTCGCTGGTCTGAGAAGTATGTGCATATTTAGGTAAGTCATTACATGATTATGATATCTCTACAAGACACACAGATCAAGTGAAGTCATCGGAAGATTGCCTTATTGTTACTATTTTGTGCCCGTGTTCATTTTCTCCAAACTACATACGTGAAATAAATATAGCAATTAAGAATTATACCCTCCACTAGTTGTTTGTTTTGCGAAGAAAGTAAAAAAGCCTAGGTTTTTTTCGAGGATATAAAACGCATATATTTGGTACTTAAATGTGTGGTAATTGCAGATTTAGATATGTACTTTGTAGGCTTTACTTCAATAAGAGAAGGCCAAGATTTGCGTATTTTTATCATCCTTGAGATTAAAGTGTCTAAAGTGTCTAAGTGAGAAAACGTATCCTGACAGCAAGAAAGGACACAGATTAGCGACGTATTAGACAAGGCATCATAATAGGCAAATATAAACTTGAGGGACTCCATCTATCACAGCTCCCCAGTGAATCTACGGATTCAACTTTTAAGATGGCCTGGTCATGTTGATTTTGTTAATTTCTTGATCACTTTGACATGAACGCCCCGAAGAGCCGAGCCGAGTGAGACACCTCAAGATTCTATGAGTAGAGGTGGCGAACAATCCATTCTCACTATAGAAAACTATTGATCGTTTTTGGTCACTATCGATTGTGATTTATGAAAGCAATAAATTGTCCAAAAAAACCGGAAGAACTAATTTCAAATACTGAAGATTATCCTTAATTTACAAATTAAACAGTTCTCATCTCAAACTGTTAATAACTTGAACTTAAATAGGGCAATCGGAATACCCACTTTGAGATGCCCAGTAACAGGAATAACATAATCATTTTGACAACTGCCATTCATCCATGTACTTCCAGTGCAGACAGAAGAGAGCAAGGAAACAGCCAATTCGCTCGTAGAATAGAATTTTTTCAAGGCATCTTCAGGTGTCATATTGGCCAAATGTTTATTGTAGTTCGGAAACGCGACTAGCGGTCAAACAAGTAGTCTCTCTGATAATTTGAACGAATTCATCCGAATTCTTATGAGAATTCAAGAAGATACAGTGGACTCTCCCTAAATCGAAACTCTCTCTAACTCGAACTTTTTCGCCATATTTCCCTCAATTTTCCGTACAAAAACCTCTCTCTAAGTCAAGCTCCATCTAACCTTAAAAAAATATGGTATCCCGTGACAATTCGACTTAGGGAGAGTCCATTGTATTACGATTGATCCCGATTCTGCTTCTGCAAATTCGTGTACGAGTTCCGATGTGTGTTCAGTCAGTCCCTTTTTTTAAACGGCAGCATCAATAATACGAGCCCTAGAGAAAATACCCGGTGGCATGGGCCGGGCAAAAAGAGGATGAAAAACTGTGATATGTACTTCGGCCATTGCTACAAAGAGCGAATGCAGCGCTTGTTCGGATGCGGGTTCGTTGTTCGAGGCAGACTTCGGCAAGAAGTCTTAAGCTTTAGCGAGCGCCTCATATCAACTCGCATCAAGGCCTGATCTGCGCCCATGCCCCAACGAAGGATAAAGATGACGACAGCAAAGATGAATTTTACGATCTCCTAGAGAGGACATACGATCAATGCCCCAGCTACGACACCAAGATCGTTCTAAAAGATTTCAACGCAAAGCTGGGCAAGAAAGTCATCTTTGCTAGAGTCATCGGGAAGCACAGCCTGCACGACAACACGTCCGAGAACGGACTCGGACTGTTGGACTTCGTAACGGGGCGAAACCTTTACGCGGTTCCCTCACCTCAACATCCACAAAGGGACCTGGGGTCTCCTGATCAATCAACCGTCAACCAGATTGATCACATTGCGATCGACGTCAGACACTCCTCCAGTATTCTCGATGTCCGAACATTCCGAGAAGCCAACTTCGACTCGGATCACTTACTTGTTGTAGCCAAGGTAAGAACACGGATATGGATAGGACAACGGAGTAGAGCAAGACCAAAAACAGGAAAGCTACAATCGCAATTGACCGCTAGCAACGGTGCCGATCGAGTCTCCCTAAACCTCTCAGAGAGTCCAACCCTGCCGGCGAAACAATCGACGAACAATGGAGCCGTTGTCAAAGCGCCATCAGAGAAGCTGCATCTGATGTGCTGGGTTTTAAAACGCCACACCAAAAAAACTCCTGGTTTGACAACGAGTGCAGGCAGGCACATTCCGCGAAGCAAGCAGCATACAAGGCGACGCTGGACAGAAGGACGGGAGCGGTGCGTGGGCTCTACGAACTTAAAAGAAGGGAAGAGCACCGGCTTCTCAAAAAGAAAAAGAAAGAGCATGAGAAGCGAGCGATCGCGCAAATGGAGAGGTGTTACGGCAGATATGATGTCCGAAAGTTCTACCAACGGGTGAAACAACTATCCAATGGATACAAAATTCGGACAGAAGTCTGTAGCGACGCAGAGGGACAATTCGTAGTAGATTCGCAGTCGATACTGAGAATCTGGCAAGATCATTTCTGTAGACTGTTGAACGGCGAGGAAGACTCCAAAACCGCTGTCAGGCAGAATATTTCACTCCACACAATTGATGATGATCGACGAGAATTCCGTCCCCCCGACCTAGACGAAGTCGAGACAGCGATATCGAAAGTCGAATAAAGCTGCTGGTGCAGGCGGAACTGTTTAAGGCAGCTGGAGATGAGCTGGTAAGGTACATGCACCAACTCATCTGTAAGATATGGTCGGAAGAAAGCATGCCCGATGAGTGGAATCTCAGTATCGTTTGCCCGATCCACAAGAAAGGAGACCCCTTCAACTGCGCCAACTACAGAGTTATAAGTCTCTTCAACATCGCCTATAAGATCCCCTCTGCCATTTTGTGTGAGCGCCTGAAACCATTCGCCAACAACCTGATAGGTCCTTATCAGTGCGGTTTCAGGCCGGGAAAGTCCACCATTGACCAAATCTTCACATTACGGCCGATCCTGGAAAAAAACCTGAGAAATTCAGATCGACACCCACCATCTATTCGTCGATTTCAAGGCCGCATATGACAGCGTGCATAGGGACGAACTATACAACGCCATGTCTAGTTTTGACATTCCTGCCAAACTCGTCAGGTTGTGCAGGATGACGATGGAGGTCGTCAGGTCGGTAACGAACTCACCGAGAACTTCAATGTCAAAAAAGGTTTTAGACAAGGCGACGCGCTGTCATGTGATTTCTTTAACATCATCCTGGAGAAGATCGTGCAAGACTCACACGCCAACACTAGAGGCACGATCTTCCAGAAGTCCGTACAATTGTTAGCATACGCGGATGATATTGACGTGATTGGGAGAACACAGCGAGCCGTCAATGAGGCGTTTGCTGGCATTGAGGCGGAAGCGGCTAAAATGGGTCTAGCGGTGAATGAGGGCAAAACGAAGTATATGCTGTCATCAAGAAAGGACACACAACATCGACGTCTTGGACAGAGCGTCACAATGGGCAGCTATAACTTCGAGGTGGTCAAGGACTTCGTCTACCTCGGCTCGCAAGTAAGCAGTACGCACAACGTCAGTACCGAGATCAAAGGCAGAGAACTCTTGACAACCGCTGTTTCTTTGGACTCAAGAGGCAATTGAGTAGTAGAGCCATCTCTCGAAGGACCAACCTGACTTTATACAAAACCTTGATCATCCCAGTCCTGCTGTACGGCGCGGAGACATGGATAATCTCAAAAGCGGATGTGGAAGGCCTTGGGCTCTTCGAGTGAAAAGTTCTGCGTGCGATCTTCGGTCCTGTTTGCGTTGATGGTTTTCGGAGGAGAAGATTCAACCACGAACTGTACGGGCTGTACAGCGGCATGAGCCTAGCCAGACGTCTACGGATTCAACGCCTAAGATGGCTGGGCCATGTAGAGCGCATGGACAACACTGCTCCAGCCCGAAGAGTCTTCGACTCCGAACCAGTGGGACAACGCAATAGAGGACGCCCACGGCACCGATGGCCCGCCCAGGTGGAGAAGGACCTCAATCGACTTTGTGTGCGCAGTTGGAGACAGCTGGCTAAAGATCGTGCCGGCTGGAGAGGCTTACGGTTGAGGCCCAGGTCCACCTCGGACTGTAGCGCCACGAGAAGAAGAAGAAGAGAAAAGGCACAGGATACAGCCTTGATATTAACGACTGCCACTGCTTTTCAATCATTCAATGTCGTCAAAGTTGATAGATTAAAGTGTTTAATGTTGATCTGTATATCAATTTATTTTTTTGACTGTTTCAGCGTCTTCGGTGGAGTCTGAGAGGGCTGTGGTCGTGAGCAAGAAGCTCAAAAATCAGACAAAAAATGTGGATATTTTAACATTCTTAAATGAAAACAAGTGACTAACTAAAACATTCTAATGTATATTTTGTACATTTTTTCAAGAAAATATGCACATTTTTGAATGAATAAGAAGACTATCGTAAACTGTCGATAATTATCGATAGTCTAGCACAAACTATCGACTATTATCATGGTAGGGACTATCGATAGTTCTCCACCTCTATCTATGACGTCGCTCGCAAGATCTGTCGTATTTTTCACCCGAAAAAGTATAGTCTCCAAAGAAGAATATGTAATTAAAGATTTGATTTTATTTGAAGATCCGATAACTGCGTTGGCGATCTGAGCTGTTTCTAGATCATCCTGTAGTGCTTCATTTAGTGATTATTTCAAAACATATGCAAAGCAAAAACACTGCACCTACTTGATAGAATCCAAAAGCGAGCGACAAAACTTATAGGAGACAACAATATCGCAGAGTCATTAGCTTCTCTCGAACATCGACGTACCGTCTCTTCTTTGTCCGTGTTCTATCGTTATTTCAACAAACGGTGCTCAAGTGAGCTAGCCAACTGCATTCGTCCTCTTCATGAATTCACACGCAATACCCGTCTTACCAGGAATGCCCATCAGTATCCCTTTAAGCCTACTTTCGGACGCACAGTTAAATTCAGAGACTCGTTCTTCAGCTGGAATGCTCTTCCCAAGCTAATATTTTCCACAGACTACAACCCGCAGATATTTAAGACCAATGTGCACAGGTACCTTTTCTCCCTTTCTCCCTCTATACCTTCGGCCCGTGCTGTGTCTTGACCCCGGACACATAAGGGTATTAGCAATCCCTTGAGCACGCGCAAATTATAAAAAAAAAAAAAGCATCTTCCCATTTGTCCCCCACTTCTTGACTGCTGTTTATTCTGAGCATACAATCTTTGAATTTTTCGATGTTTTCTACGTTTCATAAGTGAAAAAGTTGTCGATGCTTTTTTCGCTTTAAACAATAACTACTTAGTCTGACTTGCATTCAAGAAAAATAAGCCAAGTTCTTCTCAGTTGTCTGCATTTAACTGTAATCCCATGCTCTCATATTGAAGATAAAGAAAAACCGCCATTTCCGAATATTAAGTATCGAATTTCCAGTTTCCTACATGATACGCAATTAAAATAAAATTAAAAAAAACAAACGCAAAGTATTTTTCTTTTGAATAAAAACATTTATTCTACTATTATAATAAAATAATAATAAAATATATATATATAAAAAATATTTTGTTCGTCTTCATTACAATAGGTACGTTTAAACATATACTTTTCTTCATTTTCCGTTCGTTACTACGCTCTTACGACACAATGTCTATTTGTAAATTGTAAAAAAATTGATATATGTGTATGATTGTATATTGTTCGGCAAGATAAAAACGCTGTTGTCCTTAAGAACTACTATAAAAAAAAATACCTACTAATCATCATCAATTTCCGATTGTATCTAACAGAATTTTAACATAGCAAATAATTCTTTCAATATTTAAAAAATAACATAGACAATTAATAACTAAACATTTAAGATGTGTGTTTTATAGTAAAAAGTTGCAAATAAAAATTACACAAAAAAAAAGAAACGAAAACAATTAATTTAGATCATCTCTAATCTAAGCAAAAAAAAAAAAAAATAAAAAGAATAATATGTTCTTTTAAGTTAATGGGGAAAAAACCTTAACTCTACGCAAATCGTTTGTTCATATTTTTTGTAATTTTAAATTACGGAAGATGCATTTTTTGTTTTTCTCATTTTTAAGTTTAGTTTTTTTTTTTTTACTAAAATTAATAACTCTTATTTTGCTGATGGAATGTCGTCGGATTGGAATTTTTCTTTTCTTTCTTATTTACAATTTTACTAAAATAATTATTCGTTTTATTTTCCATTTGTTTTCTTTTTTTTTTTAATCACATGACGTTTGTTAGAATTTAATTTCTTTTTTATTCATTTAATTATTTTAATTTTTATTTTTCATCAACGTTCTTAAGAAGTTCGTTGATTGGTTGTGTTTGACAGCAAAATCCACTTTATCTACGTATCCATCCTCTTCTGTCATCATTAAACCTAAGTATTTAGAATTGTTATTGCTTTTTGTGTCAACTTTAACTTTAAATTATATTTAAGAAAATAGAAAAAAAAAAAAAAAATAATAAGCTTCACTTTATGACAGTTATGTTCGTATATATGCAGTTTTTTTTTTCCATGTGGGTTTTGAATATTTTTTTTTTTGTTTTGTGAAATAGAGAATTTGGTTGAGATCTCTCGATTTGTTAAGAAAAAAAAATTTGGAATTTTTATTTTTTTGCTTTTATCAAAAGTTTTGATAGAGTTTCTTTTTATTACTATACAAAATACAAGCCAAACATAACATAAATTTTTTTTTAAACATGAGGATTAAAGTAAGAATTGATTTCTTTAAGAGTATTACAAAATTAACTTTGTTTAAACTATGTTCGAGTGCAGGGGCGTGCGAGCACGAAGTGGTGTTCACATGCCCTTGCGTTCGCATGAAAAATAATTAAATTACAGAAGAATATAGAGGCTAAAAATCAAGTATACATAATATTTAACGAATAACAATTTTATTTTATTTTTTTTTTCCTTCTTTTGAGTAGCCTTACGCACTAATTTGTATTTTTTTTAATTTACTTATGTTTTTGTTTTGAATCTTTTTTGTTTTTAATTTCAATCGGTTTCTTCTTGTCTCTGCTTGTTGAGTTGTTTCTGTTTTCTTTACACTTACATCTAGGCACTAAAAATTTGTTAAGAATGTAATCTCTCGGAAAATAATTTCTTTTTCAAGTTTTTTGTGTTTTCTTTTCACGTTTTCTTGTTGTTTACCTAAGAAAAACGATTTATGTTAAATAATTAAAAATTAGATGAAATGTCAGAAACATTTTGCTGATCATCTTTAAACTTAAGAGTATATGCGTTACAACGTCCTCGAACATTCACTTATAGGGCAAAATATATTATTATTTATTTTTAGAAAAATCATTCCTTTTTTTCTATCTTCTCTTGAATTTAAATTAAGTAACCATAGACAAATAATGTGTATAACTCTATATACGCTTAACTAAAACTTAAAGAATTTTATGTTTGTGTATTGTTCGCTCCACTAAGATTATTGTTGATATATTTTCTTTTTTTGTTTCTTTTTTAAATAAAAGTATTGTGATACATCTGGAGGGGAGGAGAAATATTTAGAGTCATGGCTTTGCATCAATGATTGGGAAGCTCGGTCAGGGTTATATCGTAAAGGTCATCTTCAACTTGCTGCACTTCGAGCAGAAATATGTCTTCGTTGCAATAGTACGAAAGCATATCATCGTCAATTTTCGCAGTAATCCTGAAATAAAATAAGAGTACATTTTTTTTATGAGTATAACTGAATAAATTGTTGAACTTTTCAAAGGCCGAGTGACACACTCTAAAGTCTGTTTCATTTAAGTTTATTTAATTTTTTTTTCTTCTGTAACTGGTTTTTTGATAATAGCACAAAATTAATTGCATTCATGTGAGAGCAAAATGAATGCTGATACATTTCTTTTCTGTTTTTTTTTTTTTTTTTTTCTGAGAGAGAGAAATTTGCATAAAATTCACATATAGACAGATTGGCATTATTGAATTCAATCGCAGACAGTTGAATTGAATTAATTGATCGAAATATTTGAATACCCTTCTTACGGATATGATTGGTAATGCATTGCATTTTATCGGGTATCCAAGGAGATTGGTTGAGATGTTGAAGAGAACAAAAAAAAATTTGATAATGGCGATGACGTTAGTCAATTGTTTTCGATTAAATTTTATATTGTTTGTTGTTTGTTTGTGGTATTGTGATAAATAGTCTGATTGAGGATTATATTTTGACCTTTGGGTGCAATTAAGTGAATTCTTTTTATTTTTTTTTTCTTCTGTCAGAGACGTGATTCAGATTTATTTTTAAAAAATCGAATAAAACGAACGAAATGGTAAACAAGAGATCGTGATAACAGTTTGAATTAATTCGGGAATATTTTAAGTGCGGTTATGTTAAGACAGCAGGGGTACATTTTTATTTTATTTTTTTCAGTCACACTTGAATTATGAGAAGCTATAACATTTCTATTAATATCTAATTTTATTCTGCTGGCTCATGGCTAGGAAGATTCTGGTTCTCTGAAGAAAGTATGAAGAAGTTGGAGATTTAGTTCATCATTGTTGAATATGAAGTTATTGCATTCCTTCAAATTTTCTAGATAATTGCAAAGAGAAATGGCACATCTTTTGGTGCGGGGCTTGATCTTGTAGAGATGGAGAGAGCTCAGTCTTGGGACTTAACACTTTTTAACTTCAGTAATCAAAGTGAACAGCCAAAAGTATCGTCAAGTCGTTCAAAGAGTCCATGACTTTCATCTTAAAATGTACATATCAGAAATCATTTTCGAATCTACACAGGGGGTGATTGACTTCGTAAAGTATCCAAAAATGAACGAAACAGAGGGTTGTCTTGATAATGGTCACAGTGAATAGTGAAGTTTTTCCGTATTCGCTTCAGGCTATGTACGTCCATTATGGTTGAGCATGGGATATGAAAGTGAACGAAACTCAACGAAGCTCAGTGCAGTGGTCACGATTGAAGTGTCCCATTTCTGTGTATTCGTTCGATTGTCTTCACATTGCTGGACAACGGAAATTTGGATCTCTTTATTCAAAATTAAAGAAAACAGGGAAATAAACCGCGGAAACTACTTAAATGTGAAATCGTTCAATTGAAGTGTGAGTGACAGTCAAGGCGGGGGTTGCCTCTAAGTATACGTAGGTTTTAATTGGATTCATTGTGATGCCACCAATCTGTCGCTATCTAGAAACAATTTTCGGACTAAGTATAAGACAAAACCGTCATCAGACATCTATGATTGGCAACGTGTTTGAAGTGAATGGCAGGGAATCTCTTAATTAGATCCATGTCCCCCGTCGTTTTTTCCAAGAACAAAGTATGACACGAACGACGGCAAGAGGCTTGGCGCTACAGCCCGTAGAGGGCCAGAGCCTAGCTTCTCAGCAACCGCTCGTGTTGTGCGTGCTATTGTTCTCCCACGCGTGGAAGGGACCTACAGTTTAATGCCGACTCCGAACGGCGTAGTTGAGAAGCTTTTTCTAGACAAGAAATACTCTTTGAGCATTGTCAGTGACTCGAAAGAGGTGGAGCCGTGAAATATGAAAGGTGGTAAATTCGGATATCGAACCTGGCACACTCTGCGTAGGAGTCGACGCACTAACCCACTACGCCACGGCGACCCACTTAGTAGGCTTAGTATATGAAGCTTTAAAAACGAAGCCTGGAACTGGGACTCCGAGGTGGACTTGGATATAGTTCCTACAGCAACCACTCGTATTGTGAGTGCTATTGCCTTGCCTGGAGCAGTTTCTGAACAGAAATGCTCTCTGAACATTTTCAGGGACTTGGAAGAGGTGGCCTCTATGCTAAGAACTTTGTTGGTGTCGGTAATTAAAGCTGGGCACCCAGCATTATAGACGACGACTGAAACATCGTTGTGTCAGTAATTAAAGCTGGGCACCCAGCATTATAGACGACGACTGAAACACCGTGGTGTCGGTAGTTAAAGCTGGACACCCAGCATTGGTTTCCAAAGAGAAACTCGGAAACATCCTGCTCTAAAAAAACGGAAAACTCGCTGTGTCTGGCAAAATATCCCACAAAGAAGTTATTTTTTTTAAACCCATCACAAATTGAACACAGATTCCAAGGAATTAAAGTTAATGCTGGGGAACCATGTTTTTTTTTTAAATAAATAAAATATAAAAATATAAGCACTACAGCGCATTGGTTATTTTTGCTTAAGTTTTCTCAACTAAATGCAAGGGATTAAGGTATTTTTGGTATTTTAATCGTGCAAATGCAGATGTGGTGTTCAGTGTTTGTGTTATACAATAAAAAAAATCCAATTAACAAAAAAAAAAAATTAAACATAAAATTTGAAACAAATTTGAAATTAACAAAAAAACTTAGTAAGTGTATTTGTTTTGATTGTTGGTTAGTACTTACCCCTTTTTATTTGTACGATAGATATTATTTATACTTGATGTGGAGATTTTGTATTTATTTTCGATCTGCAATTAAGATAAACATAATGTTGTTTGTGTTTCTTTCTTTCGTTTCTCTCTTATCCCATTTAATCTCATCTAATTAATTTTTGTACTTTGTTCATTGAAAACAAAAAAAAAAAAAAAAGAATTTTGAAAATTCTAATCGATATTCTTTTGTTTGAATTGAATTAAAAAAAAAAAACTTTTGTGCCAATAATACGAAAAAAAAATATAAATAATTTGCAAACTATCCTTAAGACTCTGATTGAATTTGAATTTTATTTTTTTTTTAACATTTTGTCTGTCTTTGTTGCTTTTCGCTTGATTACCTGCATTGTCACCTGTTCCGACGACAGTATAAAGCATTAATTATCCATGGATTGAATATATTGAATCGCTTCTCTGATATGACAATTTTTTTTTGTCGGTTCATTGTGTTGCTGTGTTGTGTGTGTGTGTTTATTTCGTTTTGTTCATGAGAGGGTATGTGTGTGGATGTGTGTGTTTGAGAGTGACATTGGAAGATAAAAATTCAAAACGAAAATAATGAAATGCAATGAAAGGTGATTTTTGTATTTGATGCTGAATTGAATTGTTTGTATATATTTTTTTTTTCTTCGTCAAGACATTTAAGCGGATTGTCAGAAAAAAAATCATATGCCCCTGAGGCAGACTATATTTTTTGTTTTCTTTTCAAACTCAAGTGAGAACTGTAACACAAGACTGAGGCATGGATGTAAGAGTTCTCAAATCAGTACTCAGTCAGCCTGGGTTTAAGATGTGTTTCAAGTTGAATTCTAGTGAAATATGGAAAAGAGATAGATACATAAATTATACGATCGTCTCTCTAAGAGTCATGCATATTTTTTTTTTTTGTTGTTTTTTCTTTTTCGGGGGATTTGCTTAGATAGATTATGATAATTTAATGCGGGTGTGTTACAGGTTGATTTGAATATGGTATATGAATTGACATAGACAAAGACTGTGCCGCTATTGTTGTTAGGCGAAATTGAATGGGATGAGGTCGAGGGAATTTCAATGTCAACCATAAATCAAATAGTTTGTGGGATTTGCTTTTATAAATTTTCAGAGGCTTTCGTATATTTTTAAGATTAAGGGAAATAATCATGCTAATGTGATGAAGATTGTTGTCGTCGGTTGAAAAGATGCTCATGCAGCGGTTGAGACGATCTTAAGATGCGACAGGATATCCTTTTTTTTTTGAATGAATTTGTCACGCATTTAGCCCGAGGTCAAGGTGACATGGCACAACCCCCCGAAGCTCGAAAATGTGACTGACCACTGCGAATATGTGAAGAAAACAATGGCAAGCCATCAAAAAAAAGAGGATCATTCCCAAATATGATTAACAGATCCTCATAAATAACACTGTCTCCACATCATTCTCTACCATGGCCATCCACTAATGAACAATAAAAAATAAATCCATTAAAAACAATCAAAAGAACTCCAATTCAATTCATTTGTTTCATCAAATACGGAAGCGTTCTTATTTGTTTTGTCTTCGAATAAAACACAGACACCTTCGCTGACTTAAAAAAAAAAAAAACACAAAAAAAAAAAATATAAAATTTAAAATAGAACACACACATACATAGAATACACATAAATTATCATTGTTGTTATGACAAATAAAAATTAATGTTGTTTGCAATGTTTTTAGTGTAAATCATTTTCATGACTCGTTGTTAGACATTTGTGAGCGAAAACGAGCAGGATATTTGTTTTATTTTATTTTTTTGTCATTTTGTTAATACAATACTAGACCCTCAAGATTGGGATATTAAATGAAATTAATTAATTAAAACAATTTACGTGACAGATGAATATGATTTTTGGTTTTTTTTTTTTGGCTTGATGATAAGTGGTGAATGCTTTTAAGTTAAACAATAATAATACTTAACCATATAAAGCGTTAAGTTTTATTTATTTATTTTTGGACATTTTTTTCGGGTTTTATTGAAGCGCTAATTGCATTAATCACTCATAGTACATTCCTCCCTTTCATGCGATTTTGTGGTCACTAATGAAAACAAAAAAAATGATTATTTTGTCTTTTTTTTTCTTCTTTTTGAATTTTTTGTTCTGCCGTGAATATGTAAGATATTCACAAAGGGAATTGCTTAAGTGAGTCACTTTGCTGAGACTAGTCACCTGCAACCATCCCAGGATGCATCGTAGTTTATTTTGAAAATCAAAAAAAAAAAAAATTGTTATTGGCGCAGAAGTTTTCTTTTTCTTTGTTTAATTGATATTAATTGTTCCTTGCTGTGTATTTGTATATTTATCTCATTATTTATTTTTTTTTATTAAAAATGAATTATTTTGAGCATTTTGGTTTACGGAAATTAATCACAATTCATTTAAAATTTACTGTTTTTGTTTTTAAAACCAAAATGAACAAAATACAAAGTTAAGTAGATGAAAATAATGTAAAATGAATTATTTTTTTTTTTAACTAGGAAATGAAGGTATTCATTCGTTTGGGAACCAAAGGAGAGTTAAGGGTTCATTTTCCTCATTTTTTGTTTTTAAACTTACCGCATTTAAAAGTCCGATTGTAGTCGGTGGCACAACATGCAATGGCGTATAGACATCTTCGTTCTCTTGTCGCACATAGAGCATAACACGTTCACTTATCGGTGGTGACATACGGCCACGTTTAATTGGTGGACCAAATTCAGACATTGAACCAGAAACTAAACTCTGTTCAAGAATGTGATCTTTTTTATCACTAAATTGAGGGAGAGAAAAAGAGAATTATGTTAAAATTGTTCGTTAAGTTTTGTCGTGATGAAATCTATTTCAACTTGGAATTTCGATTTTTACTACTCACGTCTGCACGTCTGGTGGAAAATGATTGTGAAATTTAAGTGTGGGGGTGCCAACTTTTTGCCCATGCAGTAGAAACGGTGATGCACCTTTGAGGTCTGGTGTACCAGATAATGAATCAGTCTCATGGCCATAGAAGGTCTAAAAATAAATGGTCATGAAATTTAATTAAAATAAAATTAATTTTGATTTAAGTGAATAACAAAATTGTAAATAAATTTACTTAAAAAAATAAATTTAAAAGAATTAAAATTTAAAAAAAGTGTAACATACCTTATCCATGTCATCGGCGGGGGAGAAAAGAACAGGCGGTTTGCTTATATCTTGCATTGCATAAAATTCGGAACGATCCGTGACCGGATGATAGAGTTCATCGAGCTTTTTCCTACCGGTGGCAGTCATTTTACGTTTGGCCGCTCGCCGTTCTTCATCACGTGTTTTGCGTTCAGCACCCTTCAAAAATAAAAAAAAATAAAAATTACATTTTCGAATGAAAAAAAAGCATATATTCTAATCTAAGCAACAAGCGAATCAATGACTTCATCCCAATCCTCTTTGCCAGAGAATGAGATCATTTAAGTGGAAAGAATATGCCAATCATCTAGACTTTGAGAGTTCTTTCATGTTATGCGCCCCTTTTCGGGGCCCTCACGAACAAACCCCCATTAGGGTTGTATTCAAATTTGGGGAACAACATTCTCCTCTCTTATCGCACTGACCTACACGTTCAGTCGCCTAGGCACCACTCACATTGGATTGTCACATCACGCGAAACACTCTATCATGCCCTTGTTGACTTTTGTAATCACATTTAGGCCTTTTCCTTTGTCACCAAACCAAATGAAAAAAAAAAAAAATAAGAAAAGTCACCCACTAGCCATTGTTAACTTCCCATTGATTGATTTTGTTTTCCTCTATCCATTCCTTCTTTCAAAGTCAGTTTTCAATTCTTTTATAATTCCGCCAACAATCATTTTTTCAAGGTCATGGTTGAGATGAAAAAAAATCTATAAAAACGTATTTTTTTTTCTTACTTGGTTTCTTTGTGCCCTACATTGGGGGGCACACAGCATGCTTTATGTACACCATGAAGTAATCATTTCGTTTTCAATCGGTGCGGCGTATCGCTTAGTCGAAATGACGAAAGTCAAGTTCCATCATCAAAATGCCAAAACACCAGACAAACAACCACCGACATTTTCACATCTCTCTAGCGCGCCGAGAGATGAATGTGTGTTATTGCGCGCGTAAACAATTCATCAAATCTAATGACTTGCTACTTATAGAGATAATTTTGTTTTTATTTATGGATGGGGTTATTTTTTTTCTTCTTCTTCTCTCTTTTCTTAACTGATTGATTGGCGGACGGATTCATAATTGAATGTGTATGGTATAGGCTAGTCTTTCGTTGTTACGTTTAAGCTAAGCAAGTGGATGGGATAAGAAATCGACAAGGAGAATAAAGTGTGCGTGTGTGTGCGCATGGCATGGGTGGTAAGCCGATTTTCTCAACTACTTCCGCACTTAAATGGTGATTAACTTTTGTTCTATTGTGGGATGTAAAACAAAAGAGTTGGGTAGCGAACGTTTGGAATTGGAAAAAGGGTTTTTTTTTCAATAAATACAAGGTATGGTTAAACTTCTCTACAGCGGACAGCAGCAGGATCATTATGACTGTCCGTTCTGAAGAGGTTGAAGTAAACGGATCGCTTCATGACGGAGCCATGGCGGCCTTTCCATAAACTGTACAGTTCTTGCACTGTACAGTGACACTTCTCTAGAGCGGACAGCACTGGGACCATCATGTTTGTCCGTTTGAAGGGGAGTCAATTTTGAAAGAGTTGAAATATACGGATATCTTCATGCTGGGACCATGACGATTGTCCGTAATGAGAGGTGTCCTTTCACTGTACAGTGACACTTCTCTACAGCGGACACCAGCGCGATACTCATGATTGTCCGTTTGAATGTGAGTTGAAATACAAAAACCTTCTTACCGGAACTTTGACGAACTATCCGTAAAGAGAGGTGTCCCTTAAAGAGAGGTCTCCGCAGAGAGAAGTTTCACTACGGCTAAACTTCTCTACAGCGTGCAGGAGCTGGACCATTTAAGGGGTTGAACCACACGAATACCTACTTGCAGAGACCATGACGAACTGTCCGTGAAGAGCGGTGTCCCTTAAAGAGGGGTGTCTGTAAAGAGGTGTTTCATTACGTTTAAACTTCTCTACATCGTACAGTAGCTGGACCATTGAAGGGGTTCCACTACACGAATACCTTCTTGCCGGGACAATGGAGAACTGTCAGTTAAAAGAGGTGTCCCTTAAAGAGAGGTGTCCGTAGAGAGAAGTTTTACTCAACTATGATGCACTTCTTGAAGAAAAATGTGACCATCCTTGACCAAAAGGCTTTGAAGCCCAGTATCCATCGCGTGGTATCGAATATCTCATGCCTTCAAGCCACCTCCGTCACGAATCAGAGATAACCCAATAATTTCAATTCGTCCAGGTAATCATTCAATTCACTTCACCATCCACCGCACTTGCAAATCAATAGAATCCCCATCTGTTGCCAAGAAATGAAGAGTTCATCGCTGCTCCAGCCAGTCGCCTTAAGGGCAATTAGATATTCTGCCACGATTACCCCAACCCCACCCAAGTTTTCGCCAAATGTTACCATCAGTGCCAGGCAAGGCTCATCCGTTATCCTTTCCATATTTCTTTTATCGCGCGCAACGAAATTGACATGTTCTGCCGGCAATACACACTGCTGCCGCTGCGCGTCTCCTCTCTAATATGCCGCACAAAATTGTTAATGATAATCTGACACGTGATGGATATCCTCTGCTGCTGCTAAACGTGTGGTTGAATGGTAAAATGGTAAAACGGTGTGTAGGTAATAACAGTAGAATAGATATTCTCTAGAAAGTGTAACACACCGCAGACTACACAAGTCGCCTTGGGGGTATTTTTCCGCTTTTTATTGGCGATAATAAATAATTCAAAATTAGATTTATTATCCACGCTGTATATGCAGATGGTGATGTGCTCAGATTGTCCGCTCTAATTGCATTTAATTGAACGGACACACATATACGGGATGGCGGGATGGAATTGTTCGAAACAGATCGGTGATGAGATGTAATCTTCGCCATGGACTTCCGTCTCATGGACTTCTCTCTGCCGTAACTCGTATCTTGGCATCTAATTACAAGGATCTATCTCACTGCCTGATGAAGATATGCTGTGTGATCTGCTCCCAAGCATTCTGTGACAGTATAATTTGCACTCTCGTACCATACGTAGTACAGAGAGTTCTGTGTTCTAGGAAGTCGTATGGCGGGGTAATTACAAAGCATTGTCAATCAGTTGGCACGCGATCTGCCAATTTTTATCTATCTACTACAAGTACACCTTGATGTGATGTTTCTGTGGAATGTTCGTCACGTCGGCAATGGAGAGAGGAGTTTTTTGTTGCAGCAGCAGCAGAAGAAGATGTAGCAATCGCGACTAAGTGCCGTTTGAACTTTGACTTTGGATTGCTTGTATGACTGCGTTTTAGCTGACCCCGTAACATTTCCCCCCGTCCACCAACACGGCCCACGGCTGAGTGGTGAGAGCATGGAAAGGTGTGCGAGCGCGCAATTATTGAGATGGGATGGCTTGTAGTCACCACCAGTCGATTATAGTAATTATTTTTGTTTTTCTGTTATCGCGAATGTTCCAAACAAAATTGCTAAATGTCCGCCGTCCGCAAGTGCACAACAGGAATATATTTTTGATTGATTGAAATTCCTATGCAAATGCGTCGGCTGAGTCAATGTTGCAAGTGAAATTTTCCACCACACCGTGGCGCGTATGAATATTCAATTGGCTTCAATAATATTATCAACCGATTTATTACGTATGCATAGGTTTCCATTCCCCTCCATCCGCACCATGTGATCTTTCTTTCTGTTTAATTGCGCGGTGAGCGCCTTCCTTGCGCGTATCACGAGGCGGGGAGGGGAGGGCGATGCTTATTCATAGCTCCACCGGTGTAGGTATCTAGAACAGGATATGAATCATCTGGGTGTCTACATCACGCTGTTACAGTTACACTCTTTGCCTCGAAGTGAATGCATAAATGGCATTTTCTTGCTTTCATGCGGCGCGCGGTGCGCAATGCCAAGCCAAGTGATGCCGAGAGATGCCATGTCGAACATGGTATTTAATACTTCAAAGCGTCTTTGCTGCCTCATCCTACCTCCTCACCACGGCATGCAAAATAAAGCAGAGAGGAAGAGAAATAAAAACAAGAACAAAAAAAAAATGTTGAAAGGAAACGGAAAAAGAAGTCCATCGAATGGTAATAAAATTGTCTATTCACGAACATATGCGCCTGCGCCTGCGCCTATCGCCATCCGAGTAAAGAGATGAATTGAGGGAGACACAGACGCGAGAGAGGCTGTTGTGCTGGCTTATAATGTGCCAACCTGTCATTTATCATGTTTTACGTGGGCACATTAACATTATCAGTGTGTCCTCGTCGTCCCCGTCGTCCCCGTCCCCGTCGTGCCGATTCTATTGTCCTCCACCTCTGCATCCTTTCGATGAGACTCTATCTGATGATCTGCTTTTTCTCTTCTTGTCTAGTTTTCATTTTTCACTGTGGGCTTGTGGGGTTGTGCCTGACGTGTCTAGTTTGATTTTTATACGTTCATTCTTTGTGTGCGTTGTGTTGGGGAATATCTCATTGCTAATTTTTATCGCATCAATTTTCTTCTTAATGAGATATAACTTAATCTCCTCTGTGCGGCGATGAGTTGAGACGGCAACTTTGTGGGATGGATCGATGGGATCCTGTCGCTCTCTCAAGTGAATGTGGTCTTCTCCACTTCATCCAGCCGACAGATGAGGATGAGGATGAGGATGAGATGCGCAGATGCTAAGTATGTGTAATTTTCACTCGGCTTAGTGGGTAAATATTCATATTTTATACTTTGTAATGACAGGTGATTCTGTCTTCTGATTAGCCAGATGTGGACGAGTGATTAAGTGGTCGTATTTGCTGGGACTTGACTTTCTCGATGAGTTTGCAATTGATGACTGAGTGAATGGATTTTCATGTGAATTCTGTTTTTGTGGGCAGAGGATGGTGGGTTGAACGGCTTGTCGATGCACTTAGGCGGAGTCAATTTTACTGCCACGAGGATCGATCTGAAAGACAGTCCAGGTCCTTCAGAGAAGGGGAACCTTGGGGGGTCCGTGCTTTTTTCTATTCGGTTTTATAATTTGCGCCGGGTCGACTGTATAGAGGGAAAACTAGAAAGTACCAGTTTCTGTCAAGAACAAAGTCCATTTTAATGAAAGTTTGGCTGCCAGAATTCGAAAATTTCGCACAAAATATGGTCAGAAATAGTGATGAGCATAATCGAATGATTTTAAGAATCGAGGATTTAGTAATCGATATATTTTAAGAATCCAATGGTCACTCGATTTCACTGCAATGCGCGAGGAATTGAACAGCAGCTTCTAAGCACGCAAGCGGCTGTGGTCATGGTTTGGTCAAGTGACACGAATGTCTGGCAGGATGAGGTGGTTATAATAATAATATAATATAGGTGGCGTGACAGTCCGAGGCGGACCTGGGCCTAACTTCTCAGCAACCACTCGTGTTGTCCGTGTATTTGTTCTTTCACGAGGGGAAGGGACCTACAGTTTAATGCCGACTCCGAACGGCGAAGTTGCGAAGCTTTTTCTAGACAGGAATACTCTTTGAGCATTGTTAGTGACTCGAAAGATGTTGAGCTGTGAATTGTGAAAGGTGGTAAATTCGGGTATCGAACCTGGCACCCACTGCATATGAGCCGACGCACTTAACTACTACGCCACGCTTGGACATAACTGCTGATGAGTTAGAATCAATGGCAAAGGATCGAGTTGCCTGGATATCTCTCGTGCTTGCTTTACCAACGCGACGCCTTAATAAGAAGAAGATAATGATAATGGTCACTCGAGATGGGCGCATTCGAATGATCATTCGACTGATAATCGACTACTAACTAATTACTAACTACTAACACGGGATAACTCGATAATCGATGTCAAATTCAGCGCACGAACAAGTATAAAATAGTCCTCGTCAAGAAATACTAATCAGGAACATCTGGTTATGATCCAGAATGAAATAAAAACGCAAAGGAAGTCAACTATTACTCCACTTCTCGGTTCATTAATAAAAAAAAGCAAACAATTTTAATTCATTCGAATGATTGTGATGAGAGGCATTTATCGAGCACTCTTTTGTTAGTAGTTAGTAATTAGTTAGAAGTCATTCGAATGAGTTAGTAGTAATCTCGCACTTTTTGCTACTAATTACTGACTACTAACAAAAAGTGCTCGATAAATGTCTTCCAACAAAATCATTCGAACTCGATTTTTTTACTTTCTTTTTTTATGCATGAACGAGAACTGGAGTAATGCTTGAATTATTTTCCTTTGCGTTATTATTTCATTCTGGTTTTGTTCCAGATTAGTATATCCCGACGAGAAATATTTGTTACTTGTTATCACGGTGACGCGTTAACGCTGAGTAACTCGTGGCGTTCCCCAAGGCTGTCATCTCGGCCAGCTCTTGTTAATCCATTCGAATGATTTTGATGAGAGACAATTATTCAGTTCTCTTGTGTTAGTAGTTAGTAGTTATTCGAATGCTTTTGATAATCAAGAAGTTGCATTAATCGATTATCACTCGAATGTGCCCATTACTAGTCGAATAAGTGTCCTAACTTCGTCAACAGGCAAGAGATTAATTGAAAACTTCAAGGAGACTACATCAGAGGCGCTAAGAATAGGTTCGCATACTTTCTTTAGCGTTTTTCCGTCGACTGTGCACAGTTATTTCCCTACAAGGATTATTTCAAGCGTCGTGAAAATTGAAAATCTCTTGAACTTTGTAAATTACAGAAACGATATGGGGATAGAGGGAACACTGGAGCGTTCTGTTTTAACAAAAAAAATGAAGCCTGACTGTTGTCTGTATCGCGGGGTGGGTCGCCGTGGCGTAGTGGGTAAGTGCGTCTACTCCTGCGCAAAGGATGCCAGGTTCGATACCTTTGATAATTCAATTCACGGCTGTATTTCTTTCGAGTATTTTTGTCTAGAAAAGCTTCTTTCTCAACATCGCCTTTTCCGGAGGGTATCCATTTTTCTCGAAGATGAGCTTAGGTGGTATCGTGAGGTCGGAGTTTTCTGGTAGGGATCCAAACATGGTAACACAGTTCCTTTCAACGAAATTGGACGATGTTGATGACCTGGCCAGTATGTGGTTTGCCACAGAGCCAGTGAATCAATTCAATTAGTAATCTCTCTTATATTCAGATTTGGCCGCCTAGATTGTCTCATCGTGTTGTTTGAAGTCAAAGGTTCCTGTCAACAAGCCCACAACCACACTAAATCACAGGAGGAAATTAAACGATGCGTTAACGTGTTGTTTGAAGGTGAAAACTCCTTGTCAACAAGTCCACAACTACATTGCATCACAGGAGGAAATTAAACGATGCGTTAACAAAACTTTGACGCCTTTATGCAGAATGGTTATGTAAAAGTTTCGACAAAAGGTGCTTTTGGGACACGCTTTCTTAGTTTAATCCCTCGCGCTTGGATTCCATCTAGTTAGTGCATCTTTGAGTGAAGCACCTTACTTGTGGACCCGCGAGATTGTCATGGACAGCATCTGCATAAGTCTCAGAATAGTGACCACCCTGATCGTGACCATCCAAAAAAAGAATCACTCATCCCAACTGTCAACTCCTTCACAGACTTATTAACTTCTTAACTTTCAATTTTAAATACGCCTTTCAGATCGCCATAACGAGCACCATCATCGTAATGAAACACACACTCACTACCGTGTCACACCACCATCATCGGGACACAATTCCGATCGCATTATTATGAAATCGATACGATTGACTGCATTACAATGATGCTATAATACCGTCATCTTATACCTCCGATCGGGTATGCGACGGCGCGGCTGTGCGGCTCGGCTTGGCATGGCATTATAATGCGTAAGCGTGTATGCCGCATCGCATTATGCAAAACACCCTTGTGCACTTTGCTGCCATTGTTGATAGCAATGGATTTTGCGCATGATGATCGAACCCTGTCAACAGGTATCTTGTTATTGTTTTGTGTATTCCCCTTTAATTCAATCTTCTCGCATCGTGTCTTCTGTTCTCTCTCACTCTGTGTGTCGGGTTGGGTCGTTTTAATCCGAAGGTGTAAAACGCGGGGCTATGTGTCGCATAATACTTTTAACATATATTTTGCGTGTGCACAATCTTCCACCTCTGTTATACTATTCTGTGTTATGAAAGAGTGTGTGCTTCCCCCTTCATTGGGTTCGCCTTGAATATGTACACGTACGTACGTGCGGGTATTTTTGCAACACATTTCATCTTCCTGAAGGGAAGACACTTGCGAAAGCAACAAGAAAAAAAAAAAATCTGTCAAGATAAAGAGCGTGTATCTCGGTTGGCTCTCGCTGTTCGCTGTGTATGTGCACTTTGAACGAAAACCAATCCAGCGTAGCATAATTTAAGACATATTACTTTGCAAAAAAAAAAACAGAAAAAAAACCGTTTCGATTGCATCAAAAAGCCGCGCGCACTTGTTGTGCTGTGTGTTCTCTTTTCTTGTCCACCTCCTCCTTTGCCGAGATGTCTTACTTGTCGATTGTCGATTGTATAAGTTCGTCGCAACAACAACAGCAACACGAATGGATGGAAGGGACACAAGAGTAAAATAAAATTGAGAACCTCATTGATCTTATGTAAAATGATAGCGGGTTTGTGTTTTGGTCATAACTTTGCCTTGCGCGTATGTGCTGCATTACTGCTGCCGTCAGTGTGCATAAGGCAGGCCTACACCCTTGTGCCCTTGTTATACTGTATATTGGCATCACATGCATCACTGCCCTTCACTTTTACACTCACTTTTTCATTTTGTTGTTGCTTGTGAAGTGATTTTTTTCTTGTGCGTGTCCCTGCCTCCGCTGCATTGGCTTGGAGAAAATTTAAAACCGCGTTTAATAAATTATTTCGTGGGCATTTCATATCATTAAGTTTTTTTTTTTTTCTCCTCTGATTCATCTCGTGGTGGGTTTTTTTTTTTTGTATTTTGTGCGTGGTTATAGGATATCCACCCAATATTGTGGGTATTCCATCAACCGCCTTGGCCTCGTCCTATCCTTCTTGGTTGGCAGCAATTTTTTGAGGTAATGATAAATCGATCGGGAAAGTGATGCGAACGTTGTTATAAACCGAGTGATGGGCGGGGGTTGTTCGGCGCAACGGAGAGGTATCCATCTTAAAATATAATCGCACTCGTGTGTGCATACCTTCAGCTTTTTTTTGATCTTAATCGCGGTTTTGTTCTTGTGAGGATGCCGCTCGAGGAGGAAGAGTTTTTTGATTTCGATACGATATCAATCTGCTTGCTCACAGAATCCAATCCAGAGAGAGAGAGAGAGGAATTTATCAAGATGACTTTTTGGAGCGTATCGAATTTCAATTCTTGATTCGACTGCTTGATTTACGGATGTCTTCCTTTTGGTTTTCGATCGAGTCGAGATCGAGTCAAGATCTTGTCGCGATTCGAAAGTATTCGCAGATTGATGGGGATGATGTGGGGTTTTTTTTTGAATGACTCATCTACTGTCACCGAAGGAGTTGTTGTTATTTTGACCTATCTCTGGCAACGGAAATTCAATCTCAGCAGTCAAGTGCAAGCTAATAACCGTTCATTAAGCGTTCTCTTCACGACTTCCAATATCTCTCGGGTGCGATGCAATTTCCCTCGCGTCTGAACTTTAACACCTCATGCAACGCGCGGCGAAACTGAGCTCCCCCGAATCACACGACTTTGGGCAACATTAGCGGCTTGAAAAATCCCGCAGCCAATCAAAGCATAACTGCGGCCAACTCACTCTCTGCCGTGGCTTAATGTCTCATTCAGGCGAAGAAAGCGCATATGATTCAGTCAAACCAATCGAAATGATGATGCTCTCCTAATCGTGAAAAGGTATTCGCGCCATATGACCTCCATGGATCTGGCAACAGCACAATGTGTGATATTAACGCACTCCCGACGAGACGTTCTCCCTAGCGAGGAATATAAGCCACCTCCCCCCTCCGTCCATCAGTCGCCCGTGTCGCTAATGGATTTATTATATCAAATGATGGAAAACTTTCTAAAAGGAAGTTCACGCCGAAAGGTGTCGGCACACTCTGTCGCTGGTCTTCGCCGTGAAAACAGCCCGGCTGGGTTAGGTAGGTGTCTGGTCTGTGTGTGTGTGTGTGTTTTGCCAGCTCAATGCCCTAGTCGCACATAAATTTGCGATTAAGCCAAAACGAAACGCGGCAAAAAGGTGCAACAAAAAAGCCAACATCAACTACAACACATCAGAAACGAAAAACTCTTGTAACACACTCGGGGTGTATTGGTGGAGTAGACACAGAATAACTATCCAAACTGATGTTGCTACATGCCGACTACAACTCCTTTGCTTGTCTCTTGGTGGTTTTTGTCTTTTGCTTTATTTTTCGTTTTTGTTGTCTATTCCTGCAGACAGCAGGATCATTGATATTGTTCCAACGCATGCTATCGGTTCAATGCAGAAACGAGTAATTCATAAAAGTTACATGAACTTTACACGGACGGGGCTTGGAGACGGTGATGGATTTTTGTTTGAGACTTTGCAAACATCCCACTCGCTTCTGGTCACCATTTGGCAGATCGATTTCTTTAATTGTGAATGCTTCGGTGTTCTGTGTGTGTTTGTGTGAATTGCAGACGAGGCCAGCCGAAATTACAAAGTAATCAACCGACCATTCAGACTTGGACCCTTGCTTCTGTTTGGCGCTGCTGGTCTCGTAAACAATTCCACAGTTGATATATGAATTATTGGATCAGATAAGAAATGAAACGACTGGCAAGAGGGAGTAGTCGAATTGGCAGCAGCGGATTAACCAATTTAGTGTTAAGCGGCTGGTTAAGCGGAAAAGCGAGTGTGGGTGCCATGGGGTATGGAATATGGAGTACAAAAGAGATTCAAAGCTTTTGTATCCACTTTGCAGTCTCAAAAAAGAAACAAACACTTGACGGCAGCTCGGAAGAAAAATGGCACGCATACACACGATAGGAATTCAAATTCACCTTGAGGCAGTGGACCAGTCGAATGATAATCATTTGGAATCGATTGTGTGGGCAGAGTGGGGGACAATAAGGAGAAGGAGAATGTGTCACCATTTTGTGAGAAGCGACTCAGGGGACAAGTGGAAAGAGGAAACAGAGGACAGAAATCCTATTTTCTTAGTTCGGCCTTTAAGGAGTCAAGCACTTCCTCCTGAAAGAGAAGCCTTCTGTTAGCTCTGATCGTCCACCAGGTGGCAGAGGATCGTTGAACAAGGGAGAAGTTTATGATCTCGATGCAACCTTGGCATCCAATGAAATTCGCTCCACCAGTTGACTGGCAGAGGATCGTAGTTCGGCCTTTAAGGTGTCATGCACTTCCTCGTCCACCAGTTGACTTGCAGAGGATCGTTGAACAAGGAAGAAGTTTGTGATATCGAAGCAACCTTGGCATCCAATAAATTTGGCTGCTGGAACAATCGCTCTCTTTAGATAACATTGGCAGTCTTTTGCTAGTGCGATGTTTTTTCGCAAGCACCCATGTTACATGGCTTTTTGGACAGAATTTGAGCTGGCTTGTGAGGCTTTGGTTGCGGCCCAGGTCCACCCTGGATAGGACTGGACAGAATTTGAGCTGGCTTGTGAGGCTTTGGTGAGGCTGGCTTGTGAGGCCCAGGTCCACCCTGGACAGGACTGGACAGAACTTGGGGAGGTGATGGTGATGAGGATTGTGGGTGCACAGAGGAAGAAGTGGACACGTCAATTCAACTTTTTATCACACTATGGGCGCGCTGAGCAGTTGTATATTTACCAGGTTAGGTTAGGTAAAAGGGTAGACGCGGAGGAGGCTTGGTCCTAGTGGACCCATTGGGTTGGAGGCCCATGGGTGGTGGTTATCCTCTTAGTTCCCTGTACAGTCCACCCCTCTCGAAACCCTGATGAACCTGAATAAAGAGGTTATGGCGATTTCTGATAACTCCTGAAGATTCTGAATGAAGTGCTCTCTCAGTGTTCTTTGTCTGAAAAGACAGAGACTGGAGCAGTGACAAACGGAGTGAGAAATAATCTTCTGTTCCTTCTTCGTAGCCCCAGCCTCTGTATACCTCCTTTTTCTCCACGTGCTCCGGCTACCATCCGCAGCAACTTTGTCGGTTCTTGCACTTTTGAAGCTGGGTCATAGCATCCGATTGGTTTCAAAGGTGGTTAGAGAGCTCCACATTCCGTATGCTAGCCCTTTCATTTTGTCATCCACCTTTTTCTTGATGTCTGCAAGAGGTGGGTTAATGCATAGGACTGCCTTGGATGGGTCAGTTTTGGTCCCTTTCCTGTCAAGTTCATCTGCTGCGTCATTGCCAGCACCTGCGACCAAGCGTAGAGTAATCGAGTGCTGCGTACCAAGAACCTTAAGCTCTTCACGACACCATGCGAGCAGGTTGGACTTGATTTCTGTTACCGAAGTTGCTTCAATGCTGCTGGACTGTCAATTAGGATGCTAATATCACCAACAATGATACCACTTTGGCCGCTTCATTGGCTGCCAGGACCTCCGTTTGTACAACACTGTTTAACAGTGCGGATAAAATAATATTGAAATTCACAAGGGCACTTTTATTGGTTCATGGGTTGGTTATTCTGGATGTGGTCGAACACTGTCGTGCAACGAAGTCACTGTTAAGTTAAGTTTAATCTGTTACTTGGTTTCACATCTGGACAGTGCCCTAAAGAGTATCATGCCACAGACTAGGACTGCTCTTGTCTAGAGTAAGCAGGAACTCTCCAAAGACTGGACCATCTCCTTTGCAGCTTGGCAGATAGCCAGCGCAAGAAAGAAAACACTTGGTAAGCACATCAAGGTTAGGTCAGGTAGGCGGTCAGCAATTTTAGACCATATTAGTCCATTCAGACTACTACGACCACTCCAGTGATAGTGCCGTTAATTTGATCCCAATGGGGACTGGACCAGATTTGAAAACCACATAAGAGCGGATTAACTTTGCTTTCACTGGGATTCGAACCGGGGACCCCGCTAACCAGGGGCATGCACTCTACCAACTGTGCCATCCAGTCGTCTGAGCACATCTAACCTTGGAGCCTCTTTCTTGCATGTCTCCAGTAGTGCCAAATACAAGAAAGAAGACTTCCTCAAGAATGTTGAATATCAACCAAACGTCATTCACACAAGTGCGATGCGTTGTTAAGCAACCTAATCACTTCCAAGTCTCACCTATGCCCATGGGTGGGATGAAAATGAAATTGGGTAATGACCGAAAGAATAAGATCACGAATACAAGCTGCTGAATACATACTCGCAGGGACACGGCTGAGCGCGAGGACCTCAACGTTAAGCCAATGCTTCATCGAACGGAAAGGGCCATGCTTCGATGGTGTGGGGACGTGGCACGACTTCTGAGGCGGGCGTTGAATGCGATTCCATTAGGTAGGCAAACGCTTGTCCAAAAACTCGCCTAGGCATAACTCCTGATGAGTTAGAGTCGATGATGTTCGATTGAGTTGCTTAAAGATCTCTGGTGTGTACTTTACGCCCTGAGACCTTTTTAGGAGATCATTCGGGCCAGAACGGAAGATGATGATGGTGATGATGATGGTGATGATGATGGTGATGATGATGGTGATGATGATGATGATGATGATGACGCTCACTCCGTTTTCACAGTTTGTGGCAACACTTGGTCTATGTGAGTCCAAAGTAACCTATCCTTGGCTCACAAGTCGGTCTTTTCACAGACCATCACTTAACTTAGTCATTTTGGGTTTACAACGGCTAGCATTGACGGCTTGAGCAAGTTCAAGGGTGTTCACCAAACAAGTTCACCTTGGTCTCGGACTGTCGTAAACCATTTTGCTTAACGTGACCGTGAGTCGGTATAGAGACCAAATTATGCCTGACACATAACAGAAGACTGTCAGCGGTGGACATGACAGCTGAACTTAAGGCTCAGACCCTCCATGGGGTGCAGACCTGACAAGTAAGTAATTCTTAGAAGAAAACACAACGATTTGAATTCTTATGAGGCTGATGAAAGCAACCGACTGAAACTGAACTAAATGACTGCGGCTGTACACAAGAACTGAGTGAGTTGTGTACACAAGAAATTCGATGTATTCAGGTTCAACTCCAACGCTCTCTTGGAACTAGCGTCCCTAGCACTTTCAGCATTCAGTGTGAAGAGCACAGGGAGGCTTAAGCCATTAGGTTGACTACAGGATATGTTGATAGAATGTGTTTACTCCAGAAACACAAATGGGCCCTAAGGCCTCCGAGGCCTCCGAAGAGAACTCTTCCAAAGCCTTACTTGATCTAACGTTCAGTATAACACGACTGGATGGCGCAGTTGGTAGAGTTCGGTTCGAATCCCAGTGAAAGCAAAATAAATACGCTTTTACGTGGTTTTCAAATCTGGTCTGGTCACCATTTGCCGTTGGGATCAAATTAACGGCACTATCACTGGAGTAGTCTGACTCTGGGTATCACAATGGACCAATATGGTTTAAGTGTGCTGGTGAATGCACTGGCAGCCCAACTCCCTAACCTAACTTTCAGCATTTCATTTAATCGCCGTTCATAATTTGACATCGCTTAACACAAGCACCTCAAGTGGCCTACAAACAGGCCACACAAACTCCCGACCAATCTGTGTGTGTCATAACACATGTGTTTACCATTAAAACTCCTACGATCTTCACGTATTCTATTTTAGGTAATGACCTCACACTCCCATCGAAGTCTCATTTGAATCCAAATTTGAGTCCACAAAACAATAGAACAATACAAAAATGTTTCAATAATTAACTGCCACAAAAGGCCAACAGGCTGACACAAACAAAATTATTATTTATACAAAATTCGAATCTCAAGAATATGCCATAAATTTTGATAATACACCAGTCGATGGCAGCAGTCGAATTGACGCTACCACATGACTAGTGCTTTATGAACGAATAAAATGCATAAATAACTACTTGTCGATGTGACAAGCACTCAGGTGCAATAAACAAACACACAAAAAAAAAAAAGAAAACAAAAAATCAGAAACTAAAGTCCAACACGAAGAAAGAAAGACAAGAAATTCATAAGAAGTGAAAGAGGAAAAATTAATTGAAAAAAATGAAAAGCAAATAACCAATTGCACTTAGATTCTGTCAGTTACAAGGCTCGGTGTGCTCGTGAATGGGGATAGTGTAATCCCCCCATAAGCTGACAGCTGAAGATTGAAGTTGGCGTTGGTTTTAACCCGTTGCCAAAGCCAATTTGTGTTGAATTCTCTTTCGATTTACACGTGTCTGCGCGAGAAAAAGTGTGTGTTACTAATTAAGGATTCGCACACATACGCGGTCATTGATTGACGCCTACCACCTATCGCGATGCGTTATAATTCTGATGTTCTTCATCACAACACACGGCGCGTTCGAAGAGAACACTGGACACACCGGTAGTCATTTTAATTGCATAGTGCTTTTAATTGTATGCCATTGCCATGCCGTGGTACGAGGAGATACCACACACAGCACGGAGTATAGGTTGTGGCACTTACCTTATCGCAGAAGACTTTTATTTGGCAATAGCCTCGATGGAAAACTTGTGTATCCCGGGGATCTTCAAATGTGTCAATTTGTATATGCAGCGGTAGACCCTGAAAATAAAATGAATTTAAATTAGTTTTTGGTTTTTTTTACAAGACCTAGTTAAGAGATTAAAAGGCGCAAATGCAATTATCTGCGAAATGAGAAGAAGAAAAAAACAGTAACGAAGTAACCTCCTTTATAAAGTGTCCATGTGCACAAATCACAGTTTGCATTGAAATTAATTTCGCAAGTAAGTGCTGTGAGCAATAGCTGCAATTAACTGCGCGCCAACACTTGAATCGCAGAAGAGACGCAAAACGACCGCAAAAAAATACAAAAAATGATTTAAATATGAAAGAAATCTCGACACGCCGTTCAGAGCAAATCAATTAAATGTTAATATAAATCTGTATCTTTTTTTTTTTTGCCCCTATCTTAGTCATGGCTTGGAAATTGGGTGTATTAACATTAATTGAACACCCAGGCGGAGGCCGCGGCGCGTCGATGGTAGTCAGCAGTTGGGGCACTTAGTGAGACGAGAAAATGTTGTGCGTTGCGTATCTCACTTGTTATTGACATGTATCTCGCGATCGATAAGACGAAAATTGTCGTTGTCGCATATCCGTGCTATGGTGGACAATTATAAATTTTAATTAAATCACCATCCATCAATCATGGACATTGACTGGCTGGTGGGTCTTGTGGCTATTTCCTAATGCGTTGGCAGGACCACTCTCACTCTGCATGTGTCTGCGGGCTGGTGAAGAGGTGCGTGCGAAACGAAATGAAAATTAATTTATTCGCAGAGCAACATGACAACGTGTCAACTCTATTGCGTGCATTAATCTTTTCAATAATATACAAAATACATACTCGATCGATGTACGAGCTGGGGGCTCTTTGCTGGCTTTTTGTCTGTCCTAAGGATAGACGCGCCAAGTGATAGAGTGAGAGAGTGAGAGAGACAATTATGATGAATAATGTAGTCTGAGAAATGGACAGGAAACTCTTGGCCTCAAGTTAATATCTCGACACGGAGATATTTTCCACACTTTTTCTGCATTTTGTTTTTGTTTGCAAGCAAATGTCTGTCTGTTGCTTAATTTGCAAACGAAGCTAGTGTCGATATCGAATAAAAATAACCGAAGAGACATATTTTCACTCCTATTAATAGAGTTAATATCGACGACAACGTGGTGTTGTTTGTCGTCGTCGTCGATCGCGGATGTCATCGTCATCGTCGTCGTCGTCGTTGTCGTTGTTGTCGACGATTAGAGTGACGTCCTTCATGTGGGCGCTCATCTGTTAGGTTCGGCGATGGTGTCTTCATATCTCGGCGATATGTTAATTACAAGAGTACAGTTAAACAAAAAGAAGAAGTCTTTCTCAACCCACTCGCCTCGTGTGTGCGTGCATTTCTCGTTTTTGGGCGGAAAAACGATCGATTTTTAGTAGCACGCTTCTAATTAAAAAAAAAAAATACACACACGCACTCATTTTTTTTGTTTCCCTATTTTATCTCACAAAAGCCGTCTCGAGAGCAGCCTATGACGGGGCCAGAGACCAAACCAAAAATCGAATAAAAAAACAAAAAAAAAACACACGAGAAGCAATCGTTAAAATGATTTTTGTTACTTATGCAAATGGGAGAGACGCAGGAATCGATCGGTGGTGGTGGGACTTGGATTTGAGATTTCAAATTTCATGGTGTGTCGGAACAAAGGAATTGTAACAGGTGTGATGATGTGATGAACGATTCGTTATACGCTTCCAACGCTTCACGGTATTTTTTTTTGTCTCATACACTCTATCAAGATTGTTCTGTGTTTGATTTGTTTTTGGTTTTTTTTATGATTGTTCGTCGTGGTGTAGCTTTTGTTTTGTTTTTATGCCCTTATTAGATGGATTGTGGTGAGGAAGAGTCATAAAACCACATTAGGTGGGAGATGCGAAGGATTTTTAGCGCCAAGAGCAGGTTGCGTGAAACATTTTTTTGGTGATTGGATTCCGACGTGTCTTTGAATTAGATACACGTTCGATTAAGTGTTTTTGATAAAGGAAGGAAATTTAAGAATCAGTTAGATGCATTCTTCGGCAACAGACTCAAGGAGTGGAAGGAGATGCTTTGTGGTGATCTTTATCTCGAATCTAATGGCTTTGACAACGGCGCTGATATTTAAGCTTCTGATCAATTAAATTTTACGATCATTCTCTGGAGATATGGATCATTAGACGCTCAGATGTTCTGTGGTGGCGTGCGGGGATGGGGTGGGCGTCTCGATGGAAGGGTATCCCTTACCAGAGATGTCTAGTCAGAGGCATTAACTTGGGCGCAGCATGTGTAAAAGGACACCGAGCGCACGGAGAAGTCTAGTCGGAGGCTGAGACTGGGCTTCGGCTTGGGTAGAGGACACCGAGCGGGCAGAGAAGTCTAGTCGAAGGCAGAAACTGGGCTTTAGCTTGGGTAGAGGAGGCAGAAACTGGGCTTTGGCTTGGGTAAAGACACCGAGCGAACCTAGAAGTCTAGTTGGAGGCAGAGACTGGGCTTTAGCTTGGGTAGAGAACACCGAGTGTCCAGAGGAGTCTAGTCGGAGGCAGAAACTGGGCTAAAGTTTTGGTAGAGGACACGAAAATCACAAAGAATCAGTTTGAAGCCTCTAATCAAAGCCAACATACGGAACCCACGAAGCAGTATAGTGATCAAAAAAGAAGAAAATAAACAGACTCAGGCACAGACTCCCTTCTAAAACAAAAGATCCTTATTTTTCCTTCCCAAGAGACTTAGCACTTCCACTCAAATCGACATTCGTGCGCACACATCACGCAATATATCAAACGCAGCTGTCAAAATGTCTGAGATGAATTGCTGCCGTGAATTTTCTCCGATTTATTGCTACATTCCGCAGTAATAAATCGAATTAAACAAACTCCCTAGGATGCGAGAACCAGGAGAGTGAGAGCGATGTTCCCTCTCCCGGTGCACAGGTGTTTGCATTCTTCTCCAATCTCGCTAGACACACATGTGTCTGAGCACGGTGTTTGTTCGATTCTTTTCAACTTATTCCCACACTGCGCAACACGGAGCTGGATGCGATGCATCCTTAAATGATACGCGCTGGCCTGGTGGAGGTGATTGAAACACCAAATAATGAAAATGTTATCCATGTCGTGAGGATAAAGCGAACGGTGTGCGAAGGATGATGGAAGGATTCTTTTTTATGATCCCCCTTTGTAGCGGCATTGATGGGGGCAACAATAAATAGTGACAATTAAATTCGACGTTTCTTCTTCTTCTTCTTCTTCTCGGTGATTGTGTGAATTGATTTTTGGAGATTTTCCTTTTTTTTTTTCTTCTTCTGATTCAACGGACAGTTGAAAGGAGTTGATTTTTTTTTGTGACGGTTTCATTAACAGAATGGCAGGAGGTTAATTGAATGGTTTCGGTGATTTCTTCACTTACCTTTACACCTTTCTGGCTACTGAAATCCGTACTTAGGCATTGAACGGCAATATTGATCTGAAAAGGGAAAAAAAAATAAGAAAGAACGTCAAAATTTGAGAAAAAAAAAGAAAATAAATAAATAAATTTAGGCAGAGAGGGGGGTAATGGTGTTTGGAGGCATGTGGAGATGATAAAGTGAGATTCAATAATCATGCTCTATTCGAGCGGAGATACAGGGGAGTTTTTGCAGCATAAAACATAAGATAATCTCATAATTGAAAAAAAAAGAAAGGAAGGAAATGAGTAAATATATGCAGAGAGGGTTCTAAAAATGATTGAAGACTTGTGGGAAGAATGAAGTGAAATCCAGATTTGATTCCTAATTCGATCGGCGTTCCATTTTCTTGAAGAGAAATGTTTTCGACATAAAACATAGAATTAAGGTTAAAATTAAATAAAACAAAATGGATAAATTTAGGCAGAAGTGGATTCAAGGATAGTTGAAGGCACTTGAAGAGGATAAAGTGAGATTCAGAAGTCATGCCCAATTTAAATGGAGGTCCTTTTTTATGTAGACAAGAATTTACGACATAAAACATAAAAATAAGGTTAAAATTTGAAAAATTAAATAAGATAAATGAATACATTTAGGCAGAAGTGGATTCAAGGATAGTTGAAGGCACTTGGAGAGGATGAAGTGAGATTCAGAAGTCATGCCCAATTTAAATGGAGGTCATTTTTCATGTAGACAAGAATTTACGACATAAAACATAAAATTAAGGTTAAAAATTTTAAAATTATATAAAATAAATTAATAAATTTAGGCATAAGTGGATTCAAGGATAGTTGAAGGCACTTGGAGAGGATGAAGTGAGATTCATGCTCAATTTGAATGGAGAACCTTTTTTATGTAGATAAGCATTTACGACATAAAACATTAAATTAAAGTTAAAATTTAAAAAATAAAATAAATTAAATTAACAAATTTTTGCAGAGATGGATTCAATAATGGTTAAAGGCGTGTGAAGAAGAGGTTGTGATATTCAGAAATCATGTCCTATTCAATCTCAGTTCCTTTTTCATGAAGGGAAGCGTTTACGGCATAAAACATAAAGTGAAGTGAAAATTTGAAAAAGAAAATAAAAGATAAGAACAAATTTAGGAACAAATGCATTCAAGGACGATTGAAGGCGCGTGGAGAAGTTAAGTGAAATTCAGAAATCATGCCCTATTCGATCGGAGTTCCTTTTTCATTTAGGGAAGCGTTTACGGCATAAAACATAAAATTAAGTTAAAATTTGAAAAAGAAAAGCAAATAAATGTATTAATTTAGGCATAAATGGATGGATTCAAGGACGATTGAAGGCACGTGGAGAAAATGAAGTGAGATCCAGAAACCATGCTCTATTTGATCGGAGGTCTTTTTTCATGGAGGGAAGCCGCTGCTGCATAAAACATGAAATATTTTTCAAAATTTTAAAAAGAAGAAATGAATAAATTTTGTCTTGAATGGATGGTTTGAGGCGAGTCCAGAAGATGATGTGAGATGTTTTGAGATTTCATTCATGCCTGTCAACGTGGCAAAGTCAAAACAAAGACAAGTGCTCAACAAAAGGGCCCCACTTTTACAAACTCCCATAAACAAACCCACTACCGTTCATTCGCGTTAGATTCAGCCTCATCCAACAGCCTTCCACTTAATTTTTCCTTCATTCGGAACGGAGGAATTTGAAAAATCTCACTCCGAAAAAGGGGCATTGCCCAGATCAATCATTTCCAGTTGCACACGCACACGCACTGGCTAGCTGACACAAAAGGAAGCACTTGCCATGACATTTAATTAATGGCCGACAAACAGAGAATATGGCTGCGATCGATTTTCGCACCACACCATGAACACCAGCGACGACAAATGTGGAATGCATCTCAATAGTTTTGCCTCGAAGAATTCCCTTTTTGTGATTGCAAAAATTACAAAAAAAAAAAAGAAAATCTGTAATTAACACGAAATCAAATCTCATATTCCCCTCACAATCGATCACATTCCACCATTCCAACGAAAACCAGAGAAAAACTAAATCAAACAGCAAGCTGCAGCGATTTTTCGTTCCGAGAATCTTTCATGTCTGTCCCGTGTGAGGGGAGGACAGCGATGGGACATACATAGAGAGTGCTGTTTCTGTGCAATTGTTAAACAATTGTCATCTCAGTTCAGCATCGTCGACGGAAAATGTGTCGTCGTTGTCCATGGATGATAATCACGCACCGGCTTTCGCAATCGAGGAAGTCCGTCCTCGCACACACCACACCTGTAGATGGGCAAAAGTCTTTTGTTTTAAATAATGCGAAACATATGTCTAATGGTGGTGTAGCCTTTGCTGATGCCACTCGTCGTCGTTGTCGTCGTACCCAAGACCAGTAACAACTGCATTCGATTTACAAAGAAATCACAAGGAAAACAAAAAAAAAACACCGCACAGATGCAGCGAGAGAGGAAAACTCTCCGAGGAATTCCACGACGATGCTGAAGACGCTCGAGCAGTTAGAGCCGCGCAGATGATGCTAACGCTGAAGCTGATGCTGAGACCCCGTCCAGAGTGTCTACCCTACTGTTGAGCCAAATGAGAATAATGTTTAAGGCATTTTGTGCGCAATCTGCAGAAAAATACCACACCACCACTGCACTCGTCGCTGGTCGCTGATCGATGAGATGCTGCATGCCGCCGCCAGTGGAGAGGAGGATCAACTTGTGGTAATCAATTGCGTATAGATAAATATTTTATTCTTCTTCCTCTTGGCATCGCACGGACGCAAGCCAATCGATTTCTATCTGCAAGAGAGATTTTTCAATCCAAAACGTTTGCCTAGCTATTTAGGCAAATACAGTTTAGAGGGGAGCGCGAGACTCAAATCGATGGAAATAGAATCAGAGAAAGAGATGCTCACGACGAGATACCCTCTCAGAAATCCTGGAAGCCCAACGCGTCCGGGCTTCTTGCTCTCTCTCTCTGTGTGTGAGTGTGTGTATAAATTTTCAAAGAGATTCTTATCAGTAGTGGCCTTCGCTGAGACGGTTTACCTGAGAGCAGTGCGTGCGCGCGCAGATACAGATTACCTATTCCGAAATTCAGAATCAAAGATGAAGTAGGTAAATGTTTATCAAATTTATCTTTTCTCTTCTTGAATAAAAATCACTTCCTCCTCCTCTTTCAATACACACATGGGTGCGTGTGGCGTGTGATGGTGGCCGTGACGGTCAGGTGCGTATGGGGCTTGGTCTGGTGTGGTGGTGTTGTGGTGGCCCTTTGGTTGATTTCCATTTTCTCTTTGTCACAATTTATTGAAATAGCCGTCGAATTGAGTGTCTAATTTGAATACATCTCATAGTTTGACGCTTATACGGATCGCGCATCAGGTGGATATGTATCCACATCCAAATTTACCATGTATCTCTGGCTCTGAATTTATTACGAGAAAATTTATTGAGCTTGGAATTTGTCCGTGAGTGTGTGAGTTGTTTAGATGTTTCGACATTCGGGCAAGATTTGTCGCATCTTTGAGCCTCTTTCTCTCTCTCTCTCTCTGATTAGATAATGCCTGCGTTAAGCGGTTTTTACCTATAATTCCAAATTTATCGCATTCGATTGTGAAAAAGAACACATTCCCGCCGACGACTGTGGGGACTGGAGCACACCAACAACAACAACAACAAGCTCCATGCAGAGGTATGCAGTATATTTGAATAAATGCATGCGGATTGTGAATTTACGGCTAATGGTTCTTGCTCCCAGAGCTCACGAGGGTGAGAGAGAGAGGGAGAACGGGGAGTGAGTTAGTTGTAAGCCTGTACACATCTGTTGCACTTATGAGGCAGTCAATGGCACTGCCACCATGGCATACGGGAATCGGAATCAATGTGGAAATTTATTGCAATAATTTCGTGATAAATTATTGAAGGAAATCTGATACGGCCGTGGACATGTGGGCTAATAATGTTGTTTGTTATTTTCGTGGTACATATCTGGTGTTCGATGGCGATAATCAGTTGCGTTATGAAAGTGCGATAAATTAGATCACATTATCGTGGTGCCTGGTGTGGGTGTGGCATGACAAGGTGATCGCTGCTATCGGAGGAAAAGTGATTGGAGATAATTCACAAAAAAAAAAAAAGGTCGACGGGCAACAAAATTCGAGTGCATGGTGATGGATTGAAGGAGCAGAGTTCAAACCATGGACACACGGGAAAAGAGGGTGAAGATGAGGTTAGGTTAGGTGATGTGGTTGCCACTGAGTCGGTTACCGTCTGTTACTCCTGGAGCTATATTGTTGTTTGGACGAATATGCAGGTTGATTTGAGATCCTTTTCGGATATGTCTGTTAATTCGTTTAGTTTGTATTCTCTCAGGGTTTGTTTTCTAAGGAAGGCCAGTGCAGGGCATGTACAGAGTATCTCCCAGGTTTTATTTCCTAATGAAGGCCAGTGCGGGTCATTTACAGAGTAGATGTGAGGAGTTTTCCTCTTCTTCTTGCAGCTAGAGAAGTCGTTGTGTGGTATTCCTAGTCTTGCCATCCCATTGCGCAATGTCCAGGTCGCCCTGCACTGGCCTAATAGACTCCAACCAGGTCACTCAGGTTTTTTCCTGCCTAGACTAAGTATAGCTGTGGTTCTTTGTAAGTCCATTTTGGGCCATGCTTGTTTCGCATATGTTAAGATTATTCCATCTTTCACGGGCACTGCCGATCACTTTTGGAGTTTCTTTTTGCACCCAGATGCTTTCAATCTTTGGTTTGGTTTCCTTTTGATTATTGTACCTCTTCTGGCTAGCTCGTCTGATTCACAGTTGCCTGGCACCTCGTTTGTCTGACTATCTCGTTAAGAGACATTCCGCAGAGTCGTACCAATTTTATCCTAAAAATTGTGATTCAAGTGCCATAATGACTGCTTGACTGTCTGTGTAGATGCCAATGCTCTCGTTCGATATCGTTCTCATCAACAGCCAGTCAGCGGCTTCACGAAGGGTGAACATTAAGACCTCACAGCGTGATATTCATCCATGTCCCTTGCCCATCGGCGGTTGCGGTCTAAATATACACAAATTACTTTATTTTTGACGCATGCTGCTTAAGGCCTTAGAGCAGAACCGTGGCGTTAGGTGGAAGTTTTTCAGCAATTCGCTCACACGAAATTACAAGCCCCTCTCTGGGAAAACTTTTATAAAAAACACTGTCAAATGAAATGGAAGGCGGAGACACATAGAACTTGGATATTTCTGGTCCTGTCAAATAATTCACAGCTCATAAGCCCTGATGAGAGGGAGGAGGACACCAAATGAGTTCCACGAGTTGTAAAGTTGGTCATCTTTCAACCTTTTTATGCTTTTAACAGACGTTTCCATGTAAGTTCATTCGGGAGCTCTTGTGCGTGTCTGCCCTTAAGCGGCCCATACACGGCACACTTGTGTCGGTGTGCTGAAGTGTGTCCTGTGTGGGGACTAGTCCACACACTGCGTGAGCAAAATGAGATGAAAATGGTTTTAGTGGCAGTGCGAGAAATTTGTGAAACGTGTGTGACAGCTGTGCTGTGTATGGGCAGCTTTACGAAATTGTTTGAACAAGGGAATGTGCTTTGTTTTGTTTGAAATTGTTAAAATTTTCGAATTGGGTTGCCCACGAAACACACTTGCCTTGCAGAAACCTAAATTCTATGCACAGGGGCCTTTCGAAACACAGAGTACCTAGAACTTCAGGAAAAAAAGCAACTCCCCTCCCCAAGTGACAAAACCAAGGATACATCTCATGACGACCTCAAAGCAAGTTGTTTACGCTGTTCATTGGGATGAAACAAAGTAAGACCCCCGCCCAACAGCGCCCGCAGCGCACCTTCAGCCAATCAGTATGCAAATGATCACATACTCAGTGTCCAATCGCAGATGGAGAAATAAATAAATTAACTTTGATATTTGCATTTAAAATCGAAACTAAATTAGAATTCTCTACTAACTCATAGATTGTCTGTCCTTCTCTCTCTCTCTCTCTCTCTCTCTCTCTGATCTCATATCATTCCCATTTGCTATTCGATCAGTCGTCATCGGTTGAAAACAACACCAGCAGCAGCACGCTTCAGTCAAACCAAACGAACTCAACTGAGAAGGTTTTGTGAGTGAAAAAAAAAAAAACTGAAAAATAAACGCTCACAAATGATTTACAAACTGTTCAGTCGCCAGAGATAATTTATGCAACACAGTTCAATGGTTGTTATTTTGTTGTCTTCTCTTCTCCTCGCTTTAACTCATATTTAGTGTGCACTCTAAAGCGACAGGGGCACCATCACCAGCACTAGCACCAGCCGCAGCAGCAGCGGCAGCGGCAGTGTCGGCCGACACAACGTCGAAATGCAATTATTGACATAGGTAGCAATTACACAGCAATTCGCAATTAATTTCTGTCCACCATTTATTAATTAATTCACAGACATCTATGTTCGGAGACTGAACGATCAGTGCGTGTGTGTGTGTGTGCGTTTGGTCACAAGTATCGCTAATGGGTTAATAAGCAGAAATCTACTTATGGGGCAAATTTAAGTACATTTCCGGGCGTTGGCAATAAGAAGTGAACCAGACTCCGATAGACTGACACAATCATTTTTTTTTTCTCTGTGTTTTATGTTTTTAATGGAAATGGTAACAAGCTTGGTCACTTGCCAATTACCTTCGGGGGGTTCGTTGTCCTACAGTGTGTCATGTCAAGACTCCTCGTTACCGTAACAATGGGGTGCTTTCAAAATTGCGCTGTTCAAGGATTGCGTCGTTCGATTGGAGGGAGCACATTGGCTTTAGGTGGGTGGCTTGACCAGCAGGTAACTGACGTTGGCCCGTTGTGTGGGCGCGCTTCAGGTGGGTGGTGGCATGGGAAAGGTTTTTGTGTTTGAGGCCTAGGACCACCCAGCACTGTGGGACCATGAATAGAAGAAGAAGTTTGGACAAAGCCGCTGTCGACGCTGCTGGGTCTGTCGCTTGGTATACCTCAAAGGCACTATTGACACTGCTGTGCCTGTTGCTTAGTCGAGTCACTGCCAACGCTCCTGTCTCTGTCGCTTAGGAGGGCTTGGTGCACCTCAAAGTCTCTGCCAACGCTTCTGTCCCTGTCGCTTAGGAGGGCTTGGTGCACCTCCAAGTCACTGCCAACGCTCCTGTCTCTGTCGCTTAGGAGAGCTTGGTGTTCCTCCAAGTCTCTGCCAACGCTTCTGTCCCTGTCGCTTTGGAGCGCTTGGTGCACCTTCAAGTCTCTGCCAACGCTTCTGTCCCTGTCGCTTAGGAGCGCTTGGTGTACCCCAAGTCTTTGTCAACGCTTCTGAAGAGCTTGGTGTCCCTCCAAGTCACTGCCAACGCTACTGTCCCTGTCGCTTAGGACGGCTTTGTGCACCTCCAAGTCTCTGGCGACGCTGCTGTCCCTGTCGCTTAGGGGAGCTTGGTGCACCTCCAAGTCTCTGCCAACGCTCCTGTCTCTGTCGCTTAGGAGAGCTTGGTGTTCCTCCAAGTCTCTGCCAACGCTTCTGTCCCTGTCGCTTTGGAGCGCTTGGTGCACCTTCAAGTCTCTGCCAACGCTTCTGTCCCTGTCGCTTAGGAGCGCTTGGTGTACCCCAAGTCTTTGTCAACGCTTCTGAAGAGCTTGGTGTCCCTCCAAGTCACCGCCAACGCTCCTGTCTCTGTCGCTTAGGAGAGCTTGGTGCACCTCAAAGTCTCTGTCGACGCTACTGTCCCTGTCGCTTATGAGCGCTTGGTGTACCCCAAGTCTTTGTCAACGCTTCTGAAGAGCTTGATGTCCCTCCAAGTCACTGCCAACGCTCCTGTCTCTGTCGCTTAGGAGAGCTTGGTGCACCTCAAAGTCTCTGTCGACGCTACTGTCCCTGTCGCTTAGGAGGGCTTGGTGCACCTCCAAGTCACTGCCAACGCTTCTGTGCTTGTCCCCTAAGGATCCCTGGTGTACCCCTTCAAGCGACTTTGTGTCATAAATCGAGACGCTACAATCTCAATCTTACATCACTCATCAGTCCACTTCAGCTCCTAGACTCTTTACAACAAAACCGATCAACAGACTGCGGCGAAAAGACAACAAAATGAATGTGTAACAAAGTTTTTCTATCGACGTTATGCCCACAAAAGATATGTTCTACATCAAAGTGAAAAATGCATTTTATAGACTCCAGGTGCTCTCACACACAGTGAGGCACACAGTGCTGGTCAATGAGAAATACCTTGGAGCGTTAAAAACCGACTCCACTGCTCCTTCTACGTAATTCCAGAAACGGAAATTGAGATATTTTTCATAACTCAGCCTCACATGTGGGTATGAATAATAAATTTCCATCCGTTTTTTTTTTTCTTGCACTGCCCATATGGTCAATTCATTTTTTTTTTTTTTGTTTTTTGTTTTTTCTTCTCATAGTTCTTGTTGTTGTTGTTACATTTTCATTTAGTGATATTACCGCCTTGGGGAGTACACCTTTTAAACTGAACCGAGGTACACACTCACAGAGAGACGGAGTGAGAGAGAGAGAGAGAGAGAAACAGACAGAAGGAAAGAGAGCTGGTGTTGATGAGAGAGGGGGAAAAAAAGCAATTGCACAGCATCGTCCTAGCAATCGTGGTCGTTTGCAAACCGCAATTAAGCTTGATTAGGTTTAATCGGTTTTTGATATTTATGAGTTTTCATTATCATTAAATTCATTGACTGTAAACTGTGGCGAAATTAATCTAGACCGCCTGTTGCATAGTCCATGGGAGCTGAGAGCTGGCAGTTGGAAGCTGAGAGCATGGCAGAGGCATGACTGTGACTTAATTAATAACTTTGTATGCACCAGTCAGATGATTTGAATTGAAATTGAATGAAAAATAGGCCAACAGGATGTGGTAAATTGTGGGGATTCACTTGGGGGAATCGAAGGTTTCGAAATAAAAAAAAAAAACAAAAATGTTGGACTTACCTTAGCAGAGCTCTCCAATGGATTCCAATAGACAGCGATAGCATTGTGTGAGACCTCCTCAATGCACCCGACGAGACCAATTGAATTTTTCGTATCTGTGAAATGGGAAGAGAGAAAAAAATATGCAAATAAATTTTAATTATCTCTTGTGTGCGCAAACAAGCGTATTTGTTATCGTTTATCATGAACAGAAAAATAATACGGACAATAAATTTTCTAATTTTTTTTTTTTGCAAAACTCCAGCCCTAGTCTACGCCCCTTCCCCCCCTCGAGACACAGCCAAGAAGGATCGAATAACGAACAGAAATTTATAACTACAGTAGGAACTTGCCTACATATTTCGCCCAATAATTACAAGATAAATTGTCGTTTGATTTATTTCAGAGAAGCAAACTCCGACCGATCGAGTGTCTATCCTTTGCGCCAGTGTTCACAAAGAATTCTCTCCCCCTCAAGGCTAATTTGCATATGCAACGCGCGTTGATATTTTACCTCCTCCATCTCCCCCCATCACGATCGGTGGGTTTTTTTTTTCTCTCTCTCCTCAGTCACTATGAACAGATTCTTTTTGCCCGTTTGCCGTTAAACATGACAACCAACTAATTACTTATCGCTTCGAATGTATCTCGTCTGTAGATTGAACATTAAATGTCCTTTAGCTGTGCGAGATTCTGGTTGTTGTTTTCTCTTGTTTTCTTTTTTTGTTGTTGTTTTTCTCCTGTTGTCGTTCTCAGAAATGAGATGACCACAAGGAGTGCGCGCTCATGGCATTCAACGGGCGAACAGGTGAAATTGATAATCATTTTCTGAAGTTGTCGTTGCAGGGTTTATTCTGTCTTCTTTGTTTTTTGCAGTTTTTTTTATTTAGGAGATAAAATTGTCGCATAGCTCCGGCAGGAGGACTGGGAGAGAGAGAGAGGAAGATTCTTATCGACAATTTGCAACATTCTGTCACATTACACTGGCGGATAATTTAAGTCAACGAACACGGTTATGCGCCATCGAGTCTCTCGCTCTCGGAAATCGCTCCAGTTTCCCCTTGAACCGTATCCACAGGCGTTTTCATCTTTCATCAATTGTTGCAGCTGAGATTTTATTGCGCTAGCATCGCGTCGAGGTATTGAATTTCGTTGACATTGAAATAATAGATTAAACACAAAAAGTAATTGTGCATCAGTTTCGTGTTTCGCGTTGCGCGAGTCAGACAATTATTTGAAATTATGACTCATAGACAATTTGATGTCGCCACAGGAGATGCAGTTCTGTGGAAAAGGAACTGCTTGTGTAAATATGAATGTTTTGATGCTCGACTATGCGATGACTATCTGGTGGAATCGATTCCCGAAGAGCGCTGGGTATTGTGCGCCCAGTTGAAGGGATTGAATGGGAAATAAATTGCGGCTGGATAATGAACACGGTGTGGACATCGTAGGAATTATAATATTGCTGCGATCAGTGGCTGGATAGCAGATAAATGAAGGAATTTCTTGTGAATTGTGCTGAGGCATGGCTAATGAGAGTGTGCTGTTTTAATGAAGTTCACTAGAAACTGTGCGCAAAGTATCGACGGATACGTCTCCTAAACTTCGCACATAACGATCTTCTCCGACGGTTTGTATGAACCTGGTTAGGCTCACAGGCCAGGCAGATCCTGGAAAGACCGAAGAAATGCAGATCGACACCCACCACCTATTCGTCGATTTTAAGGCCACTCATGAGAGAAAGGAACTGTGTATATTGTGATACACGGTGTTCTACAGCTAGTGAGCATAGTGTGACAGTGTGCTTCACTCGTCAAACTCGTCATGTTGCGCAGGATGACGATGGAGAATTGTCGCTCTACCCTCAAGATCGGTCACAAATTCGCCGCGACTTTCAATGTCAAACACCTTTCATGTCAACTGACAAAAGGCGACGCACTGTAGTGTGACTTCATCGATGTCCTTCTTGAGAACAAGCACCGCTAGAGGCATAACCTTCCAAAAGTCCGTACAAATGTACATTGACGTGATTGGCAGAAAACAGAGAGTTGTCAATGAGTCGTTTGCTGGCATTGAGGCAAAAGTGGCAAGAATCGATCGGGGGCAGGTTTGTGTAGTTCACGAACGAACTAGTTCAAAAAAGAGCTCTATCAAGTGGACAAGGGACAAGCATTCACCAGCGCACTTAGAACATATTGGTCCATTGTGATACCCCTAGTCAGACTACTACCACCGATTGACCACTCCAGTGGTAGCGCCGTTAATTGGTTCCCAACGGCAAATGGTGACTGGAGCAGATTTGAAAACAAGATAAAAGCGTACTAACTTTGCTTTCACTGGGATTCGAATAGGAGACCCCGCTAACCAGGGGCAGGCACTTTACCAACTACGTCATCCAGTCGTTTCTCAAGTGACCTAAGTGAACTAGTTCACAAAGCCATTTTATTTTAGTTCATTTAGTTCAGAAGTTCAATAAACTCTGGTAAGCCATTCTTCTGCATACTTGTAAGTCGGTAAGAATTACTGAACTAAATCGAACTAAACTGAACTAAATTGAGTGCTTTGCTTTGTGCGTGTCTGCCCTTGTGCACATCAGGGTTTACCACAAGCCCTAGTTCAAGGCAGAAGTATGAATTGCACTAAACAGTTCAACGGACATGTCACGTCCCTTAAAGGGGGGTGCCCGTTAAGTGAACTTTCACTGTATTATGTGAGTACTTAAATTTGTGTTATCCTTTGTAGAAGAATAAATATTGCCCATGCATGACATAGTGTAAAGCATGTACTGTGCTCTAATATTTGAAGAACCCACCAGCTGATCGAGTGAACGATCTGAAGTCTTCACAAACGGATAACGTCAAGTCCATTGTGTATAGATACACGGACCTTCAACGGCAGTGTTGAGGAATAAACGGATAATCAAGAAAAGAAGTTGGCGCAGTGCAAATTGTTTTAGTTTCTTGAATGGTTTCGGTGTCCTACACGTTCAACATAGAAAAGATGATGACCAACCGGAGCTCCATTGGCTGATCAGTGAACTATATTGAACTAGAGGAAAGAACTAGTTCAACAAACTGTTTTGAACTAAACTGAGCGTTGTCTGGACTGAACTAAAATGCACTAGCGGTGGCGGTGAATGAGGAAAAAACGAAGTGTGTGCTGTCCTCGATCAAGGATATATAACATTGAGGTCTTGGACAGAACGAATGGGCAGCTATGATTTCGAGCTGGTTGGGACTTCGTCTACGTCGGCATCAGTAACAAGATGAAATGCAGAACAACTCCTGCTAACCTTTGTTTGTATGGGCTCAAAAGGCAATTGAGTAACAGAGCCGTGTCTCGAAGGATCAACTTCACATAAGACCTTGATCGTCCTAGCCCTGCTGTACGGGGCAGAGGAATGGCAAGTTGACTTTATATAAGACTATGATCATCCTAGTCCTGTTGTACTGGGAAGAAGCATGGATGATGTCAAAAGCTGATGAATGGCTCCTTGATCTCTTTGAGAGAAGAGTACAAGAGAGTGATTATATCTGGAGGCGAAGGTTCAACCGAAATGTACAGTGACACGAGTCTTGCAAGCCATCTAAGGCCATGTAGAGCACATGGGTAGCTTGGGTCTGGACCGAAGAGTTTTCGATATCGAAACTATACGATAACGCAACAGAAATGTCTGTGTCTAAGATGGTGCACCCAAGTTGAGAAAGACCTCGACTAAATTGGCGGGAGAAATTGGAGGATCATGCTTGAAGCCCAGGTCCACCCCTGAGCGCTACAAGAAGAAGAAGAGTGAAGTTCTGGAATTAAGACTGCTAGAAGATGAAAAAGGTTGAAGGTCTAGAATTCTGAAGAAGCTAAATAACGTGCGGCAACGATCGAAAGGTGTCCACTTGAAGTCAAAAAATATCAAAAAAGTATTTAATGACGCTTCGGAACTAAGAGTGAACTATTTTTTGACCTATTTTTGGGGTTCTAAGCTCGAAAGGGCTGGGTCGCCATGGCGTAGTGAGTTGGTGCGTCGTGGAGGGTTCGAGGTTTGATTCCCGAATTTTGCGACTAACCACTTTCGAGTAAATGACAATGCTCAAGCCGTTTGGAGTCGACATTAAAATGTAGGTCCCATCGACTCGTGGACAACCGATAGCTTGTACAACACGAGTGGGTGATGTGGAATCAAGGTCCAAGTCTGCCTCGGACTAAAATGTTGAAAAGGATTTAATTGAAGTTAAAAACTAGTCAAAATTAATCTAACGTCACATTATTGAGTGGAAGGGAACCAACTACTTAACCACGAGACTTAGGTTACAGTGATGGCCACCACTGTAGCGGTTGTGGCCCACTGAGATTGTGGTTGAATCCCTTGTGGTAGAGACTTACAACAAATAAAAGAAAATCACAGTACTTACCAGCATCTAATATCCTTTGTTTCACAGAATGTTGTCTGCTGTGCCAGAATTGCCAGGCTTTTATTTCATCTTCGGGACTCTTCTCCTCTCGGAACATTAACATGATTACACTCTGCAAAGAAAGAGAAACAAACAAATTTGCATTACTATCTCGTCCACCTCTATGTCGATTCACCTGCTCCATAAAATACACATAACACACGTATGCTTTTACTCTTATCTGAGCAATTATTGGACTTCTATTGCGCTACTGACTGCAGATGCAATTATAACCACCACACCAGGTGTGCTGCTGTGTGTGCAGTGTAAGGATGGGTTGTCTCTCTAGTTAGCTTGACTCTTCCCAGTTGCGCCAATCATTTTGATCCGCACAGTAATGAGTTAAATGGCTTCACAAACTGGTCAGCACACACGGTGACGCCACCGAGCCGAGGGAACACACAAATTTCACTGTGCTCTGTACATATCCAAGCAGATAAGGGTCAATTGAGGGAAATTGCTTCGAACTCTTGGACTGTGGTATGGTAGTGCGCGCAATTGCAATCATTCATAACGCATTAGAGTTGGACGCGGCGCCGCGCCGCGACCAGCCTGTGTGAACGGATGTGTGGACTGTGCGGAGATCTGAGATCGGAGGCCGAAAGGTGCCGTGGAATACGTCAAGTGAAGACGGCAAACATCTTGGCAAAGTGATGTGATTTTCCGACTTGTTAACCATTCGTCGCAATCCTCTAATTATTATTTGTGGTAATGGCGGCATCGGGATTGGCGGAGAGCCGGAATGGTAACGGTGCTGGAAAAGCCAGCAGGAAGTCAGAGTCGATAACTGATTGAGGAGTAGGCTGAAATGAGTGCGAATGGAGTGGGGAAAGTGCGCGGCGGGGCACCGACCATCCTTATGACCAACGCAGCCCGGTGGTCTTGACGCAAGTGGTCAATAAATTAAGACATTTTATGTGTTTTAGATGAAAGCAGCTCCTACGACGATGGCAATTGATTCGTGCAAATTTAATTTCGATAAGCCGATGGTCCCAGCTGGGCTGGGGAGGAAGCAATTACCGAGGAGATCCGCTTGCGTCTCTTGACATTCATCATGATAAAATCTAAAGACCCCGCCTCGGTCTTCAAACTTGTCATTGCATTTTAATTTTGTCATCTTCAGTTTAATAATGTCTCCTCCCATCACATTCCGCGTATCCATCAAACTTAGTCCGAGACGCGCTGTGCTTCACTTCGATTTCTAAGTCATGCCGCTCTTTCATTTTCTCCATCAATGGCAGCCATCAGCTACTGGCGGTAACAGCCTTTAACGGTTAACGTTGACCATTTTAAAGACGCAATAGATCCAGCCCCCATGGATGGACGGATGATCGTCTTTATAGGAACAAAAGGAATGTTGTGCATTTATAATTTCTCTCTGGCGAACCAGTAATAGATCAGCTCAAGCACACAACACACGCTCGAGCGACAGACAGTATTTGGTCGAAGGGGATACGTGGCTGCACTGTTACGCTTTGCAATTTTAATTAAGATTTATATCGGCATGGCATCGGAACACCTTGTTAACATGTAAACTCATTTCTTTTGCGTTTCGGTGTATGTACTCTGTACACATCGTTTTCGCATCGCTCCCTTGTGTCTCGTGGCACAGCACGCCAAACCTGAAAGGAGCCTCTGGTCTCTGGAGGGGCAACAGTTCACTTATGGCATCAGACTGGGCCGCGTGTGGAAAAAAGTGTAGCATACGCCTGTTGGCCATGTTTATACGGATTTTTCTCTATGAGAAGAAAATCGAAAAAAAAAATAATCCATCTCGGTATAGAAACTGTACTTTCTTTTTGTTTGAGATGAAGTCTTGGGGTATCATCGATCTCGACTCGACTCGACTCTCCCTCTTCGCATCGAGGATGACTCCGAGGGATCTTGTTAACATAAAAATCCAATTAATTACCCTATGATCCAGAAACTGTGTCAAGATTAATTTATATTTGTTTTCGAATGCGCCTTCTACACAGCGCCGAACAAAGGATCGGTTTTTTTTTTTCTTTTCTTTTCTCGTCTCATTCCCCTTGGCACAGAGCCGACTTTGCATAAAAGACGCGCGGAGAAAAATGAATAAAATGCAAAAAAAAGGACTTTAAGAAAAAAGGATACGTGTGATCGTGATCGTGATCCTTGCTGGGAGATTCACAGCAGAAGGGCGTTGGACCATAAAACAGTCAGAATGTCAGAGCGTTTCCCTTCTTGACGATCAATGAATAAAAGCGGAACACAGTTTCCCCGGTTATGGGCCGCCGTTCTCTCGTATCCCCTCACTACTGCTGCTACTGGCTACTGTTTTATAGTTTTCGGTAATTAAAACTGATTTGTTATGGCGTTTACGCCGCCGCGGAACGCCTGTGATGACCGGGCCGGTCAGACGCGTAGAAGAGAGAATAACGACGAGTTAATTGTAAGTGCTGTGTCTTATTGCAGTGATTATGAAGCCGACTGTTTGTCATATTTTCCGCCGGCTTGGCTTCGCGGTCGTCTTCATGAGAATTTGTGTTGAAATTGCTGTATGAAGTCTGCTTTTCTTGCTTTACGGGCTGTTGCTTGCTTAATCGTGGTCTTTTACGGTCGCCGAGGTATGCGTTTGCGACATTCATGACTTCGACGTTGCTAGTTGCGGTTTTTATTAGATGTACACATGTGTCCATTGGATGAGTGGCGTTTTAAGGTTTCGTACATGTGCTTCCTTGAGTGGCCGCTATGGAATGAATGACCATCTCGTGGTTACGTTTACATCCTCGATGAATGGAAAGTGTTGTGTTCATTAGAGGTTTGCAATGGTGAATGTCTTCGCCGCTTGAATGGGGGAGGCCCGAGAAGCGAATGGAGCACACAAGTGGAGTGGAGATCTTAGTCTACATGCGGTGCTTAATTAGAGGCAGCTAGCTAAAGGTCGTGCCTGCTAGACATGCTTGATGACAGAGGCTCAGATCGACCCCAGCTCCAGCAGAAGAAGAAGAGGTAGATGTGAAGGCAGGACACTCCAGACACAATTTTGAGTAAAGTGGTAAAGGAGTTTGTCCAATTTGAGGCAAACGTGAACGCCATAAATGGCACCCTGGTGGACATCCGACGCAGAGTAGCTCTTGACGCAGTTGATACATCGATTTGTCGAAACGATAGGGCTCACAATTCCAGACTTGAAGGGACTTGAAGCTCTACAAAACTTCAGGTCCATGGAGAAAGCTGGCCCAAATCACTCGGTGCCTTCGAAAGAATAATTCTATGTTGGGTATATGGTCCCGTCTGCGAAGATGGTGGATGGGGGAACAGATACAACCGCGAACTCTACGAGCTTGGCCAAGATGTAGATGCTGTCCGGAAGGCAAAAAACCATCGAATACACGGGCAAGGCCACATAGAGACTGTGGACGCCAATGTTCAAGCTAAGAGAATCTTGGAACCGGGTTTGATTGAATTGGAACCTCTTGGCTCGCCAAGGAGAGGAACGCCGATCAGCTGGCATAAAGACCAATTTATCGCGGAGGCAAGGCGGAGCTTGGCCTTGATGACTAGAAGCATCGTGTCTAGGGCTGTCACTGATGGTAGGCATCTTTAGCTCAGGCTCAGAGAGGCCACCAGTCTAAGAGCTAGCAAGTAGGTAAAGTGGATGTCAAGGCCGGTTAGGTTAGGTAGGGCGGCTGCTAGTGAATTCACCGGCACACTTAGACCATATTGGTCCATTGATGAAGGCAGTGATGAAGGCCTTTGACTGATTGATCTAATTATTGATCAAATAGGGACAACACACGATAGTCGACTATTCAACGCAACGAATCAACTCTTTTGTCTTTTCTGTGGTGTGCTGAGTGATGTGGCTCTGATGCGCAACGCATTCGAAAGAAGTGATAAACGAAGGCACAGTCCATACAGCACCATGTCACAACAACTCACTGTCAGTTTGATGAGCAGTAACTCCCAACTTATTCTAGGCGATTCCCAAATTCCCACAAAAAATAAAGACTCCTTATCATCCTCTTCACATCTTCATCAATTCCATGAAACAGTTCCCATCCATTCTCAGAGAATGCCCAAGGCCAATAGCCCTTCACAAAATTTATTCATTGAATGTGAAAATAGCAAAAGCAAACATATTTGTTGAAATGATTATAAAATCGGAAATTAATTTGCATAGCAATGCAGATTTGTGCGATCAGGCCTAGGGATACCCCCATCCGCTCATCAACCATCGCACATCGGCGAAGATAGATTGTTATCCAAACAGTAGAAAAAAAAAGATACAAGAGAAACAATTGAAAGGAATTCCATCGTCTTATCTTTCATCGTTCATCATCACTCAACAGCCACAAGAGACGGGGACACTGAAACGGGAGCACTACAAATCGAGAAACAATCAAATGAATCCTTTAAGTCCTTCGGCTCTGTTCAGCTCTGCTCTTCTCCTGTGTCAATGGTGTGTCGTGAGGGTGAGTCGAATTACAAGAAAAAAAAAATTACATGACAGCCTCGTACGTAAACAGGAAGAAAACGAGTTGAATCCGAATCTGAAAAACGAACCCGAACCCGAACCCGGAAGGAAGAGGGGGTAAGGTAACATCACATTTCTTTCGGTGATCATACCTCCGGGGCGACTGAGAATGACGTTGATGATCTTGTGACGATGATAAGTGCGTTTTGTCTTCTTTGATTATGCAAACGATTCATCAAAAGCAAAGAATGATTCAACGTTTCGGGGATCTCTTCGGATAATGATGAATGATTATAGTGAGGCATGGCAAAGGGGTTACTCCGTCTGGCTATAGCGAATCTTTCCGTTTCTGTTTGTTTTAGAGCATCTGCGCGCAATAAGAAATATAGCACAGAGGACACGGCAGCGGCAACGTATCGTTTATATGCAAATTTTTTGGACCGGAGAAGGTGATTGATGAGACATTTCCATTGCGGAATCCTTAAGGATATTCACGTTCACATCGGTGTTGCGTGTGTGTAGCGAATTGTTGTTTGAACAAATTTTTTGAAAAAAAAAAATGACAAATTTCTATTTTCTCAAGACTCACCTTAACTGTGGTATTTTTGATGGGTTTATCTGGATCTTGAACGTACTCCAATGTGATGCCGTAGAATTGTCCCTTATTGATGTAGGTTATTCGATCGTCTTCCCTTCGTTGTGACGAACTAATTGGACTCTCTAGATGGTATCTAAATCCTACATTTACGAATCTGTAAAAAAAGAAAAAAACAAAGTAGTAAATGTGAATTTATGGAGTGATGGTCATAAATGTGGGCTCATAATTGCGCGGAACAAGATTTGACTTTCGCGTGGGCTGTCGATATAAACGCATACGATTTTGGCTAAGCAGTGTCGGGGCATGGCAAACCGTGAGATACACGACCATGACCGTAAATGTCATAATTTCGATGAAACATGTGCGCGCCTGTGTGAATTGTAACACCTTTGTGCTTTCAAAAAAAAAAAGGAAAGGAATGATGCAATTACAAGTGCTGACAAATTACATCGCCCAATCAATCAACCTTGGATGCGTTACGTCCACGAGAGGAGAAGAACACGATTAGGAAAACGAATGTAGTCCCACTCGAGAGAAATGGTCTCAAACGAAGGCCAAGTCTACAAAATTTACGACCAAAGGTCAGGTGTAGTTGATTACATCTTGCAGACAGTTATCCAATAACCAAGTGTGACCTTGCACACGGCACCTGTTTACGCGATTCCGTGAATTCCTTGAATAGTGCGGAAATCAACGCAAATCAGTTCAGTTCAGTTCAGTCAATGTTGCCAACTGTCACTTTAAGGCAGTGACAACATTAATATCACCTCGATTCGTACACGCCTTGTACACACAGTCGTAAGCAAAATTATTCATTGATTCGATCGGGCCGTCATGCGCAGCCAGCCAGCTTGCCAGTTGAGTTGAGAGTGTTCTAATTTGTGGCATTGCAGATCTACGCACTGCAAGTAGTTTACCTCGGACATAAAGCCCATATATCACACTTCAGCTGAAGGCTCGTGTTTCACTTGAGAGATTTACTGTGCTATCCATTTCGACTCAATTGATTCTCCATAATTGATTGACTCTTGTGCCTGCCACATTTATGGCGCGTGTTTGTTTCTCGTCTCGCTTCGTGATCTTCCAATGTGCCAATGCCCACCCCCTTCATTTCGAATGTGTGCATACACGCCACTGGCACACGTTCCCATATACTTGTGTGTGACGGGACTTCTCTTCGAGAGGGAAAAACAAAACAAAAAATATTGTTTTTTCTCCAATTTCACTCGCCATGTTCACGCGTGTTGTCTCCACATCGTGTTGGTCACAATCGTACGTACAGATAGACAAACAGGCAGACATTTTTTTCTGTTTTTTTTTTTTTTTAGACAGTTCTATGGGGACTGGATATGCATTGGATTGGTGGGCTGGTGGTGGTGGGACCGCGCATGCGCTTTCGCGTCTCGAATGTTATTGGTAATTTATACATCAAGTTTACGAGCGCCGCACGTGATTAAGTGAGTACACGCTGGTGGTTGGGTGATGATTTTGTTTTTGTTCCCTTCCATCATCACCCCCTTCTTTTTGGGGGCAGCACTTAAACCAGCGCATTATTGTGAATTATCTTGACTGACTGTTTGGAGGGGCAGACGTCTGGTCTATGGTCCAAGGTTGCGGGTAATGGTCTAACTTTCGGAGATTAATTTGCAATGCAATTGAAGATAGCCAGCCACTCAAAGGTGTGGCACTTCCTCTTCAGCGCGGAAAAAAAACCAGAGCACCTTTCAGAAACCAGAATCCCGGCTGGGTAGGTAGATGGGGCAATATTATTAGTGTCACAGCAGAAGGAGATCGAAGAGCATACATACATTATTAATAAAAAAAAAAACATGTCGTATGCTGTTGTAAATCTGTACGCTTGCATTGTGTTTAACAGATAACGATGGGAGGCAGAGGCAGCAGCTGAAGCTGAGAGCAAAAATTCAATTTATGTGACGCGAGTAGGTAGACAGAGGCACCACACTACACCGACCACTACGACAACAAGTAGGATGCACGTTATCTGGGCAACTTGGGGCTGTCATTTGTGTCCCGGAAATCAGTTTCAAATTGCAAAAGAGAAGGCAATGATAGATGGGGAGACGAGTGCTGCGATGGCGATCGCAATTCCGTTCCGTTTGCCAATCCGACCGAACAAAACACCGTCCTGGCTCTGTGTGTGTGCCTGTGTGTGGATGACAGACATTTTACATTTTGTGTCACTCTAATGCTGAGATCTCGGATTGTTGTTGTTGGTCTGTCCGATGCGATCCGATACAGGATGCTTTTGTGTGTTTCAAGGAAGTGCTACGTCACAATTTGTCACACACGACGAACTTTGAATTTTTTCATACGTCAAAAAAAAAAAAATGTAAATACTTACATTTTTGGTATTTGAATTTTATCCGCATCACTTTGGCGACCAAAATCATGCCATGGCCTTGATCGTGTTGTTCCGGGTGTGCCTGGAGTGCCGCTCAGCGATGTCGTTGGACTGTTTTGACCACCATGAATACTAACAGTTCGTTGCATGCTGCTAACTGAAACTGGTATTGCACCGCTGCTGTCTAAAAGTGTACCGGGTTGGCATAGTTCCGTGTAATCGAATGACTGTAATGACACCAAAAAAAGAAACAAAAAAATAATAGAAGAAGAGTTTAGAATACATTTCAAGAACTAATTAGGGAGGGAGGGAGGAGAGAGAGAGAAAAAAAAGATGTTAAATAGATCTACAAGCTATGAGGGAGAGCAATTTTTCAAACTAATTGGCTGGCTTTGAAGGTGTGGTCGAGAGCTGCCACTGGCAGAAGAGCACACACTAGTCACAAAAATACATATAACAACACATTCAATTAAGAGCAAATGTGGTCGGGCAAAAAGAGATTTGCTACGTTTTTTTTTTTTTTTTTTGTTTCAATCATTCAAACACAATTAAGCTTGAAATGAATATTTATTGATAATTGGTTAGCTACAATTTATTGATTTTTTGTATACATTTGTTCTTTCACAGTGGGAAATGCTAGAGGGGTCTAGATCTACTCTCTGAAAACACACGCACCTGTTGTAGATTATTTTGATCCCTCGGCGTAATTGCATCGGCACCAATTCCCGAATCGGGACTTGGCAGATCCACTGTTAGGCCGGCTGCAGTAACAGTTTTTGCATAAACAGGTGTACCATTCTTTGTGTGTGCGGTTGTGAAACGTCCCTCGTATGTTGTGCCCGGCTGTGGTCCATCACTGTCCCCATAGACGGTGCGTGTTGCGGGTGCATAGCCACCCTGTCCATCGGCAGCAAAATACTCTCGATAATATGGCTCAGAGATGAATGTCGATGTTGGTCCAGTGGCAAGACGTGTCGTATACATTCCATAGTCTGGTGTGATGTACGGTCCAGGGCTGGGACTGTGTGTGTTCACATTTGTGCCACCTGTTACAGAGGTGCTTGTCTGATGTGGACCCTGAAGAATTGTGCAAAAAAAAAGGGAAGAAGGAAATTTTTCATGTTAAAAAATTTACAAAAAAAAAATATATATTAATTAAAGATATGTAAGTACGGAATGAAGGGGAAAACACACACACACATACGTGCGCACACAATTCGATAAGTAGCAGCAACATCCATGATATGAGACGAGAGCGAGCGAAAAGCAGGCGAGATGGATTCCGGTTATTCCACTTGCGAATCAAAAAAAGGCTAAATTCAATCCGATGCTGGGGTGATGAAAAGTGAAATGATTTACTAATGAGATGTTAAGAGATCTCTTTTGACACCCGAAAAAATATTGGTCAGCAGCGAAATACCATCACCAATGGCGGTGTGTTGTGTTTTTTTTTTTTTGCTCCTCTGTTTAGAGCGCCTTGCCCCTGTCATCGCGGGTGCCTTGATTTTGCCTCTTTCATTATTGGCATCCATAATTGTTGGAGGTTCTTCTGTTGGATTTATCATGTGCGAATTTTGCGGCGAGGGAGTTTTTCTATTTTCAAATGGGTGGTGGGTGGGGTGGGGTCGGGTGGAGGAGGATGGATTGATTTTCTGAGTGTGAGTCTTACCTGGAGGTAAATTTGAGTGCCGCCGCCGGCAGCGTACATTGTTTCGTTTGTTGGGCTTCCAGGACTGGGTGGTGGCTCTTTAATTTGTATTGACGGCGATGGTGATTGTACAACTAATACCTGGAATAAAATATGTATGTTTTTTTTCTGTGTTATTTGAATGGGAATTTTTGCAATTGTGTTGTTGTTTTGTGTTTTTTTTTTTGCTTTTTTTTTTGCTGCCAAGAGGAAGTTGTAGTTGTAGGAGAAGTGATTTTTTTTTGTTCAACTACACACCCAAATACGAGTGAATTTACCGAAGCCAGTCAAGTTGTTCGAATCGCAATCGTGAATTAAGTGAGCTTGAGTGGAGATTAAGAGCTGATTGAAGCAATTTTCTTGTCTGTTTCTTTTTCTTTTAGAATTTCGTCGGTTATAGCCTTTAAAAGAGTCGTTAAGCTGACAACAGACGAAGGGGGGGCCAACAAGAGATTGTGATCGTCTAACTTACCACGTGCCAATTGGAATTTTTTGTTTCTTTTCAAATTGTTGTTTGTTTTAGTTTCGCACACACACACACATGTGTACATTTTTGTGGGGCGAATTAATTAAGAAGCTTCACCCTCTCCGGAGCTAGGCCAATAAAATTGCAATCGACTTAATTCGGCGCTTAAATCCACCCAAGACATAGCCAATGATAAGGAATCGACAGAAAATAAAACAGAAAAAAATACAAAAAAAAACCCCAAAAACAAAAGACTTGAGCCACGAACTTGGTAGTTTTATTACTTTGATTGAATTGCGTCATTCGGAGTTTTATGTGTTTGTTGGTATTTTTTTTTCTTTTTTTCTTACATCCTGTGCTTGATAGAGAAAGGTGTCTGGTCGTCAGATCTTCAGAAGTTTAAATGAACGCCCACGCCAACGTTTAAGCAAAACAAAATCCCTACTAATTCGTTTGTTCTGTTTGTGGAGTTGGAGACGATAAAGTTTCGGTTCCTCCTCCGCCCAGAGCATTCATCATAAAAAAAAAAAAAACAAAATCCAATTCGAATTAAATTTTTATTTGATAATTCGATTAGGACCGATCATCGTCCAAATGAGCTTGACATTTTGTGTTTGATTGTAATTTGAGATTCGATTCTGTTTGCCTCACAACGGTAATGTTTAGCATAGATGTTTGGTTTGGTTTTTTTTTATTTTGAGGTTAAAGAAGATGAAGAAGTGGCCATAAACTGTGGCAGTTTAAGGATCGATGGAATAAACGTTTGAGTTATTAACATTTTCGAGACGCACACGGGTGGGGTTGTCTCGGACATAAAATCTGGTGAAAGTTGTGTTTTGTATTGTTTGTTTCAAATTTAATAAGCTGCATGGGGTGTATGCAGGCATGCACTCGTATGCCTTGTGCTTGGTTTAATTGCTTGCAGTCGCCTGTGTTCGTGTGGACAGACTCGTTAATGGAGATATCTTGTGAGAGATAAGTGAGGAGCGATGGAAGGAAGGGGACGTGCTGTGGCGCTATAGTCCGAAACCTACGAACCACTAGTGTTGTGTTTTTCGGGGGACCCGCAGTTCTACTCTGTCTGCAAACGGGAATGTTTGAGAAGCTGTATTTTTGAAGACAGACGATAGTCCTTAAACGCAGTCAGTGGCTGGGAAGAGGATGTGCCTCGAATTGGGAGAGATGCTCGTGTCGGGGATTTAATCCAAGCACTTTAGAATACGCTACGGGTATGCTCAGGAGACTCCAGACTGCAGTGTCAACACTTATGAGCCCAGGGATATACTTATGAGCCCAGGGACATACTTATGAGCCCACACTTATGAGCCCAGGACTGCCAGTGGCTGGTATGTGGAGGTACCACGAATTGGGAAGTTGCTCGGGTTGGTGGCTGAAACAAGGCACCCTAGAATACATTACGATTGCTGCCCATGACCGCGAATACTTCAGGAATTGACCCAGGGACACTCCTAAGCGTAAGACTCAACGCATGTATTTACTACACCACGACCACTACTGGTCAGCTAATACTCCGAACATTAAGCCCAAGGACACCCCAGAGACTGTCAGTGGCTCAGAAAAGGAGTGGCCGCGAATAGACAAAGCTGCTGGTGTTAGCGATTGAACCCAGAGACCCTAGAATACGCCACGTCACGGGTGTGCCGAGGACAATCCTGACTGCGGTGACCACACAGAAAACTTCAGCCATTGAGCTCAGGGACACTCCAGAGACTGTAAGTGGCTGGGAAGAGGAGGTGTCGCGAATTCGGAAAGATGCTCGTATCGGGGATTTAACCCAGGTACCCTAGACTACGCCACGGGTACGCTCAGGAGACTCCTGACCGCGGTGACTACACTGATCAGCCCAGGGACACTCCAGAGACTGTAAGTGGCTGGGAAGAGGAGATGTCGCGAATTGGCAAGTTGCTCAGGTCGTGGACCTAAATAAGACGCCCAAACTACGCCACGTCCCATACTGACAGCAAGTAAAACAAGAAATCGAAGCGCCCGGCGTATGCTTCTCTTTAAAAAGTCTATAAACTCTGGCAAAATTCAATAAATTGTCATTTGTAGGACCACCCAAGTAAGCAACTGTCTCTGCAGATAGTCAAATTTCATTGGCCCTAATCTCCACCCATTCTGACTTCCTATCGAACGCTGCTATCGGTTTCATTGAAGTGTCATGGCACATATTTATTTTTCTGCCGCCAGCATCACCTACCAGCCAGCCCTCACCCACCCGTTCCTCCAAAGACCCACCTCTCCAAAATTAAATGACAAAACGTTTAGTGATTCTAAACTATCGAAACTTAACCGCTCGTCAAATTGGAAGATTTCTCTAGATGAGACCGAAATGCAACCTGATTCGTGGGGCTTGTTGATGACTTTGATTCATCCATCAATAAAAGATACCCGATATTTTCTGTTATTTTTCTTTCATTTCAAATTCATTTGCACATAAATTTTTGAATTTCAAATCCCATCAAAACAAGGTCTACGCATGCTTAAGCAAGCGCAGCTTGTCAACCAATGCCCAACGCACACAATGCATCTGATGCATCATTCAGATGCTGGTAACGGCCCTAATATGATAATCGATTTTCTCGAGAAAAATGTAACGATTTTTGTTTTTTTTTTTTTTTTTTCTTCCACTTTTACTTTTTTGAACGGACCCAGCTTCGCGGAGTCTCCCCTTCCCGCTCGTCGGGCAAGAACGGTGTGATGATGAAAATTTAGTCATTAAACGCTTCAGTGCGCAGAGCAAACAATTGAATGAGCTTGTGGATAATTAAGACATTTTGCATGTCTATGCTTTGTTTATTGACACGCTAAACGCTTAATTTTCTTTGAATTTTCGTTCGAGATTAGCTTTTCGCATCCGTCATCGTAGCCAGGTGTCAAATTCGAAATGTCAACAGTGAAACTTTTGAGCAATCAATTGTATTGAAAATTCAGTTTGCGTTCATTTTAGTTTAATTTGTCAACTTGTGATAATTGAATCCTTCACGCCGAGTGAATTGAATCCTGGTTTGATGGAAACTATCTTGGGATTCATTAGCAATGTGTGATGGATTTGTTGGTTTGTCTGGCTGGTTTTTTTTTTTTTTTTGTAGAGAGAGACTCGCTTTGCAGACATTTTCTACCGGATATCCGTCAATTACGTCCGAGACACCCTCAAGCAGTGCCCGTGGCAAAACCACAAACTAAACCCGACTTAAGCATGAGTATGACAAAATATAAGTCACAACGCCCTCGACTGTGTACTAACTTAATTCGCCGCAAGCCATGTTCAAAGTTGATTCTTTGTTGAAATGAGGTTAATCCAAAGTACCTTTCAGTGGCAAGGTTAATGCAACTTTGAGGGCGTCCAGCCCGTCACACACGCTTGTAGCCAGAAGCTCCGATGGGTCACATCGATAAATGTGAGGTGTAGGTGGAGGAAACGAGTGCGAGGTGGCATTCTTTTGAAAGAGAAGCCCTCGAGGGCATGACCGACCTTGTGTGTCAAATAATTGACAGGAATTACCCGAAATCATCACTATCTCCAGACGAGAGTGTTTCCTAATCCTCTTCTAGTCGAATGTAGCCCGATGCTCTGCCTTGACACACTCGCCCAGAGTCAATCACAAAAATCGTTAAATGTTTAAATACACGCGATTTTATTTCGGTTTTATCTAAGATTCGCACATCACTCTTGGAGTTATTTAGTCGACGGTGGCGGCGGTCTTCAAATGGAAGCAACCGTCGAAATGAATGATAGGTTATCTGACGTCAATTTGAATGGTCAAGGTCAGGCGATGGTACTTAAACCTCGCATCATTTGGTGGTTTCGACATGTGCGTCGCCCGAAGGCGAGTTATGCAATTAAGTTCTCAAAAGACTGATCACGAAAGTTATCTCAGTCTTTGAATTTTCCTAGAAGTAGAAAAGACGAAAGAGGCAACACAAGATATGCTAATTAATTTGTGAAACCCAGTAGCTGGCCGGCCGTGCAGTAGTTCATTAGGCCCACAAATGTTGAAAAAACTCAAGATACATCCCACATGAAGATTTCGAACGAAAGATCAGCTCTTCGCCTCACCCTCCAAATGAAGAAGACGATGTTACAAGATTTTGAACTTAGTGCATTCCACTAAGCACATAACAATAAGCACTTAAAAGATATTGTCACTAAAGGAAAATGTCAAAGGTACCTTCATTAACGATCCCGAAGACTGCCAAAAAAGGAGAAAAAAACCAAAAAAAAAAAACAAAACCCAGAAGATGTTGAAGAAGCAACCAAATAATGATCAGCTAATTTTGTGTGTCAGACATTTTGGAACTCACCGGTGCCCGGTGGAAGATGGGTTATAAAAGTCCGAAGTGGGCGCAATATGGATATTACTCCACACACCAACACTACGAGCGTGCTTATTTTTATTGGCTCTCAAGAAACAGAGAGTGAAATCACAAAAAAAGGCCATCACCGCCGCCGCTGTTTTATTGATAAATCCAAAACCAAAAAGAAGAAAAAAAAATGTTTTGTACTTTTGTTCGTGGTGTATTTTTTTTCCCCCTCGGTCTTGGTCAAAAACAACAGCGAACCATCAATACGTCGAGAAATGTGTAAATTAGCTGCATCAAATCGAAGTTTTATTTCTTCCCTCTCTCTCTCTGTCTGTCTCTCTGAGACGGGAGGGATGTGAGGTTGAAATGAGAGATATGGTTGTGTTTTTAGATATTCGTTGAATGAGAATAAATTAACAAAAAAATTTACGGAAATTTCGCGCGCCGAGATGAGACCACTCACAGGCTTACATCTTAAATTGTGCGATGTCCTTGAGAGGTTGGACTTGGTGATCGCTGGATCGTCGTATTTAATGGGATGCGAGTGTGTGAGTGTGTATCTGAAGCTTAAACATTCAAGTATCTAATGTGAATATGTTTATGTTAATTTAGTTTTTTTTTTTATTTTATTACAATGATTTCCATATCGGTGTCGTCACTTGATGATAATGTTGACCATCTGTCCAAATGGATTTTCTTAACATTTCAAAAAAAAGATGAAAAACAAAAAAAAAAAAATAAGTCTATGTTCGTGTGTGCGTTCTTTTTCAAAAACATTTAGATCCAATTAAGAAAACAACAACAAAAAAAAATTATCTTTTCCGTTTTACAAGGTAAGGAAAAATATAAAACAATCTCGTCGATCGTCATCGATTGGCGAGACAGTGTTTTATTTCAATTCCGGTTCCCCACGAATGTTTATGCCTTAATAGGGCAACAGAGCAATTAGCCACTGAACCAATTGCAACTGGGTTTCTTTTAGCTGCTGTGCTGTTGACTTTTGGGTGCGGGGTATCTGATAAATGCATGTTTCCCTATCATCAGCTTGTGGTTTGCTTTTCGATTTTGTTTTCATTCAATCATAATTACCTTGATTTTGTGATTTCTGTGTTGTTTGGTTTTTGTTTTTTGTTTTTGAAAGTCTTGCGGTCGACAGAGGGGAAACAGGTTGACATACATCAAATTTTTTTTTGTTGTCGATGGTTTTTGGATTGCAAATTCCACCCTAGAGGCGAATGCGAGAAGAAAGACATCAGGAATCACATGCTGAAGCTGTCACCGATTCCGACAGGTGACAATGATGTGTGAAAATGCGTGGCTTATTAAAAATAAATTAAAAAAGGTGGTTTTTCGAGCAATTAATTCGTCATTCGTTTAGTGTTGTGTGTTGTTTTTTTTTTTGTTTTTGTAAAAACAACGTTATGACAGGAACATAGTTATGTCTATTAAATTTCGATTAACAGTCACGTAACGTTTTGTGTGCATTTTTGGAGACTGGTTCTCGGCGGAGTAGCCGAGGCAGTCGAGTGAACTTGGAATGTTTATGATTGACTTGGCATTCGGTGGTCTAGTGAAAGGTCAATCGGTGTCAATGTATGTATGTGGCCGAATGCAAAAAGTGTCGCTATTCATTTAGAGGCAGTGAGATAATTTGGCGTCGACTTAGTTAATCGATCATGGGCGTTTTTTTGTTGTCTGGAATGAATTTTGGACTAGAAGCTGTTTGATGGATTCGCTGTGAGCGTTGAGTTGACAGCTAAATGGTTGGCATCGACGAAGGAGCTAGGAGACTCAAATCATGTGGTTTTTTTCAGATAGATATAGTACTTTTCTATCTTATCTGATTTAGAATCGGATTATGAATTTCACGACACGTCTTAATATGCAAAATATTTTTTTTGCCGTGATTATTGTGTTTTATTTTTTTGATCTTGAATGGTTTGGAAGCTGTTTGGTAGATTTGCAGAGATCGTCAAGTGGACAAATAAAAAAGGTTCCTCTATTAGCTATGATAACACATACAGAAGCAATGTAAAGAACATCGTGCTGATTTGAAAATTTTCATTAAAATCAGACGTTTCTTAAAATAATTAATTTATATAAAATATTATACAGGATTTTTAATACATTTTTTTAAATACAGTGGACTCTCCCTAAGTCGAACACTCCCTTAGTCGAAACTCTCTCTAACTCGAACAAATTATGGTATACCTTCACAATTCGACTTAGGAAGAGTCCACTGTATTAAATTTATATAAAATTGTGTAGAAAATTATAACAAATTCTTTTAATATTAAATATATATATGCTCGCGTATAAAATTATAACAATTTTTTCAAATATTAAATTTATTTAAGATCGCGTATAAAATTAAAACAATTTTTTCAAATATTAAATTTATTTAAAATCGCGTACACAATTTTATATAAAATATAGTAAGTGCCGACCCTCTTCTTATGAATCTTCTTATGAATTTTACATGACGATTCAATATGATAAATATTTTCTTTCCCCGGCAATAATTGAGAAATAATAATTTCTTTACGACCTTACATTCATTCCCAGTAACGATTTCAATTAACCTTTGATCACTCGTAAATACAAGTCGATACAAAGTCCCCTACCCTCTATCTCAGCGCCTGTTATAAAATAAATCGCTACTTTCCTTCGAACGAAAATCCAATAAAATATTTCTTGCCTCTGCAGTGATTATCCATCCTGTGGATATTAAAATAAATCCCCACCTCAGTGGATGCTCGGACATCGAAAACATCGAATTTGCATACCAATTTCTCACCTCGTCTCGCCACCTACCCAGAGACGCTATTGCAAATCAATTAATAAGAGATTAATGGAAAGCAAAAAAAAAATGTTAAATAAATTTTTACCACGTCAAAACAAAGTTATGAATTGCAAAATCCAAACGAAGACGCTCTCAAGTTCGCATCGCAGACAGTTTAACTTCACATTGAAGCCTGACTCACAACTGAAGTTCAGTTGAAGTGAAAGAACTACAACGCCGAACCCAGTTCAAAGTCATTGCGCAGAGTTAAGAACATGCATTCACTTTGAAATCAGTTAAATTCACATAAAAATAATTTGAGAACCAGACGAATTGTTAAAAGTCTACAACAAATCATTAAACAAAAAATTACGATTTTCCTGTATCTTTTCCTACTTTCGGCCTTCTTTCAAGGTCTTCGCATTGATTTCAGCTTTGCCGTTTGTTGTTGCCAGTGTAACATTGACGTCAAAATGTTGTTGGGTCTTTGTATAAGTTTTTTTTATTCGTTTTACCCACTTATTCTTATCACCTCGTTAAAGGTGCATAGTTTGATTTGTTTGACTTTGCTATTCATAGATTTGCTATTATTAATCTCTCCGACTGTTTAAGCCAATTAACTTTATTGCTTTTGACTGCAAATGAATCAAAAAGGAGAAAGAAAAAACCACCAACCCACCCGAAGAATGAAACAAACAAAAACAAGTGGAAACAAAAGAATGAAGCGAAAATGTGTTACTAAGTCAAAGACTGACAAATAAAAATAGCAACCAGATTCCCGTCATTCATTAAGACGATCCCAAAAAAAAAGAACAGAGAATCCTAAAGCAAAACGTTTACCAAAAAAAAAAAAAGTTAATAAGACGGCAAGCAACAAGTGAACAACAAGCAAGAAAAAAATTAATTTACATTTTTTTCTTCTTCAAAAAAAAAAAGACAAAAAGATTCCGACGAGGGGGAGGAAGAGGCGCGGAGGGTGATTTAATTTTGAATCTCTTTGATTGTCTTCGATTGAAATGGTAACAAAAAACAAAATTTATGTTTTGAAGAATTTGAAGACGTTACTTTTTGTTTTTGCTTTCAATTTCATTCGCAGAATTTTCGTAGTTTATCGAGAAACAATTTGTTAAACAAGTCTTGTTAGAGTTGCTGAGGTCTAGGATAGATCGTGTTTTGGTACCGTGATTAATTATTGACGAAAGGGAGCAATTAAATGGCGCCAACCTGTTGAAACCCATCAGACTTCTCATGAGTTGCATAAATTAAACAATTGACTGGATTTTGTTTTTTTTCATTTTTTTTGCTACAAATGTAGAACGTCGTTATATAAGAACTGAATGGCGACCGAACGACGTCAAGTTGGTCAGTGGATATTTGCTTATTAATTTTCTTTTAAATGTTTTAAAAATGTTGGGTTTTTAATTTGTGTAAGGAAATTTTTTAAAATTAAGTTTAACTTAGAGTGCCCGCCAAGTGCCAAAGGTAAAAATTAAATCACTGTTCGTCCAGCGAGATTTAAGCATTTTTGTCTAGTAGGTAAGTTTGTTACCACAACGGCTCCAACGGGACCTAAGTAGGGCGTTCCGCCAAACATAACTAAGTTCGTTATGAAGTTAAAAATAAAAAAAAAAAATTCAAACAAAAATATTTGATGGTTCTTTCCTCGAAATGGAACCCTTATAAATTTGTCCGCTCCAACATTTTTCTTTCTTCTTATAATAATAATAACATGGGTGGCGCGACAGTCCGAGGCGGACCTGGGCCTAACTTCTCAGCAACCACTCGTGTTGTGCATACTATTGTTCTTTCTTCTTATATCATTTTCAAAATTATATGATGCCTACCACCACCTCTCGGTCGGCTATAGACTTCCAAGTGAAGAGAGGAAAAGGCTAATTTTTTTGTAATTTGAATGCTCTAGCTTTAGTTGAAGCATTGAACTTTCCGATGCAATTTATTTCATGGATCTAGTGCCTTTTGTTTTCAAACTAAGTTCATTTAAATTCGAAAATACCACCTCGTGGACGAAAATAAATTTTTCAACAAAAATACAAAAATTTAATTTCTTTTCTCAGATCGAGGGGAAAAAATTGTGGTAAATGATATAAATTTCGCAACCTAAGGGATCCACAAGGCAGTTTAAGGATGTTGACCTATTCTTAAATATAAAAGGTCCAAAATAAATTTAATAATAAGACTCTTTGATTTTGGGTGCGTACTATTTTCGGAAAACAATTTGAAGGAAATCAGAAAATAAGGCACTAGAGGTTAAATAGCCCTTGATTGTTAATGCGTTCTTTGGTTCCTTGGAACGTTGCACTGAGTAGAATGAGAGCTTTCAGATTTCGGAAAAAACCAGAAAATGGGAAAAAAATTCTGGAGGAGTTTCAGGGCAATTTGGTTTCTGAGAATGTGTCTGCAATCTTGTTTGTTTTTGCATTCAAAATTCACAGCGCCCTTGGATTCATGATATTCCAAAATGAAGTTCAGATTTTTGCTAGTGACAGTTGGAGGAGCACATAAATGCTGAAGTACTTCGTATTCTTTACGAAAGCAATGTCCCCGAGGGACTTAACCTACTGTGAAACTTACTGTCTGTCTTGGGGGACTTTCAGTGGAGAGTTACGTGAAATGAGAATTGCTCGATAAATACATTATTTATAAAGAAGGGAAGATTTAGAAGGAAGGTGTTCTTAGTGTTGAAATATTTATGAGATACTTAAGCTTCACTTCAAGTAACGCTTCCAACTGGAGCTGAACGATTGCTTATTTCTCACACCACATCTGGTGAGAATTTCAAAAAAAATCACAAATCCCCGCCATCTGTCAATATCACAGATTTCAATTTACTTGAAGCGCCTATTCCATTCGAAGTAAGCCACAGCAACGAATATTCAAATCAACATCAGATTTAATTTTTTTTTATAGACTTCATTAAGACGTTTAAAATAAACTCTCAATTTCAAAATATTTTATCCGAGATACAAGTTAAATCTTTATAGTATTTTACTTATAGATCGATCTACTCTTCGCTGAATTTTATAGATTTTTGATAGCAGTAGAAGAGAAGTGTATATTTTTTGTGTTTTCTTTGCAAAGATAATAAATAAGCTTAATAGGTTACTGACATTAAGCAGAAACGAGCATGTGAATTTATTTGATTCACTATATATACTTAGAACATGAGTAATATTTTGTGGGTTTTCTGATTCGAGGTAATATGAATTTTAATTGAATTAATATTGAAACTCGTGTGTGAGTGTGTTTTTTTTTTTCTTCATAATCTTTTATGATGATCAGAAGACGAAGAAGAAATATTCAAAGTTTTGACTTGTGTATCTTGCTAACACGTTTAAATTGATATTTGTTTTTTTTTTATTGCAATTTATGCATATGAGCTTGTTTTCAAAGGTATTCACTAATGGATCACGATTGAAGGAGATAATAAATGATTTTGTGATGCAATAGACAGATGTTGGATAATGGATAAGTTCCTTAAAAAATGATAAACGCTCTAGTTTACGTCACACTCCATCTAAGTGGAGAGGTGGCGATAATGCCCAGCAAGCACTTTCATTTGGATAATTTTTGGCTTTATATGTAACCTTCTGTTTTTAATGTGCGTACGAAACTCTAAGATTGAATTAACTGCTTCATACTTAATTTAAGTACTTTACGGAAGAAACTTTATGCGAACAAATGAAGTGCAAAATTATGCCCAAAATAAAATGTAGGAAAACAAACTTATTATCCGACTCTAAACTGGGTAATAATCCATAGTTAATAAAAAGCAACTGAACGGTTATTGTATAAATGTGCCGTAAAATTGAATTTAACAGTCAGGAAGGACGGCGCTGGGCTTTGTGTGACTTGGCTAGATCTTTTTTGTTTGTGGGGGATATATCGATGGCTGTCACCAAAATAATTCAAGCTTCAGATGATTGTTACTGCGGGGGAAATAAACATGACTCAACCATTGTGTGCGCGCAAAAAAAAAAAAAAAAAAACAAACAATTAAAATTATAATGACGGACTTGAGTGTTTGTTAATTGGACCGTCCTTACTCTTAACTTAACATCGCCGTCGATGACTAATGCCGCGGCTAAGCCAATCAGCTAGCGGTGGAGACAATTTTGAAATAATTCAAATTTGTCATTCGATTTTGATCGGTCGCGGAATTTTTGAATCCTTCTCGAGAGCGAGACACGAGCGAATGTCGTCTAGAACTGAGTTTGCATAAGGTGTTCGATTAGTCATTGACGACTTAAATAAATGAGAATATGTTAACATGCGTCACACATGCGGAATGTGTTCGGCCGTGTTGGTGGATCCTTGAAAATCCCATAACCTGCGCAGTTATCTAATTGATATCCCCCTGCCGGAGGCAGAAACATATTTTGTCTGCCACTTGTCCAAATTTAAACAAAAATTACCTAACAATTACCTAAAAACGATCGCATACACACGATTGTTTGTACTTGTGTCAAAATGAATAACAGATAAAATCAATCAATCAAACTTCACCAAGAAAAAAAAAGAGGAAATAAACTGCGCCAAACTCCTTCCGATAAACAAAAGAGTTGAAGTCCGAACTTGGCAAGGCAATCACACCCACAATGTCTTGTGTCTGCTGTCGTCTGTTGTTATAGCGTGCGTTTACTTGTCTCTCAATCGAACAACCTGACTTTAGCTTTTTAATCCACATAAATTGTATCCCCGAACAAAATGTTGAGATGTTGATCTGTTTTTTTGATTTTTTTTGATTTTTTGATACTTCAACTAACCTTTTGTATATATCCTATAAATTTTGAGCGCGGTTATATTTTTTTGTGTGTCTTTAATGGTAATCCAGTGGTTGTCTTTTTACTGTTGTTGCTTGTGTTGATTTGGTTTTTTTTTATATATTTTTTTTTTTTTTTTTGTTTAACACTTTAATCCAAATTTGTTATTTTTCACACTTAACTTTAATTAAATATAAATTTCTCAACTGCATGAGAGATTTTGTTACATAGAAATCGTATATCACTGTGAACTTTTCACTTGTTTGTTTGTTGTACTAGTTTCGCGATAGACAGAGAGATTCAAATTTGATTTTTATTTTTTTTTTAAATGAAAGAAATCGCGCGCCAAAAAGCAGTTAACCAATTGCTACGCGTTAAAATAAATTAAGACAAAAACAACAAAAAAAGAGATTGCAAAATATTGGTTCTTGGATTCAAAATTTGGTTTGCGAACGCAGAAATCTTTGGAACAATCTAATAATCCGCTGTTGTTTCTATTTGTAGATGTACATATTATTTTTTTTTTTGTTTCAAATAAAATCACAGTCGACTGATAGATACAATTGGAATGGACAATGGAGATATACTCTCAAAAAAGTCGCGCACTAATCAGATATTAAACATTCGAATGACGACGACGAGTACAAAAAAAAGATACAAATACAAAAATACGAGAGGAGGGCAGACCAGACTCGTGTGGTTTTGTTCTTTGAGAGAATACTCAAATGGTTTTTTTCAGTCGACCGACCTTGTTCCGTCAGCGTTATGTGACAGACTAAAATCAGGTATGGAAATGTTTATACTTGAAGTGTATACCACTTTATCTGTGTATATCTTTTTTTGTATTTATTCCCCGTGTGTTATTCGAACTTGATTGCGCACTTCGAGCGAACACGGCACGGAGCGGCTTACGGGTGCGGTGTGTGTGCGCGAGCGCGCGCTGTGCTGCAGAGATACAACAAAGAGGCGAAACGAAACAAATCGACAAGGGTTGGATCGGTGCTGCTGCTGCTGCTGGTGGCGGTGGAGAGTGAGATGGAGATGGAAAATTCTGAGTGATCGGATAGAATGTCGTATAAACAGTTAAGGGACTGGGAATTTTTGATGATGAGGATTTTTTTCCAAAAATCACTTTTCAGTTCTTATCTCCTTCCGATAAGATTTTCGATCCAACCGACAAGTTCGATCAGACCGGTCCGATCGCAGTCAGGTTTGATGTCGCCACCAACACGCAACCGCAACCGAACATAACACAAGGGAAGGTAGTAACAGAGAGTGGCTACAGCCAGTCAGCCAGCGAGCAACCACCAACCAAAGGAGACGTAATGAGACCCTCATTACTTGAGCGAGACAGAGCTAGCCACTGTAATGAGGTAAATAATTTCCGAGTCCGTCATGCACACGGCGTGCGCGCACACACCACCATGCATGGTGGGTATAACAGTTTAAACCACTCACGATTGACCAATAGAAACCGCACACTGCAACGCACACACTGACAACGGGTGGTAATCACCGATGCGGTGTGCAACAGCCAGCCAGTGCCACTTTCTATGCACTTTTCTATCTCTCGCGAAAGAGACTTAGACTCCTGCTGCTGTTGCTGCTGCTGCTGCTGCCGATGGTTAATTAGAGGGAAACAAAAAGACAGTCGGGCTGAAAAACCTCATTCACATGCCACAACCCTCCGGATATGACAATTAGCTGTTTAGCTACGTGTGTGTTTTTTTTTTTTTCTTTTCTTATTTTTGCTCTTGTGTACTTTTCGCCGTGCGGCGAAGCTCTTTCTCTCTTTCTATGGTGCTGTGACATGATGGTGTGTGATTTTTGTGTATGTGTGTGTGGATATATATATATATATAAATGTGTGTTTGTGTGTAGAACTCAAACTCGAATAAGGAGGAGGAAATGAAAATGATCAGAGGCACACTGATCGAACGGGCAACACTCACCTTTTGACTGTGTCCACCAGCGCCGTTGTTGGCATTGCCACTGTTGCTGTTACCCGCACCGTTATTGCCGCATTTCGGATCCTTTCGCAGATCCTCCGGTTCACGTTTAATGCTAATTGTTTGATGCTGCTGTTGCTGTTGCTGCTGTTGTTGGCGATGTTGATCGGTGGTTACAACAACAGCTGTTGCTGCGCCAGCTACCGATGATTGTGATGTTGTCGTAGTTGACGCCGATGATGTTGATGATGGGTGTGAACCTAGCAATAGGCCTTGTATTTCATTTTGCGATAGGCCAGATACATCTAGAGGTGTGGTCTGTCCGTTTAATTTGTTTGATGTAGTGGGGGCACTGTGTGATGAAGAAAAACAACAAAAAAAAAACAAGAAAAAAAAAATAATTTATTAATGTTTGTGAATAGAGAAAAACTGTCAGATTTTGTTGGGGTGGGGGCGGGTAGGGGCTGGGGGAATGTGTTATATTTTGTTTTGTGGGGTGTTTCTTTTATTCTTAGATTCGTTTTTTTTTTTTTTCATTTTTTCATTCTCATTCGTGTATTGTGGCGTGCACTTGCACATCCAAATGGAAATATTCAATTGGCAATTCAATTATGCTTCGTGATCTGTTAGCGGTAGCGCCAAACATGGGACGGTCGATTGGTGGTCGTCGGTTGGTCGTCGTCGTCGTTCGTCGTTGGTTGTTGGCCGTTCGTCGTCATCCTCATCTCATCGTGGTTGTCGTTGTCCGCCAGTCGAATGAGTCAATTTGTGTATTTTGTGGTGTGTTGTGCAGTGCAAGGAGAAACCTCACGAAATGCAATTTTTTTTGTTGATTTAAACTTCAATTTGATTGCATTCAACATGGGCAACGACTAAGTTTTGCTTTAGCAGTTCCCTGGCCAACTCTTTGGCATCGTGTCCTCCTCCTCGTCGCAGCATGATTGAGGCGAAAAAGCAAGAAATGCAAAAAAAAAAACCTGCAAAGCGAGAATTCGAATTCAGAGATGCTACCGCACACAACTAGAACAACCTAGTGTATGTAGATGGAGAGGTGCTTGATTTTGTTTTTGCCTTCGATTTGTAGTAGGAGCTCGCTTTAAATTGTTGACGCGTGCCTACAATTTTCTTTGGGATAAATGTGTTCTTTTTTTTGCCTTTGCTGCTGTTGTTGTTCTTACTGATCGTCTGGTTTTGTTAAAACAAACTACAATCTGTTGTGAGAGAGAGGAATCGTGTGCGTTGGAGATTCTGTGGTTAACCACTTGATACTTTTTGTGGTGGGCGCTGGTGGACTTGACTTCTTCGACAGCCGCATTGAATGGAGCTTACACATGTACGTGTTCAATGAGGTTAACGGTCAGGGAATACAATGAAAGCTAGTATAGTTGGTCGAGCCGAACTCAGTGAACTGACATTTTAATTTGCTGCCGAGAAGAAAGGAATTCAATTGGAAATTACTCTAGATTCAATTGTATCGCTGATTTGGTTGCTGGTGATAGATGATGATGTGGGTTTTGAGAATAGATGGGTTTTGTGGTTGGGTTCCGGGGATGGATGGGTGGTTTTGGGGGATTTTTTTCTTGTTGTGAACGCTCATAGCCGGAAGACAGTCCAGAAAGTGGACGCTTTGAAAACGACAAGTTATGGCAGGGCTTATGGCCCGACAGGAGCAGCTTCGGTGAAGGAGTTTAGAACGTAGACCTCCTTTACTGGACAGAGAACAATACCACACACAGATGGACTGCAGTGGGCCGCCCACCTTGTCAAACTCGGGTCCTGTAAGAGGTCCGTGGAAGCCGTGGGAATGATGTTGTATTTCATTCAAAATGGCAAGATTTCAGGAACATGGTGAAACAGAAATTTGTTCAAAAACTAGGTAATGCAAGGGTTTTATTCTAATTTATTTTTGACACCTCAAAATGGATAGCATTTCTAACTATGGTTTGAGTTCGATCACTCTTCCACGACTAACCCTGACGGAGTTAAGGGAGGTTTTCCTAAACCTCTTGAGTATTTGAGAGTTATTCACAATCTGCGCTTAGGGATAGAGTAAACTTCGGCTCTAATGGTGGGTATTGGCATCCAGAACCTTGGCCAGAAAGTCATGTGTGGACTTTCTGGATCTAGATGCGTCATGCCAGAATACACAGGTTATGGTTCGGTGGGATATTTGAAAAATTCATCGTTGGCATATGTATTGGCCTCCGACAAAAATTGATGGACCATTTCGGGGGTATTCAGGCAACAACATGATCCCCAGTGCCTTCTTAAGTATATACAGTGAAACTTCTCTTTATGGACACCCCTCTATAAAGGACACCTCCCTTTATGATTCGCCGTGGTCCCGGAGTGAAGGCATTCGTGTACAATGAAAGCTCCCATAGGCGGACAGCGACGGTCCCAGCACTTTCGTCCGGCTAAGGGTGTTGTCCGTCCATGGGAGTACATGGACCTTCAATTCAAGATCCGCGGTCGTGAGAAATTGTTCACTTAAGGGGATTGTCCCCCTAGAGAGTGTCCGTAAAAGAAGTTTTCACAGTATTCTCTCCCCTTCATCGAACGGAAACCCCTTCAAAAAGGACAATCACTATGGTTTGTCCGCTATAGAGAAGTTTCACTGTATTTTGTTATGACGGATCACCTAGAGTAAACCTCGAGGGCCAGCTAAGTGGGCCAGTTAGTCAGAAATACGGGAATTGTTCGTCCACCTAGAGCCAGCATGGGTAATGAATCTTAAAGAAATATAAATGCATTCAAAAAACGGTAACCAGACAACAATGTTTTTTTTTTCCATTTCTTGTGTCTCAGCGCCTGTCAAAGTGACCAATAAAGCCCAGCTGTCAAAGTATTCAGCAAGGTCTTCCATTTCACTTCCATTCACGCGGAAGTTGTTCAAAAATATGAACGAGCTTGGGGCTCAGTTGAAAATACACACAGCAACGACATCACTCGATTATGCTCCCTGGGGCTATGTCAAGTCCTTAGTCGGAAGGTAAATCCGCACGCAGTCTCGACACCACTCGATTATGTTCTTTGGGGCTATGTCAAGTCCGTAGTCCACTCTAACAAGTCATCCACTTTGGAAGAGGTCGAGATCAATATTCTCCAGTATTGTGCCAATATTCGCCCGAGGCCATTACCCGAAAAACGTCGCACATATTGGAGCGAGTAATCGAAAATTCGACCAACACCTCTGAAAGATGGATTATTGCATAAAAAATGGCACGAAATAAGCTACGAAATAGGTCTAGAATCTATTTCTTATCGCACTCTGTAGTGGTTTCCATTTAAATGTATTTTCCTATCGTTCTTATCAGGTCACCCTATTAAGTACAGCCAACAATTGAGACAACGCAGAACATTATGGCCCACCCCATCGATATCTCTCGATCCGCCGATAGCGCGCAAAAGAACTTAATAATTCCACCCAAACCTGTTGCCGAACATATGCCCCTGCCCAGAATGAGTGCAAAAATCGAGCGTGTTATACCCACCAAACCACCGTCGCAGCTGTACGCCGCCGCGCAATTAGAGATAGACCACCTACTGGCTGCAACGAAATCGAATGCATTCACCGAAATGAATGTATCTGAGATACTTCATCTCTGGCTAATTAAAATTATTTACTGAAGAGAAATAAATTCGACTTCAATTCAATTTGCAAGAGCTGCTCGCTGCCCCATTGTTCGCGCATGTGCAGCATGAGTGTTGTGTGTTTATCAGCAGGCCACTGCCCCGGGAAGTTATTCAATTTACGTTTACTAAATCACCACCACCTGATCTAGGCGACCGGTATCTCACGCGAAATGACTTTATGAATACATTTTTTGCTTTTTTTTTTTTTTGGGGCCACTTTGAGACCACCATCGTGGCTGCTGTCTCTGGGATATCATAGAGCGAGCACAATTGCGCATGCACTCAATAAATTCAGCCAAATTGGCATTTTTGCATGCACAATTTAAATTTAATTAAGTAGCCCCAGACCCGGCCGGTTGTTAACACAATGCGCGGGGGAGCAGCACTTGACTGGGTGCCGTTACGGCAGCACAACCAATTTTCGGGTGATAATCATCGCAATCAGGTACGAGCATACTTTTCCGCTCGATTATTGATTACCAGTGGACAAGAGTACAAAAGCGACACACAAGTAGCCGGTGATTGAGATTGATTAGGTGGGCATGCGGGCGGCTGTGCGCATGCCAAGCAAAAACGGCTTCCTGCCAAGGTCGCCCGAGGAGGTGGGTTTTCAATTAATTTTCTAATCACCTCGAATCTCGCACGTGGTCCAGCACCGAGGGCCCCCGCAACACGACACGGCTACAAATCACTTGACATCGAACGATAATTTGTTTGGAGACCATATCGCTAGGGCGCGGCCGCTGCGATATCCGACAGCGACCAGCAATTTGAAAGGGAGCAGAAAGGCCAAGACAACTGCCACCACATTATGACAAATGGTTAGCCGCAGCCGGACAGGAAACAAAGGATTTGACACTGACACTGGCGCGACTGCTCGAATCGAAGTTCAAGGGAGCTCAACGAAGCGGGGCGGTGCGGCGAGGCGACGGGGGAGATTTCAAACATTTTTTCGGTTCAATTCTGGGAATCATCACACCTAATGATGCTATAATCTCATGTAAATTTGATCGTACACCTTAGCATGGCTAATGCGGCGACGCGAGACGCGTCCACACCCGGAGCTCGGTTCGGTTCGGTGCGGATTTGTAATTCAAATGAACTTCCTACTCTCCGATCTGTGAGAGATGTGGTGGCTGGGATGCGGACGGTGTTTCGGTATCGGCATCCAGCGATGAACAGGTGGGGCTCCATATGGGCTCACATATTTGTGAATATTTCCTATACATCTCTGATTCTTATCGCAGCGCTGGGCTAAGCGCCCCCATTAGATTCGTTATAGTTTAGATCGTCGCTCATTAGTCTTCGAAGGGAACATGAGGTGCGCGAGTGATGCTGCGACTGTGCCTATGCCGTTGCCGGATGAAAGTTCCTAGGGGGATTTTTCCATGTTTGAATTCGCTGCCTAATGAAAACCGAATAAATTTATTCGCCAAACAGTGGATGAGAGGCCGAAGTTGGCCGCTTAGCTAGTCGAAGCCGTGGGAAGATGAGCCGAGCACGAACACAGAAGAATACCACACGGCACTCGGTGGATTGAGCAAACCAATAATCGATTGACTGATTTATGGAATGTTTCTGTTTCTTAAGAAAAACACAAGGGAATTATCTTATGTAGGCCTACATCGCGCGATAATGGAGTGGAATCTGTGACAAGTTATGTTCGACTGAACAGAGAAGCACACGCAGGTGAGCACTTTGCGGGGCGACTGTAAGCGAGGCGCTTTGTCAGTCAATTTCAAGTTCAATCTGGATAAAGTTAAACAAAAAAAATATGCAAATGCAACCAGTGGGGCGGAATGGAGAAATCTGCGTCGATATTTTTACGACAAGAGTTATGAATGACGTTCGAATAATTTCAAAATCAAATGCGAGTGGGTGCGACCTGCACTGCTTTGTGCTTCAGGCAGTTACACGAAATCGATGTTGGAAGGCAGCACTCGAGGATGGTAATCGATTAAAAGTATTCTTCTTTGTGTGGCGCGTGGTGGACTTGGGCCTCAATCGTCCCACATCACCAGTCTTTGCTGGATCATGAGATGGGGAGATCTGCAAATCTAACTATGGACTCTCTAAAGGTCTTCTTCTTTTTGTGGCACAACAGAGCGTGGTGGACTTGGGCCTCAATCGTCCCACATCACCAGTCCTTGCTGGATCTTGAGATGGGGAGATCTTCAAATCTTACTATGGACTCTCTAAAGGTCTTCTTCTTTTTGTGGCGCAACAGAGCGTGGTGGACTTGGGCCTCAATCGTCCCACATCAGCAGTCTTTGCTGGATCATGAGATGGGGAGATCTTCAAATCTAACTATGGACTCTCTAAAGGTCTTCTTCTTTTTGTGGTACAACAGACTGTGGTGGACTGTGGCCTCAATCCACCCACATCACCAGTCCTTGCTGGATCTTGAGATGGGGAGATCTTCAAATCTTACTATGGACTCTCTAAAGGTCTTCTTCTTTTTGTGGCGCAACAGAGCGTGGTGGACTTGGGCCTCAATCGTCCCAAATCACCAGTCCTTGCTGGATCCTGAGGTGGGGAGATCTTCAAATCTTACTATGGACTCTCTAAAGGTCTTCTTCTTTTTGTGGCACAACAGACTGTGGTGGACTTGGGCCTCAATCGTCCCACATCACCAGTCCTTGCTGGATCCTGAGATGGGGAGATCTTCAAATCTTACTATGGACTCTCTAAAGGTCTTCTTCTTTTTGTGGCACAACAGACTGTGGTGGACTTGGGCCTCAATCGTCCCACATCACCAGTCCTTGCTGGATCTTGAGATGGGGAGATCTTCAAATCTTACTATGGACTCTCTAAAGGTCTTCTTCTTTTTGTGGCGCAACAGAGCGTGGTGGACTTGGGCCTCAATCGTCCCACATCACCAGTCCTTGCTGGATCTTGAGATGGGGAGATCTTCAAATCTTACTATGGACTCTCTAAAGGTCTTCTTCTTTTTGTGGCGCAACAGAGCGTGGTGGACTTGGGCCTCAATCGTCCCACATCACCAGTCCTTGCTGGATCTTGAGATGGGGAGATCTTCAAATCTTACTATGGACTCTCTAAAGGTCTTCTTCTTTTTGTGGCGCAACAGAGCGTGGTGGACTTGGGCCTCAATCGTCCCACATCACCAGTCCTTGCTGGATCTTGAGATGGGGAGATCTTCAAATCTTACTATGGACTCTCTAAAGGTCTTCTTCTTTTTGTGGCGCAACAGAGCGTGGTGGACTTGGGCCTCAATCGTCCCACATCACCAGTCCTTGCTGGATCTTGAGATGGGGAGATCTTCAAATCTTACTATGGACTCTCTAAAGGTCTTCTTCTTTTTGTGGCGCAACAGAGCGTGGTGGACTTGGGCCTCAATCGTCCCACATCACCAGTCCTTGCTGGATCTTGAGATGGGGAGATCTTCAAATCTTACTATGGACTCTCTAAAGGTCTTCTTCTTTTTGTGGCGCAACAGAGCGTGGTGGACTTGGGCCTCAATCGTCCCACATCACCAGTCCTTGCTGGATCTTGAGATGGGGAGATCTTCAAATCTTACTATGGACTCTCTAAAGGTCTTCTTCTTTTTGTGGCGCAACAGAGCGTGGTGGACTTGGGCCTCAATCGTCCCACATCAACAGTCTTTGCTGGATCATGAGATGGGGAGATCTTCAAATCTAACTATGGACTCTCTAAAGGTCTTCTTCTTTTTGTGGTACAACAGACTGTGGTGGACTGTGGCCTCAATCCACCCACATCACCAGTCCTTGCTGGATCTTGAGATGGGGAGATCTTCAAATCTTACTATGGACTCTCTAAAGGTCTTCTTCTTTTTGTGGCGCAACAGAGCGTGGTGGACTTGGGCCTCAATCGTCCCACATCACCAGTCCTTGCTGGATCTTGAGATGGGGAGATCTTCAAATCTTACTATGGACTCTCTAAAGGTCTTCTTCTTTTTGTGGCGCAACAGAGCGTGGTGGACTTGGGCCTCAATCGTCCCACATCACCAGTCCTTGCTGGATCATGAGGTGGGGAGATCTTCAAATCTTACTATGTACTCTCTAAAGGTCTTCTTCTTTTTGTGGCAAAACAGACTGTGGTGGACTTGGGCCTCAATCGTCCCACATCACCAGTCCTTGCTGGATCATGAGGTGGGGAGATCTTCTAATCTTACTATGGAACTCTGCCTCAGACTTTTGACTGAAAATGTCAACCAATGGCTTTATTTCTGAAGAAAGAGTTCTTGTATATTTTTCAAACCCACTCTTCACTCAGCCCGTAAGCAGTGTATATCTCAGCCGAAACGAATCAAGACAAATTTAAGCTTTTTGAACAAATGTCAACGTAGCTTGTGTTTGTCCCAAAAATGTCAACAGCATTTACAGAAGGGCGTTAGAATGGAACCTTCAAGGCAAAAGATCCAGAGGCCATCAGCAGAACACCTGGAGACGATCGGTACTCCTGGAACAAGCAACATCACTTGAAATGGGGTAAGGGCAGCTGCAACCAACCGGGTGAGATGGAGATGTCAAGTAGAAGCCCTATGCTTCCAAGAGGAGGAAAAAAGGAATATGTCACAAAAATCAGCTTGAAAGCCTGTGTCGACTAGACACCAAGCAAGAGAAGCGATGGACCACCATGATCAAGAGTCTTTACGGACGGCGAGATGATGCCTATCATGGCAAATTTTCTAACGCCACCGATTGGAGGTATCATGGAGCAGGGTGAGCATGTTTCTAGGCACCAAGATCGACCATGGGACCGTACCCAATGACATTCCTGGACCGTAATAAGGCCCAAGAAAGGCTTTACTTTAGTCCAAGTCGAAACCTAACGAAAATTAAAATTAATCAAGTCAAAATCAGGCATAATAATAATAATAAAATTTAGTTGTATATTAATTTAATAATTTTATGTAGAGTATATGGGTGCTCTGCGTTTTAATTAATACTTAATTCAAGCCCTACCGAAAGAAGTGTCAAATCCGTAAAGGGAGGTGTAACTGGACAATAAGGAATTGTCCTTAAAAGGAGGTGTCGCCTATAGAGGGGTGTCCGTAAAGAGAAGTTTCACTGTATTTTTTTTTTGTGTGTTGACCAGTGTTATTAAAAATAGTGCAAATTTGTAATTTCAAAATTCCACACGATTTAGGAAAAAAGTGGGATTTATTCAAGCAGGGATATACAAACGTTACAAAATTGTCTATAGTCGGCCTGCGACCGTGAAGGTAGCCGATTCCAGAGATGACCGGCATGAATGAAGGACTGCCGGTGTGACACTAAACATGTGTGAATGGAGGGTACCGAGATTAAACGCAGAATTACTCTTGCCAATCGCTGTTTCTTTGGGCTCAAGAGGCAATTGAGTAGTAGAGTCCTCTCTCGAAGGACTTGATCATCCCTGTCCTGCTCTATGGTGCGGAGGAATGGACAATCACAAAAGAGGATAAAGAAGCAATTGGTCTTTTCGAGAGAAAAGTTCTGCGTTCAATCTTTGGTCCTGTCTGCGTTGATGGTTAGTGGAGAAGAAGATTCAACCACGAACTGTACGGGCTGTACAGCGGCATGAGCCTAGTCAGGCGTCTATGGGTTCAACGCCTAAGATGGCTGGGCCATGTAGAGCGCATGGACAACACTGCTCCAGCCCGAAGAGTCTTCGACTCCGAACCAGTGGGACAACGCAATAGAGGACGTCCACGGAGAAGGACCTCAATCAACTTGGTGTGCGCAGTTGGAGATAGCTGGCTAAAGATCGTGCCGGCTGGAGAGGCTTACTGGTTGAGGCCCAGGTCCACCCCGGACTGTAGCGCCACCAGAAGCAGAAGAAGAAGAATGGAGGGTTTTACATAAATGTTACGACTCGATTGACAGAAGGTGTTAAGATGGTTTCTCCGTCTTTTTGCGAATAATTTTGAAGAGTATTGTGTACCATAATATAACATAATTTGGGTGGCTCTACACTCCATAGAGGGCCAGGGCCATGTTTCTACAGCAACCACATGGTTGTACATTGTACGTGCTATTGTTCTCTCACGAGTGGATGGAACTACAATTTTATACCGACTCCCACCTCGACTCCGAAAGAGGTGGGACCATGAACATTGTTTTTAGTCGTACCGGGCGGGATACGAACCCAGGCAGCAGTGGTTCGACGCACATACCCACAACGCCACGGCCACCACAAAAATGTTTACGATCTGTGGCCTAAACATGCTCCCAATTCACATCCTAGAAGAATGCGACGTTGTTCCGAGACATGATCAAATCTACGGAGTCTCTGGCCAACAAAGTGCTGGAGAGCCGTCTTTAAATGTTGGCGCCAATGTAGAACGCCCTTCGTTCCTGTTCCACAACCCTGAAGTACCACAAAACGCCAGTCATCGGTGACAAGAGTGACCATCTGTAGGGTCATTCAATTCGTAGTTGCTGTTTGACATCACAGTTCCGAGCACACACTTCACACAGCACTGTTTTTAGCCTAAGCTTTGCAATTTTTCAATATGTATCGGTTAACACTCGCTGAAAGTGCTAAAATTGTGAAAAATTGCTACAAAGACAGTGAATCTGTGAAAACTACTTTTCCGCAATACGAGCAATGATCTACTTAATGGTCCATCTGAGCGTATGTAGGCCAAATTTCGAAGAGACTGTCCCTGTTTTTGGACGTCTTGAGGTCTGACCATCATTGAAATGTACGCCTTGTAGAAAATAGGGGTGTCACTCGTAAAAGGTGGATCTCACGGCATGCCTCACATGGTACCCTCAGAGCTGAGAAATAGAAGTGGGAGGGGATGGGAAAGTCTCAGGAGATGAGAAAGTCAGAGAATAGAAGCCTGAAAAGATGAATATGGCTAACAAGCCGGTATCACCTCTAATGCAACACTGCCCGTTTGGACTTTAATAGAGGGACAAAAATTCCTGAAAGAGTTATTTCCCAAGTTGGTGATGTAAACTATTTCGTGTGACCTCCTGACGTTGGCTTCCTTTTTGTGGAAGAAGTTTGTGCAGCTCATGACGCTTTAAAAACGGAAGTGCGTCAAGTTTTAGGCCGAGTTATTGCTCGATACGTGTCAAAAAGCCATCGAAAAAGACCTTTTCAAAATCGTTTCCTAAATTCCATGAAAGACATTTCAATTGATGATGTTATCCTTCATTCACACAATGGGCCAATGTTTGACCTAAGTGTGTCTGCTGCTTGTTTGTGCGGCAGTCAGCCACTTCAACCTAACCTACCCCTCATTTAAAACGGCAAGATCCCAGCAACACACCGACCGAAGAAGTTTGTGCAGCTCATGACGCTTTGAAAACGAAAATCCGTCAAGGTTTGCCCGAGTTATTTCCCGATACGTGTCGAAAAGTCATCTAAAAATCGACTTTTTCAGAATCGATTCCAGGGAAATCTCTCGTGAACGGCACTTCAGTGATGTTACCCCTCCTTCAAAACGGCAAGATCCCAGCAACGCACAGACACAAAAATTTCATCAAAAGCTCAATCAAAAGTGCATTTCATTTTAATTTACTTTTGGAACCACATAATGGTGAACACTTCCCGAGTACAGACCAATCTACCACAACAAAGGAAGTTGGTCCAAATTGCACCTCAAACTCCCCGGGGGGGGCCTGTGCGAGTTATTTACAGTCCGCGACTAAGTAAATAGCACACATTAAATGCTAATGTTGACCACATGCACACATAACTACCAGCCGACCATAAGTCATGGCATAACAACCATGCAAATGCAGGACTAGCTGCAGCTAATTTAAGAGCTTTTATGACTTAATTTGATATGCTTAATGGCCGCAGACAAGAGAATGCAAATTATCCAATCAAGCCAAACGGGTTCTCAGGCTCCTTAGAGTCCGCCCCCATCCCCCCGCACTTGTTGGATACAATAAATTTAATTAAATGACTATCTAATTCACAAAACATAGTCGATTGCAAAGAAAAACACCTGTTTCGACGATGCCTTCGAAAGTGAGAGACCCACAAACGCAGTCCCTCTCGCATAAGGAACTGCTGCCTATCAACACCTTCGGTGAGGAGAAGGGATCCGCTTCAGAGGAGGACAATGAGATTTGTTTGATGGCAATAAATTCTGAAATTATGACACTCGTTTCAAATCCCGATTATCTGTCCTTTTGTGCTCGCTGCCTGCTACGCTTCTTCATATTCACCCGTCGCGCTAGAGCGGACCGGCAAAGAAAGGCACCTAAGCAGGGGGTAAGGGAGAATCTACGCATCACCAAGCCGTGTGTAAGTCTTTAATTTATCGACGTGATCTTCGCATTCAGATCCACCCCAAGCGACACATGTACGCACCGCTCTCGTTGGCTTTTGTCCTCGGGAAATTGACACCAATCTTGAATGGTGCACAGCTTTGGTTCGGTTTGTGAGAGTGCCACGCATGATTCACGGGGCAATTCCCGAAATGCGATATCGAAGGAGATGGCAAAAATATCAATTCGCACTCAAAAAGCACTCCAACCAACTCCATCCGGACAACTGGAGTGCGGAAAGGGAGAGAGAGAGGAGAATAAAAAAGATACTTCTACGAAAAAATTTATTACCAACAACACAAATCGGAGGAAGGAACAACAATAACAAGACGGCGCAACGCAACGCAAGCCGCTCAAGGTTGTGTAATGCGTTGTCGGTTGTGTTGTTGCTGGCCTGTGTATCATCGGCGTGACCATGATATAAGAGCTTGAAGAAGAATAGTTTCGTCGGATTTGGTTTTGAAGATAAAATGTCATTTCCCCATCCTCATTTGAGTTCACACTTCATTTTGTTTGTTCTCGTTGTTTTTTTTCTTTCGTCGAGATGGTCTAAGAAGGAGCGGGCGGACAGGCGGATGGTGCGTGCTCTATTCACGTCCATAGAAGCCATGCACACATATGGCTCAGCTTTCTGTGTCATAAATGTGGCAATTTTACGAAATAATCATTTTTAATTGTTCATCGTTGACACATTCAGGCAATAGGGACGGTCGCAGCTCACTAGGCCAGGCTTAGATGAAGAGGGTCATTTGGTGGATCTCTCGTGGTTTGTGTGTATGTTTGGGTTAAGACGAAAAAGCTAAGAGTTCTTGGAATCGGTGATGTTGTTCCTTGTTTTGGATAATCGTGAGATTGCTCTAATGATCTGATTAGTGAACCGGGCGGCGTTAGGTATATGAGAACTATTTTGGGAAAATGTGTCTGTGGTGCGAATAAGCAGTTTCTAAAGCATATGTATCCTGACCTTCTCTACGGTCAATCTGGTTGAAGTTGGAGAGGTTGTGTCGATTTAGGCAAGGTTTCGTTTCACCGGTACGGCACCGCAGCGTTAACGGAACGTATTCAGTGCTAAAGGGGGTCTTGAATGTGACTAATACTTTGAAAAAGAAATTTTCTAGCCCTGTGCTGACGAGTTCATATCTCACTGTTGCGGTACCGCAACATAACCGCGGCGTTATCACACGTAACCGCGGCGTAATTGCAACGTTACAGCAAATCTTTACCGCTAAAGTGCGTCTAGAATGTTATTAATGCTTCGAAAGATCATCTGAACAAATTTTCTGATGCACATGCGTTTTTCCTTTGCGGATACCGACGTCATCGCGGCGTTACCACAAAGTTACCGCAAATCCTAACTGATAAAATAGGTCTTGAATGTCATTTGATTATGGATATGGAAAATCATCTAAACACATTTTCCGATCCAAAGCGCACAAGTTATTCTTTCGCCGCTGCGGTACCGCGACGGTAGCACGGCGTTATCGCAACGTAGATCTTGAATACGATTAAGGGCTTGAAAAACCATCTTAACACATTTTCCGAACCGGAGAACACAAGTTTTTCTTTCGACGCTGCGGTACCGCGACGTTACCGCGGCCTTATCGCAATGCAGGTCTTGAATGTCATTAAGTTTTTGAAAAACCGTCTAAACACATTATCTGTTTGTCCGCTGCGGTACCGTAACCTAACCGCGGCGTTATCGCTATGTGAACCCAAGTCTTTACTGCTGACGTGGGTCCTGAAAGAGATTATGGTTTTGAAAAATCATGTGATCACATTTCCTGACATTTTTGTTTCGCTGATGCCGTACCGCGACGTTACCGCGGCGTTAGCGCTCGTATTCACAGCTCTCAAACAAGACGCTTTATATCACAGAGGCACGAACGTTGTCAGACTGTTTTAAGAAGGCTTCAGTTGAAACGGGAGGAAAAACTAAAGCAGGCGGTTGAAACACGAGTGGAGTACAAGGTAAACTTTAGGCTAGCGGTGACATATGCAACGTCTGGTTCATAGAATGTGGACGAGTGAGGGAGGAGCCTATGATTCCACCCCCTTGCTGTTGTGGTCCATGTTCAATGTATGAAGGGCGCAGTTCCGTCACGGGCCTGTGAGAGAACTCAGCACAGGGCGACCGAGCTTAGTAGGACTCTGGACACCGCTGGAGTCATGGTAAAGTGACGCCATTTGTTCCAGACCATCGATACAAACGTGATAATTCAATTGCTTTCTTTTCTTCCTTCAGCCTCTTCAAACAAGTTCAAGGAACAAATCCATACCACGACCAGATCCACACACCTGGTCATCAAGCAAAAGTGAACGATCCTCTGTCCAGTGCGCCTTCACTTCGTCAACACGCTCGAAAGCCGACAGATTTTCCGTTAGGACATCTCGAAGTCGGATCGGTTGTGAAAGTCACCTCATCAACGAACCCACACTTCACTATGATTGACTTCCCATTAGCATGCCGCGGCCCGAGCGTCTCCACCGAGCCGTGTTCATTGAAGTCCACCCGGCCGCCTGCATGACTCATTGCAGAGCTCCCTGTACAGCGGTGCAATGGGAGACTATTTACACATAACATCGGCTTACAGCTTTTCCTGTCATCCGATTCTAGCGTCCGTCTGTCCATTCCCAGCATGATTCATCCCCATCTGCTGACTTCCTCACACGAACCTGTCATCCGATTCAGACGTCTTCCCGTGCAAAGCCCATGTGAAAGATCTCATTTCAGGCATGTTACACTAACCATTTCCGTTAATTTATGTGGCACCCCACTGCGGAACCGGAGTCAATTAAATTCACGTCTCTCCGGCCGTCAGCTCCAGTAGCTCCCGACTTGCTACCTACATACATGTGTCTGCATGTGCTCGCAGATCCCCTCGCGATCCCGACCCGACTCGCGTAACCAGTAAATTGCCAAAGTCAAGCCGGGACGGGCCGGGACCATTCTCTCATTAGCTTGCACTTAGAAATCAATTACAATCCAATCACAGATTGGCAAATCATCCTGCATCGTCGTCGTCATGTCGCTGCAATGTGCGACGACTTTGTTGCCCACCTCGCTGCGCCGCGCCGCGCCAGTGTGTTCGCTTTCCAACTTTGTTGCGAAGAAATGCGCTGCTCTATGAGACACAGGCATTCCTCTCATAATCCGGGATTAATGAAATTGATTCCAGCCCTGTTCGGCTCCCCTCGGCGGGGAAAACTATAAAAAAACGAATCGGATCGGTGACAAGACACGCTGTTGATGGTGCATGCCTTGGCAGAGGAAAAAACTAAATCGAATCAAAAGCGAGAGCAAAAGGATTTGCCTCGAATCTCGGCCGGCTCCTTTTGCCTTTGTGGCTGTTGTCAAGTCGTAAAGTGTCCCGGTTTTGTCAAGCCAGTCAGGGTGTGTGTGTGTGTGTGCGTGTGTGTGTGTCATCCCCTATTCGGAAATAAATTATAAATCTGTCAGTTTGGATTAAAAAGCGGGACGGGACTGACTTGGATGTTTGTTTGTGTTCTTGGATTTCCTTGAGTCGAATTAAGTAAGTTTTCCTGCGTTCGATGACTGTCGCAAGGAAATGCGACTGAAAGTGAGGGAATCTCATGCAAACGACGACGACGACGACGAACAACAACAGGACGTTATACAAATTTGTCGCAGATAAACATCAAAAAAGTGCTTAAGAACCGAAGCAGTGAGAGAGATTGCCTTCTTCATCAGATCAGATCACGGAAAGTGCGTGTATGTGTTCGGTTTCGGTTTCGGATTCGGTTTTATGGCCAGACTGACGATACTGTGTCGACATGTATCTGAGAGATAAGAATCAGCAGCAGAAGCAACCTCAATGAATGTGTCTTCTTATTTTGCTCTGTTTCCTATAACCTTGCTCTCGGCGTGAGGAAAATCTTTTACATCTTGTTAGAATTTCAGTTTTTTTTTTTTTTGATTGTTTTGTTTGTGTTCCTTAAAGCGCTTTCTGTGTCACGTTGGATGGCGGGAACAACTAGTGGGGCTTGGCACGGTTCTTGCACACCTCATTGAGTGAGTCGAACATTGTGCGGGGTTTTGTCTATGAATGAGTCGTGTCTGTTGACATGGCTCATGGAACGAAATGAGTGCAGTGAGGACTTTCCAGATCTTGATTCGGGTTAGTCAGTGTTTAGCTTAAGTGCATAGAATGGCGTTTGGTTTGTTTCCGGAAGTGAGTTTAGTTGAGTGAACGTTGCTTATGGCGCTGTGTGATTTATTGCCAAAAGTCTACAGGTTATAAAGTTTTTGCAAGGCAACGTGTATGTTTTGTGGATCTGAAGTTCATTGACATTATAATCAATTGTGTGCGGATCCGAAAAAGACGTTGATGACAAATATTTGCCCCCAAGGCAACAGGGACCAGCCAACGATCTCTGAGGTGGGAATTGATTATCTAAAGACCATGTTGAACTTAGTCCATGACATGAAATCAAAACAGGTTTCTTGTCAGTAAGAAGCGAGTCAAAATACATTTTCCAATTTTTTTAAATAATTCATTTTTTAGAGATTAAATCTAATAATAATACTAATTAGATACGAGAGGCTCTAGAGTCCCAGTTGGATCTTGATCTAGATTCTACAGCAATTACTCGTGTAGTGCATAATATTGACCTACAATTTACGCCGATAATGAACGGCGAAATTTTGAGAAGCGTTTCCTAGACGGGTGTGCTTTCTGGGCATTGTCATTGACTCGAGAGCAGCAAATTTTGAAAGTTGATTATGCTGCGAATTGTGTCCAGACAACCAGCATTGATACACCAACTCACAACATCACGACGACCACTCTAAGCCCAACATTTAGTACCTAACACACAGAAATTCAATTGCTACCATTCTTGCCCTTAACTTTTTTACCAAGTTTTTCCTTTTTTATAAAAGAAACAAATCAAATTCATCATTCAGTTGTGAAGTTTGAAATCTCAATAGTAGTTGATTTTTGGTCTAGACCCAGATTTCATCATATAACGGTTGCCCTGGGTATACAGAGAACTCTAGATACAGTGAACAATCCACAATATCTTATACAGGTTATTCTAAATATAATATATATATATATAATATATTGGTGGCGCGACAGTCCTAGGCGGACCTGGGCCTAGCTTCTCAGCAACCACTCGTGTTGTGCGTGCTATTGTTCTATGACGAGTGGAAAGGACCTACAGTTTTATGCCGACTCCGAACGGCAGAGTTGAGAAGCTTTTTCTAGACATGAATACTCTTTGAGCATTGTCGGTGACTCGAAAGAGGTGGAAGCTGTGAATTATGAAAGTTGGTAGGTTGGGGATTCGAACCTGGCACCCTCTGCGTAGGAGTCGACGCACTAACCCACAACACCACGGCGACTCATTCTAAATAGTGAACAAAAATGTCTCGAAAGATCTGAATCGATGCATTTATTATTATTTTTTTTTTTAATTTTCAATTTACAAAAACACCTCTAAGACTCATTAATGCCATGCTAGGCAGGCACACGTATCCACACGATCGTCCAAATTTTGGTTCTACTCATCGTGTTGTCGTGTGGTACAATTTTGGGTTGCTTACAGTGCAAATAAAAAATGTGGGATGCTGTTTTTAACTTGACAGCAGCATGGGTCATATTTGCAGCTTCAGTCATTACGAAACGCTGGAAAAGCGTGCTTTCGTTTGAAGATGATCCGAAATACGATTTTGAGGGCGTGGATGAAATACATCATAGTATTCCCCGCAATTATTGAGCCTTTAATGTTAACTCCGTGGCCACGGAAGAAGTGATTAATCTTCTGAACAGGGCAACCGATTTGAAGATCAAGTATCTTTAAATATTGAAGAAAACGAGAGCGAAAAAGACCAACAACCAGTTGCAGATCATGCGAATTGTTCATTGTCTTCTAGAGATGCTGTTCAATTATTTGAGAAACAACTTGAATGGACAACTAGCAATGAAGTGGGTTAAATGGATGTTTTGGTTCTTAAGAAAGTTACAAGAAAAGGCGATATTAATTGACAGAAATTCAAAGAAGTGTCATGCTAGGCAGGTCGCCCTAGCGTTGTGGTTAAGTGAGTTAACTCCTTCACAGAGAGTGTCAGGTTCGATACCCGAATTTACCACCTTTGATAATTCACAGCTTCACCTCTTTTGAGCCACTGACAATGCTCAAAGATTATTCCTGTAGGTCCATTCCACTCGTACGTGAACAATAGCGAGCACAACACGAGTGGTTGCTGAGAATCTATGCTCAGGTCAGCAACGGACTGTTGCGCTAACCACGTGGTTATCACTATTATAAATTCAAAGAAAAAGGAAACGAAATAATTTAAGCTATGCTTTTGATTTTTAATGTTTTACGATAATATACATATTTTTTTTATGTTATATTGTTTTTTTTAATTTTGCATTGCAAAGAAACATTTTAATTATACATTATTTTGTTTATAAAAACACACATTTTGATGAAAATTGCTTCGAAATTCGCTCCAAACGCGGTGTTTGTTAGTTCAGTATATCGAGCGTCTTTCAAACACTTTGAGCTTGCGGGACAACGCAACAGAGGACGCCTACGTACGAGGTGGTGCACATAAGTCGCACAGAAGGGGGACTTCAACAACTTTGGCCAAGTTTTTTTTATAAGATTTCTTGGTAAATGAATAAAAGTTTGTCCTCAAAGACTAAAAAAAAAAACAAAAACGTCGATTAAGCCGAAAGGCACATTAAGGCAAACATTTGAGTAGCTTATAGTACCCGCTCAGGGTCAGTAAGTTAGCATTTAGATCAATTGGCAATTGTTAAGTTAGTTAAGCTAGTCTTAAGTACTTTTGTCTAGCAAGTAAGAAAACTACATATGGATAAAACAAAGTCAAATGAAAAAAAACAGGGACTTCAAGCGTCTTGTTGTGCGAAACTGAAGATAGCTGGAAAGAGATCGGGCCGGCTGGAGAGGCATGTTGTGTGGTGAAGCTCAGGTCCACCTCGGACTGTAGAGCCCTAAGAAGAAAAAAACAATATCGAGTGTTTACTGAATTCTGTGGGTGGGCTTGAGCCTCAAACAACAAGCCTCTCCAGCTAGCGCAATCCCAGACTAGCTGCCTCTAAGTATGAACAGCAAATTAATTTAGGTTTTCCTCCACTTCTATCGCTAGCCGCGGCCATGCTCAGTTGCGTTTTCAAACCGGTTTGGTTTGGTGTCAAATAAGATTGGAACCATGGAATATTATTGATATAGTAACCCATCAGTAATTTAAATGACATTCTTGACAGACCTGTAATATATGAACTTGTTGTTCAATCTTCCAAGTGTCATTTTATGGGAAAAGAAAATTACACTAATAACGACATATATTAGATGTTAGAATTCAAAGAGTGAATACATTTTGGCACACCAAGTGTGGAATCAGTTTTTGTCTATTGCTGTGGACTAATTTAATTATAACCGTGTTTTTTTCATCGCTATCGATAGTGAAGTGAAGTAAGATGCGAAAAAACGATTCGCAGTGGTTTTGATATTTATCTGTCAAAATATATGAAGAAAACAATTTATATGTTCGAATCGTTCGTCAAAATATTTGAAGAAAATTCGAACTCGAATTTTTATCGACAGCCACTTTTCACTGCTTCACTATTTATAGATTTTTGAAAAAAAAAAAACACGGCTTTTGTCATTCATCAAGGTTTCGAGTTCTTGTTCGAACTTATGTATCTCTCTCTATCTGGACATGTATTATTTTTTTAAATTTTTGTGTGTGCTGCCACGTCAACCACCGATGGTACTCATTTTTGAACGATATTTGTTTGAAGGACAGTTTTTCGGTCTGCTGATAAAAGTAGATTGTTCCTTAAGTGGGAGCTTGGTAAAGGCATATTCTTTTCTTACTTTTGATTAAAAATGAAGAAATTTTAGTTTTATTCCTTTATGGCATTCATTTTCCAATGTTAGTTTTTTTTTTGACTTGACTGTATATGAAACCATTGGGTGCCATGCAGCCATATGAAGACTTTGTAATTTTGGTTATATACTTTTTTGTATGTTGGCAGTCAAGATGTTAATTTTATATAAAATAATTTTATAAATATTATGTAAAAAAATGTAAAACAATTTTTTGTAAATTTAATTCTTTTACTTGTCGTACGTGATTTTGGGTAGGGATTTCTTTGAGAAACTCAAAGCAAATCCTTATGACAACATGATTTTTCAGAGTTCACCGAGTCTACATTCCCGTCGGCATTCGCTCTTGTCGCGAATTCCTTCCAAAATACCACTGTTTATGCATTGGTGACAATTTCCAGTGGAGAATATAGCCCTTTTGGAAAGGCATAGTGAAGGCTTAGAGTGCCCTCCAAAGGCCTAGTAGGCTAGTTTAAAGAAGTTTGTAGGGCCCTTCTCCAGTCCTGAAACTAGGATTAATTTTAAGAGCACAGTAGTCCCGTTGAAAGCCTCTGAACAGAGTTCAAATGGACTTCCGGTTAAATCTGGAGTATGGGTTTTGGAAAGTAAATGATCGACTCAATTACAGATTACATGATCGATTAATCGTCCTAAATGAAATCTTAAACGCTGGGAAAGCAATTTATTTGTTTCAGCACATGCACTTTCAAAAGTGAGATAGCGACAAACCGACCATCTGTCTAGCCTTCGGGCACCGAACAACCGACAAATTTTAATAAGCCATCGAAAGCAGTCCGGCATGATCTTTCATATTTCCCTATGCAAATCCAGCGTTAACAAAAATCCTGTCTTCTTGCGCAATCACTCAAAGGCTAGTTGCATGTCGAGTCATATTTGCATTGATAAACTCCGCACAGCGGTGCAGAGACAATAAATTTATGCATGCCAGCCAATTTGACCACCTTTATCATCTACCTTCATCCGGGCCCCAATGCAACACTTGTTCATTAAAAAAAGCGAAAAAAAAAAACAGAATAAAAACCCGTCACTCGATTTCATAACGCTGTGACAAGCATGCGGGCGTGCGGATTTAATTGGAAACAACAGACACACACAAGTTTCCCATTGTGACGCCTCTGGGGGTTGCTCGATCGGCCCCATCATATCGCACCGCACCGAAAAACCGAAAAATTCCACAACTCACCTCCAGTGCAATTCGTCATTGTCCTTGTCCGATACTTTATAGTATTCGTAAACGAACGACGTACTGCCATTGGCGTTCTGCACCTGATGGACCTGGTGCGTGCTGCCCAGCGCACCGAGGTTCACTGAATTCGGCGATGCCACCAGATGATGATGGTGCTGTTGTTGTTGTTGTTGTTGTTGCTGCTGTTGATGCTGTTGCTGGTGTGACTGCAGGTGCTGGTGATGCTGTTGCTGCTGATGGTGATCATCGTCGTTCTGGCCATTCTGACTGGGCGAGATGTTCAGTGGGTGCTCAAAGTATCGGGAGGCCGACGACGGCAAGTAACCGTGGTTCTGTATGATCACTTGATCGGGGCTGTTGGATGTCGCCAGCGACATCGGCAGGGCCTGAGGGGCCGTCGGCAGCGATGGTGGTGGTGAGTCCGGCTGACTGGTGAGCACGGTTCGTCTCCTATTTGTTTGAGAAAAAATGTTGCAATTTAAGGGAATATTGTGGAAAAAAAATTGTGTTTTTTTTTTCAAAGTTGTTCCATTTAATTTGGCCAAATGCACACCTGATCGTCTTTATTTTTTATTTTATTTTTCCCTTTTTTTTTCGCCCCCCGCCCGACTATCTGAGGTCTGTCAGATAAGAACAGCGCTCGGAAAGCTGCTTCCTGTGGTGCTTTGTTGTTTTTTAATTACCAATCAACACTCAAGTTTCAGAGACCGAAAAAATATTCTTTCACACGGTTGAAGTCTCTGTCGCACTCGGCGGCTGGTAACACAAAATTTGAATATCAAACGAAAAAAAAAGAACGACTGCCATAAATATCCAACGCACACGGAGCGCCATAAGTATCTGAGTAGGTAATAAGGAAAGGGAAGTGCACTTTATGTATGCAAAACATCCTTGAGACACGAGGAAGTGAAAAACATTGAATGCGAGAGGAGGACAGAGAGAGGATAAAATTCCCTTGAATGCAGTTGCTGACGAGGATGAGGACGTCCCGAAAGGTGGCAAGAAGGGTGAAATCCGATATGCGAGCAGCAGCAGGCAACAGACGACACTCTCGGTGCGTTACATCTATCGACACGCAAAGAATTGAATAACATAACGCACATGTTACAATATTTTGGCTGCTGTTTAATCACCTGAGGATAATGAAGTGAGTAGTTCAGAGAGTGAGAGAAGAATGGGATACTGCAACACACCGCAGAAGGATTGGAATACATTATGAACTGCGGCCCGAATGAACTGCACGGACCTTCAGTGAATGAGGAATAATTGACTTGAAAAAGGAGATTCTGTTGAAATTTTCATAATTTTGCAATAAATCCATTTGCCCGGGCATCGGGAGGTATCGGAATTCGGATGTGACGGGATTGTTTGTGACGTTTAATGCGGAATAATGAGATGAGATGCACATTCATTCGTATGCCCATATATCATGGATGACAGCGATTGTAGGGCTTGTAGCGATCGGATGGGGAATTTTGATCAGCGATCGGTGGAATGGACCAAGTATCTTTGAGGCCTGCAAAGATGCGATGTGGCTTCGAGGATCGTTGTTGACGAACCATCTTTGAGACCTGCAAAGAAGTGATGTGGGCCCGAGGATCATTGAGGCCTGCAAAGCAGCGATGTGAGCTCGAGGATCATTGAGGCCTGCAAAGATGCGTTGTGGCTTCGAGGATCGAAGTCTTCGAGGCCTGCAAACAAGCGTTGTGGGCCCAAGGATCATTGAGGCCTGCAAAGATGCGATGTGGCTTCGAGGATCGTTGAGGAAGAACCATCTTTGAGGCCTGCAAAGAAACTCTGTGGGCCCAAGGATCAGTGAGACCTGCAAAGCAGCGATGTGAGCTCGAGGATCATTGAAGCCTGCAAAGATGCGCTGTGGGCTCGAGGATCAGTGAGGCCTGCAAAGCAGCGATGTGAGCTCGAGGATCAGTGAGGCCTGCAAAGATGGGATGTGGGCCCGAGGATCAGTGAGGCCTGCAAAGCAGCGATGTGAGCTCGAGGATCAGTGAGGCCTGCAAAGATGCGCTGTGGGCTCGAGGATCAGTGAGGCCTGCAAAGCAGCGATGTGAACTCGAGGATCATTGAGGCCTGCAAAGATGCGTTGTGGCTTCGAGGATCGTTGTGGACAAACCATCTTTGAGGCCTGCAAAGAAGCGATGTGAGCTCGAGGATCGGAGTGGGTGAACCATCTTTGAGGCCTGCGTTGTGGCCTCGATGATCTTTGAGGATGTGAACTCGATCATGGGAGTGGACGGTGGACGCAGCCACTGTTGCCTGGAAAGTAATGCCGTCATCTGATCCCCATCCAAGAACGATCTATGGAAACAAATCATTTCATTGTCACGAAACGTTGCCCAATGTTGAGTCCCGCGATCGTCTACTCACTTGTGACATAATCCGCCGTCGGCGGCGCCGCATACCCCCTTCAAAATTGCGATGATTGATGTCCCGTGCCATCAGAAGCGGTTCTCTGAAAACGATGTCAAGTGAAGTTCTTGAAAATATTCAACGTCATTGTTTCTGTCCTCAACGCGAAACCAATCTAACGCAAAACCATTGTGCTAACATAAGTTATGTACGTCTGTGGGAAACACACAAAAACACTTCACAAGCCCATCTGTCAATGCAGTCGCATTAACATTTTCATTTCCTCGGGCAAATGTTTTGTGTATCTCTTGAAATGATAAATCATCGATCATCGACAGAGCTTCCTTAACCAAACGAATGAGAGTGTAATATGTTTTACGTCTGTACACACACACGTCAGAGATTACCTTAATCTGTGCGCAATCTATTACCGCGACTGTGACAGTGACAAAGTGCAAAAAAGTTTCTTGCAAAAAACAAAAAAAAAAACATCCTAAATCGAAGCCTACCCGGCTAGACGGCTAAGCAGAGCCTATTTGCAACAACGACCGACCTTCGACCAACCCATTTAATTAAATAAATCACCCATCGACTCTCAGGCTTTTGTCTTTCGACAAAAATTTGTTTAAAATTAGAGATGTTGATGAAAAAGACAAAAACTAGGAGGAGACCCAGAGACCATCAGAAGATATTAAATATCGCATGTAATTTATGTTTATTTTAAAGTCATTTATTGTCAACTACTCAGAATTAATGTTCGCATTTAAATATGATATAAAATGTTAATGGACGCGGACGGGTGGGTATTATTATTTATTCGCTAGTCCTCATTATGCGACGTATGGGTGTGTTATTTTATTTCATGAAAATCGAATTATGTATGTAAAAATGTGTTTTCGTGTGTGTGGTTGTTTTTGTAGTCAATTTGATATGCAAATTGGAAAACAAGCTTATAATCTTTTCAGTGAAAAAAAAAAAATATATATATACACAAAATTATCATAAGCCACGAAAAAAAGAAAAAAAATTGCATTCTAAATAAGAAAATTTAAAACACGACTGAATGCTTATTTTTTGTGTGAGTTTTTTTTTTTTTTGGTTTTGTTTAAGCTCCGATGACACATTAACGCTTATGTAAATACAGAGCGTTTCGGTTGGAGATGCTGAGCGCGATTTGCCAACGCCCACTTGAAATGGGTGGCTTGGCTGATATATATTTTTGAATTAAGGTAGCCACTTGTCACTTTGGACTCGACCATTTCGAATTAAATAAGCACATTTTTATGTATAGATTTTGAGTCATGGATTTTTTGGCAGAAATACATTTTTTTTTATCTGAAAAGCAACACACACACAAATTAGCATACTAAACGAACCTAAAGAAAGGGAAACCACTCAACGAACTGATTATACTTCAAATTGCCTTTGCCTGATGAAGAACACAGCAGAGAACAGAGCGAAGAAAAAAAAAAAAAGAAAACACACATTTATTATCATTTATTCAAGATGTTGTACATAGTCGTCATTTTGTACACGATTCTGCATTTGTATCTGTCGAAGGTTTTTGTATCATTTTTTTTTTGTTTCCTTTTTACGAGTGCAATTAATTTTTTCGTACAGCCAGAGAGACAAGATCGCTCGGTTAGCGTGTTTAATTTATGCAAACTTCGGATACAACTAGAAAAGGTCAAAGAGAATCTCTCACTCGCGCATTGTCATCACAGAGGACAGTTATAATTATTTCTTGAGAAAAACAAAACACAAAAATTGTGATACCCCCTTTTCGGTGAACGTGGCGATGGAGGGCAACATGGGGCAACAAACATGACTCCGGGTAATATAATATAGTTCTGTTGATTTAGTCGAAGGACGTCCATTGACTGAGAATGGATGCTAAACTGCAGATTCATTGTGAACCCGCTAAGCGCACTCGCTGCTGTCGATGACTTTTCATTATTGAAATTATGTTTACATTCATACGAGTGTATGACTTGATGTTTAATTTAATCTCTTTTTATTGCATTTAACATGCATGTTATTAAGTTCTGAGACAAAGGGTTCTCTCTCTCTCTCTCGGCTCACAGGTGGTGACAACCTTTGTGAATGTGAACTTCCCGGATTCAGGGTTAAGCGATGGTCACTTTTGTGGTGACAGTGCTAATTTAATGTCCTTGAACAGGAGCTGTGTGCTGAGTAATTGCAATTGAAGTGAAAACAAAATTCCGCAAACAACACTCGGATGAGGTGATGTGAAAACCTCCTACAATTGCTGATACATTTGTTAACTTTCAAAAGAGAGAGGAAATCATAAAAAAAAAATTAAAATGTACGAAAAATCCACCATCAAGTGCTGACTAAAAATAAAAAGCAATCAAATTAATTATTTTGCATTTAACAAAAAAAGATTTGGGTAGCCAACTTGATCGTGTCTCGTGGACATTTTATGAAGCAAGTAAAAATGTCTTGAGCGCGGTTTTTATGATCCACAGACTTCAGGCGGAGGGTGTGTGCGTGTGTGTGTGAGGGAGTGTGTTCCCAAAAGAATGACGCATTCAATGAAATTGAAATTATAGGAAACACCAAGAATGAAAATGGGATTTTAAATGCTTTTGAATTTCATTTGGTATCCTTGAAGAACTTTCATTTCTTGTGAAATACACGATCGCTATGATCTGCGTCATTTCAGAGATGACTGTGTGATTTGACTAACAGATGATCATCGATGGATAAGGCGAATAATGGACCAACATTCTATTTATAGTCCATGGCATGGCTCAAACTATTTCAAGGACAGACGAACTGGCCATCAATCAATCGGCATCGGCGAGGCGGCATTTGTGCGCCAGCATCTTATGGAAAAAAATCCACTCTGAGTCAGAACTTGGAATGAAGTCAGATTCATAGGTGAATAGAAATATGCGGGCAAACGACTTTGCCGCGAACGATATGAATCGGTGCCTCCTCTGATCGACCGACGCACAGTGGTTCGAAAGTGGAAAAAGAATGAAATTTGGATCACGGTGTTGTTGCATTTATTTTGTTTTATATATATTTATATATATGGCCAACAAAGTTATTTCAAGGGATATGCGAGATACAGACCTCTAAAGTAACCCTGTCTTTTGGTTTTGAGACTTATCTTTGTATTCATGAGGCTCAACAGTAGATCTAGTGTTGACAGAAAGCTGTAAGCGTGCTCTATTCAAGATTCACATACGCCAACAGACCACTTTGGCCCCAAGAGCCTTTTAAGTGCGCACCATTATCTTGACCTCAGGTACAAACCACAGGGCGGCCATCTAGTGGCTTAGTTTGTAAATCATAGGTTATTTTGACACTGACAATTGTTTCCCAACCGAAACCTTAACAGAAAGTTAGTATCATACCTCCTCGGAACGAAATGAGTCGCTTTACGCTTGAGCAGCGATGGGAAATATTGAAATCTGATTTTCAAAGTGAGCACTGTGCAGCCCAAACAGTGCGTTTTTTGAAAAGAAGTTTCGACCAAAATGAAGCAACTGCGATTGCCGTACGATTGGTATACTAATGGACAACACTCATGGTTCCCATCGTCGTACGATGCGCACATCGTTTGAACAGTTTTCATTGAAAATGAGGCTGGGAACAATGCTTCGGTCAACGATGCAGAGGCTTGTTAACCGACTTCTTCTTTTACTGAAATTGCAGACATGGACTTGGATGACCTCTGGTTCCTGCAGAATGACACGCTATGCCACACAGCCCATGATCGATCTTTTATCTACCAATTTCCCAAACCGTGTTATCATATGTCTTGGCGATGTCAACTAACCGCTTCGGAGCTTTGATTTGACCCCCTTTTTTGTGGGGAACCGTTAAGGACTGATGTGAGGAGAACAATCCGCCTTTGGCACTTAAGGTCAATCCATGAGCAACAGCCCGAAACCATCAACAATGTTGTGGAAAATTGGGGACACAGAATGCGCTAATACGAAACCACTTAAGCTACGTTGTATTTCATAATTAATGGGAATGTTTGTTCTCACTAATGAGGCCATAATACATGGAAAATTTTATAATTTCGTTCGTTTTATTGATTTTTTTTAAATATATGGTACACCCTGTATTGTCTTGCAATAATTCTTTACTATGAAAAGTAGCATTTTTATAATTGCTTCTTTAAACCTTATATCTTTTATAAATACTATGTTATTTAAAACTCTAAAAGAAAAAATAAAAAAAATAAAATTTGCGTTTTAGCTGGTTTCGATTGAGTGTTTACAAAAAGTTATGAATTCTTGGCTAATAATGGTTAGAAAGAATACAGATAGGAATTTATTTTCAGAAGAATTATACATCGCTCTCTTAACCGTCATCTCTTCCTTGCGTAGAAAACTACGCCAGCTCTATTTGTTGTCCTAGTCTCATTTTCGAAAACCTACATTTACGAAAACCTACCAGAAACAGTTCAGAAACAGTTCCGAAATTTTCTGACTTTATTACAATCTTTATTTGATGTCTACCGTCTTCCGTGGAATCCTACAAATGGTTTGAAAAAAAAAAATAAATAAATCCATTGACAGAGCTCTGATATATTTAATTCCTTAAATCAAGGTCTTTTGCAGGGGGTGTAATTTACCATGTACGCAGTGAACTCTCTCATACGCGGACACTAACGGCACCAAGAAATTTGTCCGCTTATGAAAAGGTGTCGGGTTATGGGAATAAAATACGGCATTTATAATAATAATATAATATGGGTGGCGCTGCAGTCCGAGGCGGACCTGGGCCTAGCTTCTCAGCAACCACTCGTGTTGTGCATGCTATTGTTCTCTCACGAGTGGAAGGGACCTACAATTTAATGCCGACTCCGAACGGCCAAGTTTGAGATGCTTTTTCTAGACAGGAAAGACAATAGACTTATGCATGTATGGTAAAGCATTTTATTTTTAAATGGAACTAAATTTTTGTTCAAGATATGTCCAGTCCATCCTACTTTGTGGCTGCTGTCTTTAGAATCGTAGCCATCCACTAGATCGGGGGCTTTTGCAATTTGCAAAGCTTGCAACATCGAACTGGTCAACATTTGCATTATCGCCAGAAAATGTCTGAAATGTCAAAATGGGACGCTTTTTTAATTTCTCTTGCCAGGGCATTCAATTTGCATAGCTCTAATTTTCCGCAATTTATTTTGCTTTGGATCTTATAAGCAGATTGAGCAACCAATTATAATGAAGTCTGTTTTGGTGTTCCGATTATAAGAGAGTACGGATATAAGAAAGTCCGTTTATGACAGAATTATTTACATTAAAAGTCGTGTAAATAATTCTGTTAAATTTGTCCGGCTATGAGAAGTGTCCGCTAATGAGGGGTGCCCTCTAATGAGAGGTGTCCGCTAATGTGAGGTGTCCGCTAATGAGAGGTGTCCGCTAATGTGAGGTGTCCGCTAATGAGAGGTGTCTTCTAATGAGAGGTGTCCGCTAATGAGAGGTGCCCGCTAATGAGAGGTGTCCGCTAATGAGAGGTGCCCGATAGGAGAGAGTACATTGTTTTTGCAGTCGAACCTCCAGAAGTCAGGGCTGCAAATATTTCGTTCGATTTATGGAATGTTTGAGATATGAAGTATAAAATATGGGGAAATTTAAGTCTAAGTTCTGAAACATTTCACAAATTGTGTTCGATTTCATCTTAAGGATGTTCGTCCAAATAGACTGTATTTAGCTTTTTTCATAAAAGTCAATAAAACCTTTAATTTCTAAAAATACCAATAACTTGTTACATTGTCTTGTTTTGTGTAGCTGTGTGTAGGCCCATCCAATTTCACTGCTCAACGTTTCATAGTTCAGATTTTACAAGCATTTTTTTTTCGCGTTCCCATACAAAGTGCACCACTGTGCGACGGGGGGATTCACTCCCAAGCGATAAGTGTGCCTCGAATAGTAAAGGTGGAAGATGATTAGCAACCGTCAACACCATTCAGCCATTTCCAATTAGAAGTGAAAATAAGAATCCGTGAAATGAAAAAATTCAATTATGACTAGGCACATGCGTGGTTTGTCAATCACCCCCTCCCGCCGCACACAATCAGTCACTTCTTGATTAAGTTCTTGTCTCACCATATCGAAAGCACATCAAAAAAAATCGAACAAACGCGACGTGATGTTATAATTCACGATTTCAGTTACAATCAACGATTAGCAGCACAATTTGACGTCATCCGAGACTAATTGAATTAGGCCTGTCCCACATCAAGTTGTTTGCAACGGATAGATAAAACCACCAATTAACATATTCAGTGGCACGATTTGCATCATAAGTCGCTGATTAATACCTCGTACCTCTAACGCCAGTTACATTATGAACTAACTTATGTAACGCAGGCCACTTGATTAGTTAAACAAAAATAAATATATGTATCTCACAGTCGGGTGGTGTCAGAATTCGAAGGGGTAACATCTGGAACAAACAAGAAAAAAACTCATAGTGTTTGAGCTTCTACAACCTGCACCACATGATGCCGATGAACATGTGAACGAACAACCGAATAGCCGGAAGGAGATTGCTCTCCCTCCTCATTCCACAGCCGCACAGTCGAACATTTTTGCAGAAATCTTTTCCAACCCCTTGGTGAGCCAACGATACAGTAGCACAATGTGTTACTTGTTGCAAAGTCCCATACAAGAATAATTGAGGGTATTGTGCGAAAAAGGAGACGAAGAAGAAGCAGAAGGATGAAAAAAAAAATCAGTGTGTGTGCTCTTTTGTCATAGGGTGTTGACGGAAGTGAAAGAAACCATAACGTAATCATAGGGGTCAAGTACCAAGAAATTACGATTTACAATTCGTCAAACAATGCGCACAAGAACTACACGAAGTTGCATGCAAATTGTGTGGAACCTATAATTATCCACGTACCACGCCATGCCATGCCATGCCATGCTTCGTCTACCGGCTAGCATTCTCAGCTAATCGATGGGAAAATTTTAATTAGCAATTTGGGTTGAGTGTGAAATTTTCACTGCGTCTGCGTGAACGTCTCTCGCGCTCTCTATTCAAACAAAACAAATTATCGCCATTTAATGTTTACAAGTGTGCTACTCGATGCGTCCGGCTGACGGTGTGTTTGGTAAGACCACATCCAACTGACATGGAGCGGGTGTAACAACACACAACAGAAAAAAAAAATCGTGTTAAATACGGTGGCAAAAGCTTTTTTAATGACACTAATCAAACAATTTAATAATCAAACAAACAAAAAAAAAAAAGATCTGTGTACATACATGTGACTAAGTCTATATCATGACTTCCTACCGCCGCGCCGGGACGGTGGATGATCATATCTCTAACTCTCGTCAGCAGTGTGACATGATGACTTTTTTTTTTTTTCTTACAACTTCTTCTGTATCTCATCCATCGGCTGGCCCCAGAGCTAGAGCCCTCTTTCACTTTCAATATTTGCTTAGGTTCTTCGCACCTCACGTTGAAGTTAAATATTTGACATTTGTCATGCCGCGCCGTCAGCCACTCTGAGACTCTAGATAGACTACCGTGTGTGTGACGACTCAGTGACTACAACCACTACCGCTGTTTGGACCGTGCGTCGCGATCGACGCTGAAGAAATTCATTTGTTTTTGAACTTGATGGCGGCATGTAGACGTCGTCGTCGTCGTCGCGTGGTGGTTACACGTTTTGTGCACATATTCTCATCCTCTTCGGCTTTCTTTCTTCATTTTTTTTTTGATAAGTTATTGGCTGTTCCAGAGGAGAACCTGATGATAAACCTTGTAATAATGGCCAGTCGACACACAACACAATGTAATATGCAAATCGTGTGTGGCTGCTGCATTAATTGACTGGGCGTTGTTGGGAAACACACATCAGAGATCTATTTCAAAGGTTCAACGGTGTCACGTGACATTGGAGGCGAATCGACGCGGCAGTTCGCACTCCAACTCTATTGTTTTACAACTGACTGCGGTGTGTTTCACATTTCTGCGTGTGTATACTAATTAAGGGCGGGACGGGGAGAGAGAGAGATTAATTAAGAAACAATCACTGGGGTGCTAATCAAGTGATTTAATTAGGGAACATACCCAAATGTGAGTGTTACTCACTCGGTTCCGTTTCTCCTCGACTGAGGTGAACGCATCATTCAGCAAAATGTGTCACCCTCTGAGAAATGAATTTCCCGAAAAAAAAATCCACAAATACTGGGTTGATTTGCTGCACGGTATGGTGGGATTGCTCGAGGGTATGGGGGGATTTGAGAAGAGATCTCCATCGTCAAGGTCATTCTGCTGTGTGATTTATGGTGAACAATTAAAGACTGTGTTTTAAAAAAACAACACAGACAATCACACAGGCACACAAAAAGTTAGTCTTCATCTTTGTTTTGTTGTAATGCATATGGCACACCACAATGAGATAAATATTCTCTGGCGTTTCAGAGGTTGTTATGTTAATGGCTTCGATGATGATCACCACCACCACCACCACCATCATCGTCTTCTTCATCATCATTGCGGCAGCGGGAGCGACAACAACAACTTGTGGTGGTAGACGGTGGACCACGAAGCCACTAAGTTAGTAGACAACAACTGTCGTCGTTATAACGAAAAATTTTTATTTATGTATTTGTATATTTTTTGGATATAAATGTATCTAATTAACATATTAGCAGAGAAATTAAATTCATTACCAAGGACTTTTTCAACAAACAACACAACACACGGGCTCTGTGGTTTGGATGATGCTGATGGGGTTTCTGTTTCTCTGTTTTTTGTCTCTCGTTTTTTTTTTTATTGCCGAAGCAATCAAAATGTTTGAGATGTTCCACTGGGTCTGTGTTTGTGTGTGTGTTAGCTTTTTTTGTGGAGACAAACAACAAGAGAAAGGGTGACTCTATAAATGCAAATGATTGCAGGCAGTCGCTTGTCAAATAAAATATAACAGTTAAATGCATCTTCTGAGCTTCTTGACGATAAGCGATCTCGAAACCGTTGGCATGACATTATTCCTCTTCTCTTTTTTTTTTTTCGTGTGTTGTTTCTTTAAAATTGATGTTGAAACACAAGTGGGACACATCATAATGTGTCTAGCGTTTTGTTCGAGCGGCTTGGTTCGACACGCGCCGACGAGGACTCTAATGGAGTCCTCTGTGTCGACAGACATCCCCCAGATTCCTTTTCCAAAGCAAACACACACACACACTAATCAACAAGCTTAAGATGATTTGCTGGCGCGAAATACATTCAAGGTGAAGCGATTCATCTTGATCGCTGTCAATTTACAAAAAAAAAAAAATAAAAAAAAAACAAAACCCCAACTGAATTAGAAAACGGAAAGAAAATCGTATTTGAATATTTTAAGATAATCGCAGAGACTAAGGCTGATTTGAGGAAATGATAGATGAGGGCGGCGATGGCTAGTCAGTGTTGTATGATTGAGTGCGTATGGACAGCTCAGAGGGTTAGAGTGTGAATCTCGCAAGCTCAGACAAGGTTGTGATGTTAACAGATTACGTGTCCGGGTGTGTGGAACACCCAAGCGCTCATCGTGACGCCTCCAGATGATCGATGAAGGTGGACGAAATATGGTGACATTTTTGAACGTCTCCAAATCGCATCAAAAATTGTGACCTCGCCGCGATAATTACTTTCATCACTTAGGTAAAGAACCCCACAATTGTGGGTGTCCCTGTGAATAAATCAAGCTTAACACTGGACAACGATCGATGTACGTTTGGGAAACTGAAACCGGATCTCGACAAATCGATTTTGTTTCAATTTTTTTTTTTTTTTGGTTTATTTTTTTGACTTTTTCAATCCCGTTTATGAAACGGATACTGTAAAAAGACTTGCGTCATCACAGGTGACACATTTTTTGGTGAAACCGCAGACGGGGGTAATAGCAGGAACGTTGTGGGATCTTGTCTCGAATTGGAGACGAAATATTGGTGGCTGTTGGGAAAGAGATCTCATCGAAGGATTGACTAGGACTGAAAATTAATCGGTTTTGGATGTGTTACTGGCCACAAAATTGGGCTTTCAAAGCACAGTGGACTCTCCCTAAGTCGAAACTCTCTCTAACTCGAACTTTTTCGCCATATTTTACATACATTTCCCTCAACTTTCCATACAAAAACCTCTTTCTAAGTCAAGCTCTCTCTAACTCGAACAAATTTTGGTATCCCGTGACAATACGACATAGGGGGAGTCCACTGTACATATATTCCTAGTCATAGGGACACTGGAAGTGCTGTGCTCAGCTGAATATGTGGACTCCCCCTATTGTAAGCACTAGAAATTAAACTCAGTTTAGAGATTTTTTAAACAATAAGGAATTTAGTTGTATCTTGCGACCGTTTCGTTCGTGCTCCTGACATGGAATGAATATGACTTCTAGTTAAAATGAATAATTCGCCGCATGCTTGTCGATGACAATTTTAAAGAGATCACCGGCAGCTCTTACATTGTAAATTGGTTCTTAGAATTTTATTCATTCTTTTTTTTTTTGCTGTCTACACTATGTTGAATTGTCACTGGATACCATATTCAGTTCAAGTTAGAGAGAGTTTGACTTAGGGAGAGTCCACTGTACTAGAGACAGAGCCAGGCAACTCACACAGTTCGGACTTAAAACGCGGGTCGTTTGATAAGTCTGTGATTTTTTGATGGTTTGAACAAGTTGCAGTGGACTCCCCCTAAGTCGGGATATCACGGGATACCATTGAGAGTTCACGGTATATTTTTCCCGCTCCAATTTCGAAGCTAAATTTAACCCGGCCAGTATGAAGCACGGTATCTCATATCCAGATAGTTGTAGAAAACTGTGTACATTCTAAAATATTCATCTGCTAAGTTTCATCTGCCAATTCTCAGTAGCTGGAGGCAATTGTGAGAGTGGTGGAATAGTGCCGCGAACGCAATGTAGCGTGTGGACCTCTGTCAGAATATTCCCGTGTAAACCAGGCGCATACTCCATGTTACATTTTGTCACCACATTCTCGCTGGGTAAAAGATTTTTCCCAGACACTCGTGGCTGCCCATAATCACGACTTTCGAGGCCGGGACATGAATGCGATTCCATCATGTAGGCGATTGCTTGGTAAATCCAAGAATTCGCCTAGTTACGCTTAGGCATACCATGGTCATGGGTTAGACTCGATGGCAGAGGATGGATTTGCCTGGAGATGGGCGTCTTATCCCCGCGATTTAGTGGATCATGCGGTTCAGAAGATGATGATGATGAGGACCTGTACAGCCCTGCATTGCCTTGTTCATCAAATGCAGTCATTACTACTTCAAATCATCATCGCATTTGTCAAAAAACTGTGAATAATATTCGTCGAAGATCGTTTTAGACTTTTCAATGTATTCGCAATGGATGAAGCCGAGTGGATCCAAAAAAAAATACTCTGCTCATTATCTTCTAGGCCAACAGACCCATCTTGTCTCTCCGGAGAGATCCAATGTCTTGATTGTCCCTCGTTCTCTGGTGCCTTGTGATGGATCAAAGTTGCATCCACGGCACATGGCCATGGGTGCCATTTCACACTCGCTTATGGTGGAGCGTGAGCAATTGTGGGATCGCGTGGATTTCATGTTTGTTTCAAATACTAGTGATGAACGCGCTTTGTTGAGATGCCTACAGTCTCACCCACCTCACACGCTTTAAGCTCCCGATCGTCCAATAGCTCCGATCGCCTATTAGATTCAATTGCTCAATAGCTCTGATCGCCCATTCCATGCCACTTATCCACGAAGTGACAACCTATTTTGGCTGACTCTAACGTTCTGCATCACTTCACCATAACGCAACTCAGTAAACCTTTTCCTGACCTCCTAAATTGATGGCTCGCAGTCCCCATCATTTCCTTGGTTTCGGTGATTTTTCGCAAAAAGACGAAATTCACTTAGACATGGTTGTCTGCCTTCAATGGCTGCACTTGCTAGTACTTCTCAACTTTCCCGTAGAAGGCCAGGGTCTAGCTTCTACAGCAACCACTCGTGTTGTGCGTGCTATTGTTCCCTCACGAGTGGATGAGGCCTACAGTTTAACGCCGACTTCGGACGGCTTAGTTTGATAAGCATTTTCTAGACTTTACTCTTTGAGACTTTTCAGTGACTCGCAAGAAAGACCGTGAAAATTATTTTGGTCGTACCGGGAATCGAACCGAGAGAGCGCAGTTCAATTCCGTAGGACTCGACGTCCAGATTCACAATTCAACGGCCGCCATTCACCACTTAAGAGTAGTCAATTAACTAGGGGCAGTTGACGGAAGACGGAAAATGTAAAAAAGAATCAATAACTTTTCAAAAGAGGTACTTGCGTATGTTTCCCTTTATCACCCGTAATTTTCAACCAATTACGTTCGGTTTTTTTTGTAAACGTAGATGATTACTATACAAAAGTCATAGACAGACAAAAATTATTAGTGGGCCCGATAGGTGGCGTTGCTGTCGTTAACTTTTTTAAACTTGGCAAAACGGGTGGTTTCTGACGAGTGTACTATATACAGTACGTTCTCGATTAACACAACTCTCGATTCACGCAACTCCTCGATTTTAGCAACGCTACATTTGATTTGTTATCAATATGGACGCAGTAATAGCAACTTTTCTAGTAGACAGAAAGTCGATAGTTGCAACTATAATAATAATAATATGGGTGGCGCTACAGCCCGTAGAGGGCCAGGGCCAAGCTTCTCTCTCTCTCTCTCGATAGTTGCAACTACCACAGTTTTTATTAGTTACGATAATAGAGAAAGAGAAAGAAAAAAAGTATTTAGTAAATTACAGTAAAACCTCCTACTACAGACAACTCTCTTAAGCGGAAAATATCCTTGAGCGGGCACTTTCTCACGACAGTTGATCATGAATTGAAGTTCCATACATTCCCACGGCGGACAGACATTTCCCTTAGCCGGACAAAAGTCCTGCGAACGTCGCTGTCCGTCTATGGGAGCCTTCACTGTTGGCATCCAATTTTTTAGGTGGTAGGTTGGCATCACTGTTTCGACTACATACATCATTCTAAACTCCCATTCGAGGCTGCTTACATTTAGCCTGGTGGTGGATCGTTGCCATTTTACAATAAGAATCGCTTAATGCTCGATTAAGGTGCTGAGGCTGTTATAGAGCGCATTACGACAAAATCCTATATCTGAGCGTGTCCACTATGAAAACTGTGTTCGAAGAGACTGCCTCCATTGTAGACGTCTTAATGTCTGTCCATCATTGGTATCCACGGGTTGAAGAAGATACAAATCTATCGGTTTCGTGGCTTGTGGCAAGGCACGTTTTTTGAGCACCTGTATTTCATCTAAGCCCTCACTCAAGGATCAATGCCAGCTTTTTGAGCGTCTGAATTCCATCTGAGTCCTCACTCAAGGATCAAAGTCAGCTGTGTGCTGGAACATGAATGCTTGGAAGATAAATTTCCACACAACGGAGACCATTGGTGAATTGGTGGATACATGCATAAATCAAATTTGTGGTGACAATTCACTGTCAAAGACCATTGCATCCACAGTAAGTCACAGTTTGGTGTGCCATTGGATCTGGTGGTGTCAATGGCCCATGCTTGTCCAAAAATGAGGAACTGGCTCTCAGCGGCTCTGGTGGATAAATGTTAACCAAATTTGTGTGACTTCTGCGTGGAAGGGAGCTGCGTGCTCGGGAGCGGCATTAGATCAGGCTTTGACCCTCAGACCTATGAGTGGTCGGGCAGAGGAAGAAGCAAGAAATCAATCGAAAGAAAACAAGGCGGTCCCACATCTCAATTAAAACGACCCATTTCCTACCTTACTGCAAGAAAAGTTAGTCTTTAACGAGTTATTTTGGATTTTTGTGATATGCGATGGACACCAGTAAAGTGTGAGCTCTTGCCGTTGGCTTCCTGCTTATGGAGATCTGCCAAGCATCGTCTTTATGCATTCAATTCTGAAGCTCTTGACGCTTTGAAAACGAATATCCCCTAAGTTCCGACCGAGTTATTGCCACATGGAAATCGCTTAGTCATTGAACTTGACATTGCCAGAATCGAGTCCTGCAAGGCCACCAGTGGAAATGATTTCAGGTATGTTATATATCATAAAAAACGGCAAGATCCGAGCAACACAGTGGTGACAAAATTCCATCGAAATCTTATTCATAAGAGTTTTTATTAGCATTTACTTTCGAAACCACTTGCTGGATGACACTTTATAACCATTAGACGCTCTCGGGGTCGGTGTCGAAAGACATGGTTGGACAACGACATGGGTATTCAAGTATGGCCTTGTCTCCTTGAGTTTTGTCACTATCCTGTTCGATAATGAGGTAGGCTGTTCCCATCAAAATTTTAAAGAAAACTAGAAGCCTTGGAAGGGGCGTCGTTTTAATTGTGTGAATTGAATCTGACTCTTGAGCGCTCAGTGAGACTGAGTCAACTGAGGAATCGAATCAGTCAGTGAGATTATGTCGCCATTATATGTAGCTGCACTTCTTCAGCACAAACTCTGCCTAGTCTAGACGATAACTGACTGGGTTATAGCTGTCTCTGTGGATAATGATGTAACTAAAGCGTATTTTTCTTTCGTAAGATGCGCGCGGGAGGAAGCCAGTAACTGGAACTATGCTTGCCTGTTTTAGCACAGATAAAATAAATAAAAAAAAATAAAAAAGCATTAATGACGCGAAATTCTTAGCAAAAGTCGATGCAACTCTAACCACGAGGGCAAGTATAGAGCTGTCAAGCCATACACAAAGGCTCACAAGACTCGATCAGCTCTGAACTCCATCAAGCCTCTCTGCTCTGTGGTCTCAGAGCCAGGGGACTCAGCTTGTTGGCTACAGTTGACGAAAATATATAATTTAAATGGACGACCACAGCAAGAACAGGCCACGTGACAAGCCATGAATCCGCATCATAAAGTGCTGATCAACGACTGCGATATGGATGGTGACATGACTCCGCCAACACGTTGGGTGGTATCTCCCGAGTCCAGACTGTACCCAGTCTCGTGTCTCGCATTAATGTAGACGCTGTTAATTCAAATATTTCATTAAAAAAAAATTAATCGATTGGTTACTGATGGACGAGCAGAGATTGAAGTTTGACGAGTTAAAAGTGCTGACACCCATCAAGCATCCACCAATTAAATATAATTTCCATGCAACATAGTCACAATTTATGATGCAGCCATTAAAACCACACGTAGACCTAATTCTAAGAGTCATTGACATCGATGAAAATTAAACATCCATCCTTATCACCACCGATGATCTCCTCATTCCGTTCGGAGCCACATTCTCTAACCTATAACCTTTCACAAAATTAATCTACATAATCGTTCAAGCTCAAGAACTCACTGACTAAACGATTATATTTGATGGATTGAATAACAACTTAGGACAAAACGAGAGACGAGTAGGAAACAGTTAACACAGATATCAACTATCGGGATGCACTAAAGCCGCATAGTCATCTCATCGCTTGTCGCCGCACTTAACCTTCCAATTATATTTAGTGCTGATTTTAAAATTTTGTAGTCTTTTTTTTTTCTTTTACTACCATCGATTGATAATGACAGACGAGAGATCCAGTGACTGACTCCACGGCGCAAGGAAATCTCTTCCCTCGGTTTCTTTTACGATTTGAATGTATAAGTAACATTTTCTTAATTAACGAATGATAGGGCCACGGGAAATTTATTACCAAACCCAACACCGAATCTTTTTTCAAAAAAAAACTCAAAAAAAAACCCCGAACCATAAAAGTGTCCAAAAGAAAGAAGAGATTCGACCCCAGACCCCAAGCAAGGTGTATTGTTTGAGTGTGTCCATGGATATATGAAATTTTTTTTTGTTCATCGCTTTGCTTATTTATTGATACGAGAGACCACGCAACACACATCGTGCCAGAGCATCACCTAATCAAAGTGCCTCGAAATTTTTTAACACCAAAAATGCATCAGTTTTATGACCCCAATCGGTCTTCTTTCTTCCTTTGCCACGAATGTGAAGGCGACGACGACCACGTTGGCGATGGTGATCGTGTGATGGCAATGGCGACAACGACGACGATGATATAACGCGTATCTACTACCTACTCGTGGAACGGAGCACGCAGAGTGGATGGATAAAGTCCTTTTCTCACACAATACGAAATCTAACGCAAGACACATGCGAGTATGCAAGATGAGGATCACCCTAACAAAAAAATAAAAGAAATGTGAAAAAATTACGAGAATAATCCGTTCACGGTGTTTCGGTGTCCATCATCGGGGATTCTCTTCTCTGCCGCTGGTCGTTGTGAAGATATTTTAATTCTTATCCGAAGGACACCCTTTCGCTGTACACTCTCGCTCGCCGTTTTTTATATCTCATCTTGGTCCGTCGTTGCCGCCGTCGTCTTCATCATCATCATCATCATCATCATCCTCCTCATCGTCGTCGTCGTCGTCGTCGTCCTCAAATGGACATTGAAGATAAAGAAGGCACTTTCAAAGGATAAATGTTATTTGTAAGGGTTCACAGAGAGACTGAGAATGCGAGAGAGAGAGAGAGAGAGAGAGAGATCAAGAAGAAGGGCCAAATAAATATCCTTCGGACAAGGGTAAACAGCATTGTGTACCTTTTATATCCTCTCTCTTGTGCGTTTCGTATTCACGACGAACGCTTTGTTTATCCTTTCGTGTACCATCGGACATCACCACCACAAGGAGGCCCAAGAACCCTTCACGGTACCGTCCGATCGGCCATCATCGGCCATCACAGGTAAAGGAGTACACACAACAAATTAAATCCATGTTGTCCTTGCGCAATCGCTTTCGATATTAGAGATCCCTTGTGTGCGTGTGTAAAGGGGTATCCCTATTATGACCGCATTAATTTGGACAGCGGAATAGGCGAGATGTCCAACCTCGCAGCACAATGCCTGGGAACAATGGATTGGTCTTCTAACGTTCGTCGTTTGAATGAGGCTACACAATAGAGTCGCGCATACACACGCACCACCGGGCATTCCTCTATTCATTCCCTCGGCAAACAGGGGTGTTCTAGGAGGGCTTCAGAATTCGAAATCATTTTTTTCTTCTCTTCATGTCCGTCTTTAAATTTGAATATCACCTCGTTCGTACTCCTTGCCCGCAGGATAGTGGCCGTCGTCGTCGTCGTCTTTGCCGAGATGATGATAGATTTTGTGTCTTGTCATTGAGTTTTAACGGTCGAAAGGATGCAGATGCAAAATTCCACAGCGATGCACATCGGGCTGAGAGATGGTCTTGTTTTTTTCTCACGCCAGACCAAGCGACGATTGGGAAACCAATGGCACACGGCGGCGCGGCGATGGATGGTCCATGTGGTCACAGAGGCGAGCCAGTTGCCACACAACACAAATTTAAATAATTTAACGAAACGAATAACTAATCGCCGAATGGGTTAGGAAAGCGATCTGCTATAATGAACGCCTACTGAGAGATTTCACGCACTTTGCGGTCTGGTCTTTTCGGCACTTAACGCAAGGGCGCGGTGAGGCGGCGGCTGCGTCGGCAACAGCACCAACTGAAGTGGTGGTGGGGGGCGAAGGAGAATATTTTTATTTATAGGTGTTTTCTTTTAAGATTATTAGATTAGGGAGTTTTGAGGTGCTTCTGCATAAAAGCCGATTGTGATTTGTTCCGTGCGCACACCATGCTGGCCCGTGGAATGCGACTGAAGAGGATTCCGTTCTAATGGCGTGCATTTAAAGTGTTACTTAGGGTTATCGGGGTTTAATATGTGTCGCGATTGCATATGCTTTCGATTTCGTGGTGAGCCCTTTAGACAGTCAAAGGCGCGCTTGGTGTGCATTTTGGCAGCCAGCTGGGCTCGGGAGAGGTGAATGATTGCTGGTAGCTCGATGGAAAGTGGTTGGAAACTGAATTGTATTGAAACTGGGAACAGAGATCGGTGGATGGGAGGATTTTCAGGGGAATCGATTGAAAGTGGGACCTCTCATGAGCGGACATGAAATTTTGTCGCATCAATTACCGCCCTTTATCGGAAGTAATCGTACCATTCTTACGGTCAAATTAGCAATTCTCGATAGCATACGATTTTGTGTGTCTCTCTTTCCCACACACACGTTACTTGCTTCCGATACTCAACGCTCCCAAAAGGGATTGCGAAAGCTCACTCCAAAGCTGATACGATTTCTTCAGACAAGCAACGCTGTAGCCTCATTTTTCGAATGCGTGGCATACAACCCTCTCAGTTCATGCTGTGCTATACTTGCAGTTTGGAGACTTGGAGGAACAGTCCGATCTGGATCGGGCCTAGATTTTACTCTAGCAACTGGCGTCAAGCGCGGAAGGCGAATTGAGGACACAACCGTCGACTGCATTGGCTCGGCCACATCGAGCGCATGGACAATGATGCTCCAGCCAAGATGGTCTCCGAATCTAAACGTCCTGATTCGAGAAGGAGAGGAAGACCGAACCTCCGGTATAAAGACCAGGTTGTCGCGTAGGCAAGACAGCTTAGTCCTGATGACTGTAGGCACCGTTCCCAGGAGAGTCAGGGTTGGGGGGCAGCTGTTGCTCAGGCTCAGCCTGATAGCAGTAGTAGTGAGTAAGTGAGTAAGTAAGTAAGTAAGTAAGTAAGTAAGTAAGTAAGTAAGTAAGTAAGTAAGTAAGTAAGTAAGTAAGTAAGTAAGTAAGTAAGTAAGTAAGTAAGTAAGTAAGTAAGTAAGTAAGTAAGTAAGTAAGTAAGTAAGTAAGTAAGTAAGTAAGTGTGTAAGTAAGTAAGTGAGTAAGTAAGTAAGTAAGTAAGTAAGTGTGTAAGTAAGTAAGTGAGTAAGTAAGTAAGTAAGTAAGTAAGTAAGTAAGTAAGTGTGTAAGTAAGTAAGTGAGTAAGTAAGTAAGTAAGTAAGTAAGTGTGTAAGTAAGTAAGTGAGTAAGTAAGTAAGTAAGTAAGTAAGTAAGTAAGTAAGTGTGTAAGTAAGTAAGTGAGTAAGTAAGTAAGTAAGTAAGTAAGTGTGTAAGTAAGTAAGTGAGTAAGTAAGTGAGTAAGTAAGTAAGTAAGTAAGTAAGTAAGTAAGTAAGTAAGTAAGTAAGTAAGTAAGTAAGTAAGTAAGTAAGTAAGTAAGTGTGTAAGTAAGTAAGTGAGTAAGTAAGTAAGTAAGTAAGTAAGTGTGTAAGTAAGTAAGTGAGTAAGTAAGTAAGTAAGTAAGTAAGTAAGTAAGTAAGTAAGTGAAGTAGACTCCCCCTAAGTCCAATTGTCACGGGATACCATAATCGTTTGGAGTTAGAGAGAGTTTGCTTAGAGAGAGGTTTTTGTATGGGGAATTTGGGGGAAATGTATGTGAAATATGGCGAAAGAGTTTCGACTTAGGGAGAGTTCGAGTTATGGAGTGAATGAGTGGAAGAAATCGACAGTTTTATTCCGACTTCTTACTCTTTGAGCTCTGTCAATGACTCCGAACAGGTGAAGCTGTGAATTATGAAAGTTGCAATTATCGCGGATCGAACTTAAACAAACTCACTAGCCACTGTGGCCACTTCCATTCAGCTTGACCTGTTCAGTAAGTGGGAGTAAGTTTCTAGAAAACTGAAATGGTGTATTCCCTTGTTTTCCTCTCATTTTTTTTGCTGCTAAATTTTGCAATATGGAAATGAAGATGTTTTAAATGAAAAACAATGTTTTTTAAATGAATTAAAGTTATTTCAATTAATTGCCACTACAACTTTTCTTTCCCCAAAATGGGTCAAAAATGATCCGAGGACCTTAGGGAGGTTAAATAGGACCCTAATTGGACCACAGACGGACGATGGTACGGCAGTGAAATCCTTTTAGTGAGTAAATGAGAGAAATTAACTAGTTTATTTCAGTAGTGACACAAATTGAGAAGTTACAAATATTTTGTTTGCCGACGGGATTTCACAAAAACAAAAAAAAAATTAAATAAATAAGTGAATTGTATTAAAAACTCGTGAAGCAATTGTTTTTCAAAAGCTTTGTCATTTTTGTAGTTATTTAGGAAACTTGTAAAATATCCTAAAGCATGTGTAGTAAAAAAATATTTCATGAACACAGATTTATGTATTGAGCTCCTAAAATGTAAAGGAAAACAATCACTGCAGAATATTCCATTAACCTTGGAATCAAATTCCTCTTCGAATCGGCGATGCAGCTTGATATCTAATCGGTTTTCTGTGGTGTTATGTTAAAGCAATTATATTTTTAAAACATTCAGTAGATGTCATTGATGCGACGAACTTTTTTGTTGGCGTCGTCAATTCGACGAAGTGTGTTCTTTACGTATGCAAAATAAACGTGTCCTTCCAGGGTTAATTGCTGTGATCGTATAAAAGTCAAATCAAATTAGAAAATTAAGTGAACGCTTGGATATGGAATTGAAAAGTTATGTGATAAGAACAGAGTTCACGAATGGGGCTATAATCAAGTGTTTATAAGAAATCTGTTGTTAGAGTAGGTCCACTCTGTAGACCTCTAGGACTGTACTGTGCGGCAAAAAGTGAGAAGAGAGGACTGCTTGAGAAGTTTGTGATTTTTTTGACTGTTCCCAATCAGAAACATTAGATGCAACACTGCGGTTGACGGCCATCTATCAATAGATTACAACTAGTTCTGTTTTTACACGGAAATAACACAGTTTGTGGCAAAAAAAAAAAACAAAAATGACTCTGTTTTTACACGGTTTGAGAAAAAAACAGAACAAAAATGATATCAAATGATGATAAAAAATATTATATGATTGAAATTTTTAAGACCCCTAAAGTCGTATTGTCACGGGATACCATAGCTCCTTCGAGTTTGAGGGAGTTTTTAAAAGTAAGACTTAGAGAGAGGTTTTTGTACGGAAAATTGAGCGAAATGTTTCTAAAATATGGCAATAAAATCGAGTTAGGTCGAGGTAGGGAGAGTTTCGACTTAAAGGGAGTTCGACTTAAGGAGAGTCCATTGTACTTTGGAAATTTTGTTAGGGAATGCTCATATGCTCAATGAAGCACCTGTTGTCTCACATCTACTTCCGCCGCTCCGCTTTTTTCTCTTTGTTGGGGTTATTATAGGTTATACAGTCCACTGTTGGACATATCGATAAACTATTTTCTTGCTCTTTAGCAATTTTAACATATTTCAGGTGCATTCATTTCAGAAGTAGCAATTCCTACGGCAAGTACTTTCTTGTCGTATATGTGGCTTAATTGAACGAGTATTATTGTATTCTCTCTTGTTGTATTAGTAATTTATTTTAAGTGCTTTTTAGCATGTGGTTGTTGGTTGAAGCATGTGGAACCAATTCCCTTTCTTTCTATGTACTTCATGTGTTTTTAACACGGTTTGATCTGGACCGTATCTACTGTGTAAGAACAGAATTAGGTGTACTGTCTTGTTGATGCATCTTTGATCACACACTTAACTGAGTGACCACTTCTTATTCTTCTTCTGGTGGCGCTACAGTCCGGGTGGACATGCACCTCAACCAGTAAGCCTCTCCAGCCGGCACGATCTTAAGCCATCTGTCTCCAACTGCGCACACCAAGTCCATTGAGGTCCCTCTCCACCTGAGTGCGCCATCGGTTCCGTGGACGGCCTCTATTGCGTTGTCCCACTGGTTCGGAGTCGAAGACTCTTCGGGCTGGAGCAGTGTTGTTCATGCGCTCTACATGGCCCAGCCATCTTAGGCGTTGAATCCGTAGACGCATGACTAGGCTCATGCCGCTGTACAGCCCGTCCTGTTTGTGGTTGAATCTTCTTCTCCAATAACCATCAACGCAGACAGGACCAAAGATTGAACGCAGAACTTTTCTCACGAAAAGACCAAGTGCATCTTCACCCGCTTTGTCACCTCTTCAAAGAAGCTTAAAAAATTGATAAATTGGGGTATTCTCCATATTTAGCCCTCGGGGATTATTTGATGCTCCTAAGCCTGAGGGAATGCCCTGGCGGTAAGAGACTTTGGTTGAATGAAGAGATCATCAACAAAAGTCTTCAATCTTGTCTTGAGGCGTTTAAAAGATCAGAAAACCCATTATTTGGAGGGAATATACCAATTCGAATTAAAAGGAGACCGAGTTGAGTTATAAAAAAAAATTCTTATCGCCGAAGAAAATATTTTTTATTCAAAACATCACTGGCTTATCAAATGACACTCGTATGTTTTCAAGGTTAATCTTTGGCTCTAGGATATGCCGAAGGACTTGTTTGAAGTTAAGCTTTGCGTCAGCGTCTAGGGTCAGTGAGTGCTTTTAAATGTTATAAGTCTTGTGGAAGAAAGTTTAATTTAAGGAACAGAAATTAATAACAAAATAAAAACGAAAGTCTTTTGAAAAGCAATAAGTTGAAACTGCTCATTAATTCCTCGGAGTACTTCCAAAAGTGTCTCCAATGAATCGGGGGGACTTTTCAACTCCTTCGGACTTTAACACAAATGCTTGAAAAATACTAAACCAGGATATTTGTGGTGATTAGGATTTCTTGGCATTAAAATATTCGTCATTGGTTCCGCTATCGATGTCTGGGAGAAAGGTCTTGTGTCAGGGGCACCGTTTTCGTCCTATGGGCGCTTATTCAGAAGTGTATGTCGCTCTTTTTATTAATTTTAAATTGCTCAGAATTAAAACAGGAACTTAGACCGAAGGACAAAGAATGAGATTGAGTTTAGTTTAGAGAGCCGGCCGACGGCTACTAACTGTTCATGTTCGCAGAATTAGTCTAAGTATTTTGTCTAGTCTAGAAGTTGAATAAATTGGCAAATTACTGCGATTGTCCTTGTATCAATTCAATTCGGCGTTTGACTCGTTCATACTAGTCCTCCTAGTACCGACGATGATCGATCGGCAATCGCAAATATAAATCCTTATTCATGACAACGACGTATTTTAGTCGCCGTTTCGACCAGTGATTTTCCACTGACCCAAGTCCTCTTCGCAACTAGCTTCTTGTTTTTTTTTTTTTTCAAAATTAACTTCAAGGCCGAGTAAGAACCTGATCCTTATTTGTTCTGATTTATCTTGAAGGCCAATTGAAATCAGCTTGAATTGCACTCAATTAATCGTTCTCCATCTGTTCATGGACACCGCTGCGGCGCAAAAGTTTCCAACGTCCGTCAACTTCTCGAAAATTTGAAGGACACGATCATACGTAAGCCGATCTCTCTAGATAATATGTGTGTATTCAGGGCTTCGATCGCAACTTGATTACAACTCGTTCCTTGTTCCAGATGGAGAATCAATACCCTCCTTCGATTAAATCAGACCGTCTGAACATCAATATCCCACAGCGTTTCAATGTCAAAAACGAACCCGCGACGCGACAACGCCACACCGACTAGACCACCAAATCAAACTAAAGTAAATACCCCAAGCCCAAGCATTCACCACTGCTAGACTAACAATGGTTTGTTTAATTGCAGGCGACTATCCGCTAGACGAAGCTCCATGGGAGGTAGCTCACCATCGACCCAACCCCATGGGAACCACTTCCAGACAATTTAAACACTTTTAATAAAGGGGTAAAGTGAACAACATCTAAACGCCTCCTTGTCATTAATTTTTCCGAAGAAACAAAAATCCTCCAAAAAAACAAGGCATTCCTCTAATTATCCACAGTAACGGTTGGTCGGTCGGTCGGTAATCCACGCCGGTCGTCGTTCATTAAAATAATTTCGCGCCTAATGTCCGAGATGCGCTGTACACTCGCAGCACAAATCCAGCTGACATTTAAAAAATCATTTACATGATGCATGTGCGTCCAGGATGAACATCAACAAAAAAAAACACAACAAAACAATAGAAGTGAATTGAAAGGACAACGAGGGTTATACGCTGATGTTCCACAAGCAACAACAAAGCGAATCCATCATCGAAATATAGTCTAGCCTCATTACGCATTAATGCAACGTCCGTGAGTATCCCTTAAGGACATAATGACCCATCCTTTGAAAAAGTGTATGGCTAACGACGATTTGGACGGACGACGACGATGACGATGATGGCGATGATCTTCGTGTGGAGGGAAAACAATAGCGATATCCTTTACCTGATCACAGGTAGAAGGGAACACAAAAATCACCACACTGCACATCAATTTCACATCAGTGAATCAGCCCTTCGTTCTTGGGCAAATCCATCATCGGGAGTTTTTTGTGGATCTGTGCAGGACGACGACGGGAAGGGTTGAATAGATATGCAAATCATTCAGTTGACCAACGGCGAACGATGAGAACGGGGCGAAAACACAGCGCTGGCCCTTGGGGGGAGAGGGATGATGATCAGTCAAAATCGGTTCTGAAAGTAAAATCCCGCAGCACAATCAAGCTGCAGAAAGTGTGAAGCGAAAATGAAACGAACAAACACGACACGGTGCGCGTCAGAGGATGTTACGAAACCGCAACGCGGTTGCTTGTGTAGCTTGTGTGCCCGCCGCTTGCGACGGTGCTAATCAAAACGATGACACTAGGAGAAGAAGAAATTTCTCCAAAAACTAATTTACACATAAAAATTAAAAGACGAAGGTGATGGAAAAAAAAAAAAAAAACGTAGATACCCCAACCCAAGTCGGCTAGCGACACGATGAAAGGCGACGGAGAAGGTGCGGCGGCATTACACCATCAATTGGCCAAATTAAATAGAAATTGCGGATGGTCTGCAAAAAAAAACAACTAAGAAACTTGTATTTACCGTGGTTCGGTAAGCCAATCCGAGTAGGCTATCGGAAATGTTCCGCCCGTATCCAGCTTGAAGCTGTGTCTATTATCCTTCCGTCTGGATCCGTCTGTGCCACCGACTGTGCGGTCGCAATTAAATCGCAATTCGTTGGCTTCTGATGCGGAATCAGAGTTGGGATTTGTTCATTTCAAAACGGCGATAACTCGAATTTCACTTGTATCCAAACATTAATACACAAACAAACGCACGCAAAAATGAAACACCTGATCAAAGGAATCACAACACACAATCTGTTTTTAATGACACCGGCGCGGCGTGGCGCGCGCTCACTTCAACTTCAACTTCAACTTCAACTTGAGAAATTAGGGCACAGATTCCCCATTTAGTGCAACTGGTTCTAAATCGAATCCAAAGAGTATGCCCTCAACCGGCGGCGGTGGCGGCGGCGCACCAGAGACGACGACGACAACGACGACGACACCACACCACATTCAACCTCTTCCCGGGTTATTCTCGTTAAACTTGATTGTTGGCCGTAACTAGTTTTCGGAATCAACCCTTTTGTACGTGTTGATTTGATTTTGTGGGTTAACTTCCAGTTCAGTCAGTGTGTGATATCAACTTGTTTTCGATCGGTTTTCGGTTTTCGGTTTTTTTTTTTGGGTTTTTGTTTATGTTATTCTTCTAAACACAGCCGCACACGCATTCATTCATTCATCAAAAGACCGACAAGAGATAGACATCACTAGCAGCAGCAGCAGCAGCAAAGACCGCGCGCACAAAACTGAGACAGAGCGACTGACACTTGTGCTGGGCCTGTGTTGATGGGTAGATTGGTTGAGAATTTCGGTTAATTGCGATCGAATTGTTGGGCTGGCTGATCAATTGGTTTGTGATCATCTACACTCGATCGGTGGATCTGCGTGCCCTCCGCCCCACTTGCACGGCTCGGAGCGGTGTATTCACTGGAATTTAACGACTATTTGTGTATCTAACACTCGGCGTTGTGTATCTAACACGGTTTTTTTCTGTCGGATTTTTCTCTTAAATTTCTTTTGTATGCAGCACTCCCTAAAAAAAATATTTATTTTTTTTGGGGATTTTTTTTTGTTTAAAAACTTTATTTTTTATTCGCACGACACACACGCACTTGAGAGATGATTTTTTTTTGAATTCAATTCGAGTGGTGATTTCAATCGCAGAACAGAGGGAGAGACGGAGCGAGCAGGCGAACGAGCGAGCGAGAGAGAGAGGGAAGTGTACGAGAGTATCTCTAACAGGTACACAGGTTGTCGTCGCACTTGTGCTGGTTGTTAGCCTTGTGAGTAGCCGATATCAACTGAAAACAACTTTAAAATTTCTATGGAACCGAAGTGGTCGCCGAGGAATCACAGCACGACGGCGCGACGGCGGCTACACAGGTAAGAGATACACACAACAGCGAAGACGTGTGTTATTCGATGTTGCTGGTGGCGCGGTGCTGCTGTGGTGCTCTGGTGTTGTGGTGCTGCTGCTGCTGCAAAGTGCAGCTATTGAGAATGGGGGGTTTCTGATGTTTTTTTTTTTGCTCATTTGTGTTGGCGTTTGGCTGCGATCTCTCAGAAGCTCGATCGTGATTTGTTCGATGTTGGATGGGATGGGACGGTTCGATGCGGATGTGTTTGATGGTGGACCACGGGGTCGCATCTTGGCGTGGAAGGAAGCTGCTGCTGACCGAATTGGAGGGAAAACTGTAAAACAAATGAGAAAGCTGAAGCCGGTGGCGGAGTAGGATGCACGGCAGCAGGTGGAAATGATTCCACGGGCGAGCGGTGGATTTTGGCATGCAATCCGAGTGCAGAAGGATGGCGGATTCAGAGCTTGTGGGTGGATGGGAAATGACTGGAAGTCGCGACAAGGTGACTGAGACCTTGATGCGTAATAGAAAGCGTTTGGTGAATTACAACTTCAGAAGTAATCTACTTGTCATTAGGTGGTTCCGGTATTTCTGGTTAAACGTGCTAATTGCGCACACCCACTTACCGAGAAACAATGACAGTTTAGTGAGAATATGATGCACTTCTGATGAGCGACGGACAATGTAGTGCAACTGTGGACTTTCAGGGGAATTTGAAACACTCACTGCTTATCACATCGGTGGTGCTAAATAGCAAAGATAAGTAGCATGAATGAGCGGAACTGGAAATTAACAATGATGACCAGACCCGATCCGGAATGAGGGATGACTGCTGGAATAAACCACGTCATGAATGTTATAACGAGTGAAGTAATTCCCCAGAAGTATGGACGATTGAATGAATGAAGGCATGACTGAGCGAATGAAGGCTGATGATGTCAAGTTCTTATCAGTATTCTTTGGAAATGTAAAATTTATTAAAGCTTGTCATCAAATACTAAAAAAACGTAGATTAAGCTGAAAGGCACATTTATAACACAGGTTAGATTAGCTTAGAGTACCCGCATAGGGTCAGAAGGTTAGTATTTGAGGTCTGCATGAATACATTCACTTGCCCTGTCTGCATGAGTACACTGCTTCAGTGTACTCTATTGATTGCATCCATTCGGCATAGAGTACACCGAAAACACACCTATTTACGAAGCAAATACTGTAGAACATTCGATCACCGGATAAACAATTGAGTACTCTGTTTAATTTGTCCCTCACCCATGAATGCTTTACTCAAATGAAAAGAGTTCAAAATACACTGAGTACACCGAGTGCACCGAGTACCCCGTGTCCACTCATTTAAAACAAAAAAGTCATTTCTGTCTCTTACTTTAATCAAAATTCAAAAGTAGGTGCAAAAAATGTAATGTAAATATTAACGACGTGAGGTACATGGTTAGAAAATTTGTACAAAATGGATTGTTAAATAGTTCAGCCATTAAAAACAATAATGAGCGGCGAGTTTAAAATAAATGATAGAAAAGGCAGAAGTAAAGTTTTGAATGTATTTCGCGTAGTTGAAATTACACAGAAATGGTACAAATACAAAATGAAGTGAACAGGAACATGCAAAAGTTGGTTCTGTGTTCACAAATACAATCACTACAAATTTGGTCAAGCACAAATCCTTGTTCTTCTTCTTCTACTGGCACTACTGTAGGGGGTCGAGCTGGACCTCAGCCGACAAACCTCTACAGCTGGTATCTTTTCAGGGCCAAATCGGACACATCTTTTCCCTCCAAGACACCAATGACTTCTTCATCCGTTTGTGATATTGCCACTATTTTTCACGGCATTGGCAGTGAAGGTCAAGGTGATATATAATGTTAGCTTGATCCATCGAGAGACGGCTGTACTACTCAATTTCCTCTTGAACTCAATGAAACAGCGATTATCAAGAGCTATTCTGCGTTAAATCTTGGTACTATAAAAAAAAACCAAAAAACGCTAAAGTCGTTGAAGAAGCCGATGATAAAGAACTATTTGCAGACCTTATTCCACATGTAGAAATTTGAAATTCTATGGATAAAGTAAACAAGGAACTTGGGGCAGAGATAATGCATGATAGAGATCCAACTTCGACCATTTTTACCACCAGTCCACAAGGTAGTATTTCACTTATACTTTTACAACGCTCGTCAATTCACCACAATATGGCGACCAATTCGTGAATTTTGTGGGAAATAGCGTCAGATTCATGAATTTAGTGGGATAATGGCACCTAATTCGTGAATTTTGCCCACAATCCATGTCCGGAGGGTGTTCAAATGTCAACTAGTATTTTTAAGAGAATTTTCTTACATTGTCATTCGTGAATAAAAATGTATTGCAATGCCCATTTAACTGGAACTATTTCACCTAGAATTAATTCTTAAGTGTATATACAGCCTACTCATAAACCATCCCTGACAAATTAACTCAAAAAATGAAGCCCGCTTTATACACTTAATTCATGAATTCTCATGAATTCAATTTAAACCATTTGATAAGAACAATATCAAGATACTGCAACTATTGCTAATGCATAAAAATGGTTGTCAAAACTTCTTTTTTTAAGTGATTCACGCTTTAATAATATTTTTATTATTGGTTAACTGAAGGTGTGAATTTATTTAAATTTATTTTTATTCATATCCAAAAATTCACACTATGCTGTACATTCATTAATTACTTCCTAGTACCTCAGATTGCAAGTAAGTAAGTTAACCTAAGCTTTGTTCGTTCGTTTATCCCTCCATACTGTGTTGAAAATTTAACACCGAAATTTGAAAAAAAAACGTTCAAATAACGAGCGGATTTTCAAATAAGAACTCTAATTCACCATACTAAGGTGGGGAAGGGTATCAACTGCTCTCAAGAGCTGGCACGTATTCACAGACACGGGACAAAAAGCGTATAAAAAACGCTGTCAGATGAAATCAAGGGGCAAGGGAGGTAGAAGTTGGATATCTCTATTATAGGTTATCTCTGAAGTTCGAGTATAGTGCTAGCTGTTACAAAGTAGTTCTTCTGATCGAACTTTTTTTCCAGCCAGAATTAAAATCTTATTTAAATAGAACTTAAATTCGCAAGGATTTAGTAAGAAAGTATTATTGTTTATTTTCTTTTAGCTTACTAATTACATACATAAATCGACCACCTCCCATTACTTATTTTCTCGAATCAGAAAAATGTCCACAGCTCTATAATTTGAAACTTGCCTTTGGCTTGCAACAGAAATATGAAATTGAATTGAAAAGAATGTATTCAGTGTACTCCTTGTACTCAGTGCACTCAGTGTAGAGTACACTGATTTTATGAGTACACGTTGTATGAATACTCTTTTCATATGAGTACTCTACACTGAATGTTTCGTTGAAAATGAGTACAATACTCACATTTTAATCAACTATCAGATGGTTCATTCATTTTACTCATGGTTTCAACTGGTTTGAAGACATTCTTTGCAGACCTCTAGTTAGTATTAAAAACAATGGAGAATTCTTAAGTTGATTAAGTCAGTTGTAAGTACTTTTGTCTATCAAGGAAGTTGTCATGTAATGTCAATAAAATAACATTACATGAAAAAATGTACGATGTACCATAAACAAAATAAAACGTGGATGCTGATATACGACAAAACGTGCCAAACGAGATTTACCACGATGAACAGAGATATATATTATAATATGGGTGGCTGTATATATGGAACAGCTGTAACTTTTTTTCAACTTCTCTGAATGTATTTTTTTTTTTTGGTTGAAGCTTAAAATGTCACAGTTCCAATACCATATGGTTAGACATAATGTAGAGATAGACGACACCAACGACATCAATTGACAAAAAACGAAAATACTTTTTCGACTACCCATTATATAATGAAAAGGAGAGGTGACAAGATGCACCCTTGATGAAGTCCATCGCCAAAGCTAAAGGAAAGATTCCTCATAAACGATTTCATTCAAGATGCTCTTCTTCATCAAACTAAATCAGTTGCTGTTTTGTTCGTCTTCGAGATCGGAAGACTAATATTCTTCGTCGTTAATGTCTTACTCATTCTTTTTCTATTTCAATCACATTATTTCGTTCGTCAATTTTATTCTGTATATTCGTTGGTGTAGTTCACACATGAATCTTTCTCATATACTTCACTCTTGTGTGAAATTTTAAGCATTTTTCCTCAAATTTACTTTTTACACAAATTTCTTTCTTAAAACCTACTTTCTTATATCCTTCATTTACTTTCTACCTCAGTCTCGTAGCGTAACGACAGTTCCAATGCTTATGATGTCTGGGTTGGGTACATGGACAATTAGTAATTTTTCAATCTTTGACAATTTTGACATGGACACCCCGAAGTGTCGCCAAGTTCGAGCCTCTGGAGCACCGCAAGAGTCAATGACGTCGCACGCAAGTGATGAATGACTTCAACCTAGTTGGTGTGCGAAATAGACATATAGTCAAGTTGCTTGCAGTTCATTTTCACCCCGGGCTGTAGTGACATATAAAGAAGACGAATCTATTTTGATTAACTAGTTGTGTTGTTCACACGAAAACGTAGAGCCTCCATAGAACAATAATATATTTGACATTGAAATCCTAGATCCGACAGCTGTGTTAGCGATCTGAGCCGTCAATAATAATATAATAATATGAGTGGCGCGACAATCCGAGGCGGACCTGGGCCTAGCTTCTCAGCAATCACTCGTGTTCTGCGAGCTATTGTTCTCTTACGAGTGGAAGGGAGCTACAATTTAATGCCGACTCCGAAAGGCGTAGTTGAGGAGCTTTTTCCAGACAGGAATACTATTGGAGCATTGTCAGTGACTCGAAAGAGGTAAGTAAAGCCGTGAATTATCAAAGGTGGTAAATTCAGGTATCGAATCTGGCAGCCTCTGCGTAGGAGTCGACGCACTTACCCACTACGCCACGGCGATCCACACGATGAACAGAGATGTCGTATGATAAATAAAAGATATGAATAAGCATGAACTGTGTAACAATTAACGACGATCGTTATTTTTATAAACAAAAAATTGGCTTATAAGTTCGGCAAATATGGCCCACCCTTAACATTTTCCGAAATAAAACCACCAATTTATGTTGGAATCTTTCAATTATTATTTTTATAATCATTAATGTCAATTTACCTTCACAATTAGTAACATCCACATTTTCAAAAACCATAACTATCAGATATACTGAAAAAACTAAAGTAACCTCATTTTATGTTTTCAAAAAAAACTTGCGGCTAATATGGCCTACCTGTTGTTAAATATGGCCTGCTAATGATGTTTGAATGTTTCTGTACCAAAACTATTACACATTGTTGCTCGTTGCCTGAACAATCTGCTTGTAGCTACATTGAGCATTCAACACATTGTACGCAAAATGGCGCAATAGAGGATCTGGCAAAGAGCGTGTGTTAAATGTTAAAATGACTTTTAAATTTTGGTATGACTAAAAATAAGAACATATTGAGTACTATTTAACCTTCAAAATGTCGCATGAAATCAACGAATATTCACCGTGAAAGCACTTATAAACATAACAATAATTTACAGTGAAAACAGAAAAAATATAATCATACTCCTATGACTATAGGCTCGGGCAGAACCGATTCTAATATGTTTGTAATGAAATCAAGTTTAACTCTGCGCGTTTCCGCTTTTAGGAAATATAAGGGTGAGCCATATTGCCCACGTGAGCCATATTTTCCGCACTTACTATATAGCCTATTCCCTGAGAAAGCCGGCTTACTGCTGAACTGCCATTTATTGATAGAGCTCCACAAACTTCCACTTTCAGCTTCATAATGTTAATGTTCAACAAGGCTAGAGAATGATTGATAAATAATCGAATGAACTTTAACTGGTAAATGAACAGATCTTCGATGAAGTGAACAAGTACAAGCTGAGTCTTCCTCTTTGATAACTATTACAATTAACTTTCTTTTCAAATCAAACTTTCTTTAGAATCAAACGTTATGAACGTGTTATTTAATTTTAAACACAGAATTAAACGGATTTAATTAAAGTTTCCCCCAGTCCCACAAGACTGTGTTCTTGGTCCTACTTTTTTCTTCTTGTTCACTTGGGATATTCTCAAGACTTAAGGCACAAACGCGGTTAGGATTGCCTGGGCATGTCCTAGATAGCGTTAGAACTAGTTGGACGACGCACAGTGGGGCGTTATGGGAAAAAGTGGGAGAAAAAAATCTGTCTTGAGAGCTTTCGAAATGTCTTGTGACATAATTGACATTCAAATAGGTAAACATTCCTTGGGGCTCATGCAAGCAGCACATTCAATAATTAAGTGTCCTCGTATCATTTCCACATTCGGCACCCATTTTGTTCATTGCTTAAGTTATAAGGTTCCACCATTGCACTCTAGGCTTTAATGTCTGATGAATTTTGTTTTTAAAATGTCAATGAAGTCAAAATGTCAATCTTTACATATTGTTTCCGATTTTCTTAGTAGCTGCCTTTCCAATTAAGAACATTTGAATAGAATCCAAACACTTCGAGCTTTTTCAACAGAGCATTATGCTGAACTCGATCTAAGGCTTTTGAAAAGTCTGTATAGACAGACAGAGCCTGGTTGTAGAACTAGCCCAAGTGACAAGAGTCCCTAAACGTCCCTCTCTCTGTCTATACAAATTCCTTGCGGTGACCTCTTACTTGTACTATTTGACACAAGCTACGTAAATTTTTAAGTTAAATTAATTTTGTAAATGTGTTTACCAAAGTTCTACTTAACAGAAGGTTGTTTAAGTGTACGACAAAAATTAACGTATTTATATACAGTGTGGAGATGTTCTATTTTTCTCTATTTCCTTAAACAATGAATTAAAAACCTGGGCAGTTCTATTAGGCTTGGAAAAAAAAAACACCCTTAACTAAAAACAGACCATTTTTGGGTGAAACACAAATTTCCATCTTCCTGAGGCTCCCTGTGTCACTGGCGAACATAAAATGAAAACCGAACAAGATGTGTTTTCTTCAAAAAATGATTAAAATAATGGGCCAACAAACACGTTTAAATTAAGACATTTTTTCTGATGGCCCTATGCGGATCCCCACCAATGGCTGGAGAAGGACTTTAGCCAACTCATCGCAGGTACCGGGCTTAAGATCATGCTATCTGGAGAGACTTGTTGGTTGACGTTCAGGCCCACCACGGGCTGTAACGTTAGCAGATGAAGAAATTAATGGTGCCATGAAATTAGTTTGTCGTGCCGGAATTCGAACTTGTAAACTATTCAACGTAAATGTGGCTGAATGTTGATGGATAACTCTAGAAACAAGGCTCTGCAAATATTCAATGCATAGCCCTGGAATTTATTTTTTTATTAACAGATTTTTTTTAATTAATATTGATTATAGTAATTTTTTAATTAATTTGAAAAAAAAAATACTGGGACTTTCGTTACTGAAAAAAAAAATACTGGGAATTTTGTTTATTCATTTAAACGCCTAAGTCATCAAATAAAAATTGTTAGGCTCATGGCAAACATTGTGCAATGAGTTCAAAGCAAATGAGTTAAAATATGGACCCCTCGGCACTATCACTGGATTGGTAAATCATGTTCTAAGTGTGCTGGTGAATGCACTAGCAGCCTCTATACCTAACCTCAACTAACCACGCCTTTGTCCTTAGAATATTTTTGTAATAGCTTTATGAAAACTCAAAGATGAACCGCATGAGGCGGGCATTTTTGCGCTCAGCTGAATGGCATTGCAGTGGCCTGTGTCCGAATCCAGAACATAAGCAATCAATCCAACAAAGTTCACCTAAATCTGAACAGCTGTCTGTAGGTACAGCTCCACAGACAACCAAACTATAGCCTTATGTCCTAGTCCAGACCATAAGGAGTCTATCTACCAAGTTTCATCCAAATTTGATCAGTCTTATAGGAGATAGATCTCAACAAACAACCTAGGCTACAATATTCGCCGACTTGAAGACTGAAATGAAGATGGAAATGAATGATGGGCAATGAACAAGGGGCCACCTCAAAATGAAAGGGATGAGATGAGAAAACCATTCATCCGACTGTTCAATCGGTTCACGTTAAACCTCTATCAGCTCCATGATCTCTTCCACCACGTAACGATCGATTGGAAAATATCTCCCAATCGGAGCCTTTCTTTGTTTGATTTCGAATTTATCACTAACCCACCCTCGCTTCCACTCTACCAAACACCGGCAGCACAGTAGCCCCAGCATCTAGACCAGAATCTCTGCACTGCCTCGCCAGACCCATAGACCTCTCCCAACCGTCGGCGAGCAGTCGTTACCGTTCACTCCGATTTAAATGCCCAGCAAAAGGCGTAACTCAGGGCGTAAATTAGCATATTAATCCAACTCGGAAGGGGGAATTTCCCATCGGCCGGGCCCCGGCAAATGCATCTATTAGATATTCTAATTAGCCGTGACAATGCGATATCCCCCGATGGACTGCCCCTGCAGTATTTCATTCCCATTCTTAATTAAAAACTGAAGAGAAACAATACCTCGGCCAGCGAGGCCCGCTCGCACTGGGCACCGCGAAGCGAGACATTAAGGTGCATCGCCATAAATTCATTTTATTCGAATAACATCCTACTCTTCCCTGCGACGACTCCTCCAGCCGATGCCCCTGCTGGTCGGCTCGGCTCGCATGCCGTCCACCTGATTCCTTATCACCACTCAGTCCAGCATCATTGGGCCCCAATACCACCACAATGGCCGGTGGTGTGGCACCGCTTAACCCGATTAACATATTTTCCACTCTTTCGGGGCCCCCTCTCGCGCGGATCGCGGAGGTGCTGCGGGACGTTGCCGGGGATATGAAAAGGGTACGCGATAAAATTTATTGCAGCGTATCGAACGGATTTTCGATTGTTTGTCATTCGATAGTCCGGCCAGGCTGCGGGCGGACGACGACGTAGTGGCGCGGCGGTGCGACGGACGCAGCGAGATTGGATGACTGCAGCTAAAATGAAAGTGCACGCAGCGCAGCATCACAACAACAAGCATAAATCCTTGAAACCGTCCCTTTAGCGCGCAGTGCAGTGCGCCTTCGACACTGGGAAAGTGAAAGTAAGATTCAAAATCAAAAACGAAAATCCTTCCTGCGCGGCAGTGAGTGGCGCAGCGGCTTAAGACCGACGCTGAAGGTGATCTTCATTTAGCCAGCACCGTGCGTCGAGCGTTCGTGTGCGTGAATGAATCGGTTGGTTTTTACCCATTGTTCACAGTGCCTGTCGCAATTTATCACCTTCGGCTTCTGATGGCACCGCAGAAGGAGATGATGGGCACTTTGCTAATTGAGATCTTGTTAATAATGCGGTAATGACGTCGTGAATGATTACATTGTGCGATCATTTCAAGGTTGACTGCGACACAAGCGACAATGTTGCGGCTGGTCGGGCATGGTTCGAGCGCTAGTGATAGGTGGATTGGTTGATGCGTCAAGACTTGCGACCGGCGAGTGGTTGGTAAACCACAAAAGACATTGAGTGGAAATATCAAATTTTTCCAACCAGTCAGCCGAGCGCAGCGTGCTGGGGGGGAACTCGCTGCATGGATGACGAAGCGGATGCTGAGGCGGAATTCGGTAGAAAATCGAAGAAAATGCGGACAGGGACAAACTTGTGTGTCACCATTTGAATATGCCTTCTGCGTAATTCTGATGACATCGGGTTTGAGGAAGGTGTCTTAGGAAATCAGGGGTTTTCCTCCCTCTCTCTGGGTCCATCGCGCAAAGACCTAGCCTCCGTTTGGCTTTGCGTTGCACAACTACCACTCTATTTGCTGCACACATCGGGTGTGTTAAAAGATTTTTGACTGACTCTGGGGCTCTTGTACATGCTCTGTGAGGAGTTCATCAATTGAATTTGTATCCGCAGAGGTCTTCTGAGGTGATTTCTTTTTCAGTCATTCATGGTTTGGTCCGCTAGACACATCTTCTTCGACTGGCGCTACATGACTCAAATCCCTTAGTCAACATGACTTGTCGGGTCGTGCCCCAGTCGAGTTTAGCTTAGGGTTTAGTTCGACTTTAGAAAGCTGTTGCAAGTGACTCCTTTTGGTTGAGAGCCGAAGACTCTCCGTTGGTGTTCATTGATTCCACACGAGCTAGCCACTTCAAAAGAGATACTCAAATTAGTCGAGTGTGCTGCACGTCGTTGAGTCTCCTCATTCTCCAAACACCATCAGTGCTTATTCCAAGCACTTGGACAGTCTCGTGGATCATTGTTGTGACCATTCTTGTGGATATCGTTATTGGATGTGAGACTGCATAAGCAGGAGTGAGTCAAGGACATCACAGACGTTTGTTGACATTGAATCGGAGGCGGGCAAAATGGATTAAGCCATCGCCCTCGCTTCAATGAAGGACACACACCACCGGCAGCCGCATGAAGATTTCGAGTTCGAGTCACTTCACATTTTATATTACGCAAACTAGTACTTTTCAGGATTTAAAGAACTTGGTCTATCTATTGATGTTCTTCGGGCTCAAGGGGCATTTGATTAGTAAAGTCCTCTCGAAGGTCCTGGTTACATTCTATAAAATGTTGATCACTTCAGTCCAGTCCATGGACAATCATAAGAGCAGATGAATAATCGTTTTCAGTTTTTGGAGAGAGATGTTTCGAGTTCAATCATTGGCGTTGATGACATTTTGAGAAGAAGATTCAATTACGAACTGTATGATACACAAACATGAGTCTACTCAGGCGTCTAGGGACTTAATGCCTACGATGGCTAGATCATGTGTAGCTCGCTGACAATATCGCTTCAGATAGAGTCTATATCGTCCACGGAAATTGATGCCGCACAGAAATGGCGAAGGACTTCAGCCAATTTCGTGTGCTCACTTGCCTAAAGATTGTGTCAGCTTGTTGGTTAAGGCCCAGGTTCATCATTCCGTCAAGTGGAAAGGAAGAAGTCGATGTTGGGGGAAGGATTTCCTGTCAAATATCATCTTCTCGGTTGAGTTTAACATTCTGCCTGACAAGCGATCACCAGAATTGGTTTATCCAAATTCTTACTTTCTCCATTTTCGGCTTAGCAAAATTTGTAACCATGTGAATTTGTTTTTTTGTACAAAGTATGCTCTAGAACGACTTAACCAATTTTGAAAATTCCAACATAATTTCTCTGTGACATAGGCTACATTTGATTGTGACTAATTATTAATGTGAAATAACAATATTTGTCAATCAATTCACTAAAATCAATCAATCAAATCATCGCATCGCCACAATTTTCTTTCCGTGGAGTCCACTTCTCACAGTCGTGCAGCAGTGGCTATCAAAGTAGTTTTAGCAGCGATAGTTTCATAGGTTGTTTAGGAGTCTATTTCAATCTAATTTAATTTATATCTAATCAATGAAAATGCCGCCTGTTGGGCCGACCATCGTTTATGTTCACGACGTAGGTAAATCGCGCGGTCGCACATCCATAGCTATTTTAGCAGTACTTTTGAGTGATTGGTAAGTCATCTTAAATATACATACTCCCTAACTGCATTAACATTTTTCGTATTTGTCAACTGGTGCCATAGTTATAGAGCATTAAACAGTGCCTAGCTTAAATTTATTCGCGATGTGATATACAAATAATGGTGAAATGTACGTACAAATAAGTATGTGACTATGAATAATAATAATAACAATATGAGTAATCATATAACGTTCACGAAAATTGTTTCTATGCCGTGGTTCTTCTAATATAATGATTTGAATGTGTTGCCAATTTGTCAACTTTTCTCAAATACACCGAAAAACATCCCTGAGATTTTTTTGTTTTATCATAAGAAATATATCCATTAGCTAAATCACGAAAGAAACTTTGCGCAAGCTTGCACCTCTTTTAATAATTGACATTTTTGTAGGTGCAAAATCCTGCAATCAAAAATGTCGACCTCTTGCAAACATGGATTCAAAGTGAGAAGTCTTTGAAATTGATTACCGTTTCTGCAAAGCTAAGGTGGGTCGCCGTGGCGTAGTGGGTAAGTGCGTCGACTCCTACGCAGTGGGTGCCAGGTTCGATACCCGAACTTACCACCTTTCCTATTTCACGGATCCAACTCTTTCGAGTCACTGACAATGCTCAAAGAGTATTCCTGTCTAGTAAAAGCTTCTCATCTTCGCCGTTCGGAGTCGGCATAAAGCTGTAGGTCCCTTCCACTCGTGAAAGAACCATAGCAAGCACAACACACGTGGTTGCTGAGAAGCTAGGCCCAGGACCACCTCGGACTGTCGCGCCACCCATATGATTATTATTACTCTGCAAAGATTCGGTTTTTACTAGGTTTCGAAGAGTCAACTGAAGATGTTGAACGTAAAATTCAATCATCTTCTAAGTTCTTTTGCATTAAGGTAAAGCAAACATGTTAAGCATGAAATTAAAACACATTTTAAGTTGTATTGTCTTAAGGTAAAGCAAAATTTGTATCACTCGTTAATAACATCAGGTCCGTATATTTCAATTATACTTTTCAAAAGCACGCCTATGTCTTAGATCGAGCAAGACACTGATCAGTACATCCATAAAACCGATTTGGAAGTGTTAACATTACCAGTGAATGTGAACTTGAACGATATTGATACCACATCAAGGAGTGATGGTGATTAATTATTAATAATTCTATTTTAATTATTTTTCTATAGCTAGTGCAGGCAACTAATACCCGTCTATTTATGTACCGTTTATGCTTAAGACACAGAATTTATGTAATTTATAGTTATTTGAAATATCACGAAGTTCCATTCGTAATTTTGCCGATTTTCCCATACACTCGTCCCACTGTGGGTCGGCTCCTTACGCAGCGGACATTGTCGAATTTTTGGACTTGGCGATCCATATATGGCGACCCTATATCCCTGTCTTGAAAATGATAGTCTATTCCAACTGATTTGTGAACAGAAATTCGTAGTTGAGCTAGTTGTCAGGAGTGGGGGTAAAAATCTTTCTTCGATAGAGAAACGACTAGAGGAACGACTTTTCGTAGAAATGCACAGAATTTACGAAACGTCAAAAAAATATTTAATTTATTATTTATTTTTTTCTATACCTAAAATACAAAAAAAAAATTACAAAAACTGAGTTGTAATTTAAAACATTGGAAACATTTATCAGAAAGCAAACTTTAAAAATTCTTGAATGACGTATGAAAAAACGGCTAAATTGAAACATAAAATGTTTTTTTTTCCAATTTTCTGCCCACAGGAATTTCTGTTGCAGAAATTCGATGCGTGTTGAAATTTTGTTCTCTCTCATGAGCACTCTCTTCTGTGAAAAATTGCGAAAAAATCAAAAAATGGAACGGCTTTTGACAGTTAATTATACAGTGAATAAAATTATTACTTTGATTTTACAGACAATTTCCGGTCAAAGCAAACAGTATAAGTCAGTTTACACGGTGTGTAGAATTGAGGATACAGTGCACTATCCACAAGAATTTTTAAATTCTTTGAGACCTTTTGGAACACCGCCATTGCTGTCCTCAGTCAAAAATCGACAGTCCTATCATGCTATTAGGAAACTTGAGCCTTGAGCAAAAGGCTCTTCATAAAAGAGGGGCAATGTAATCGCTTATTATAAATAATTAAATAGAAACTTTGAGTTAGTAAAGGAGTTTGTCTACCTCGAGGCAAACGTAAACTCCTCAAACGACATCACTATTGTGAAGATCCGATGTAGAACCGCCTTTGGCAACCAGTGTTACTTCGGTTTGTCAAAACTAGGACAAGGACTAAGGTCATGCTCTACAACACCCTTATTTTGCAAGTCCTGCTATATGGAGGCGAAAGTTGGACGATAAGCAAAACTGCGGAGCTGATTCTTGGTGCCTTCGAAAGAAAAATTCTTCGTCGGATATATGGTCCCATCTACGAGGAAGGTGAATGGAGAAGGACACAGTGTCAAGATTGTGTATGTAGACCGCCGGAAGGCAAAGGTTCATCGGCCACACCGAGCGCATGGACAACAATGCTCCAGCTAAGAGGGTCTTCGAATCCGAGCCTCCTGGTTCGAGAAGGAGAGGAAGACCGCATCTCCGGCATAAAGACCAAGTAATCGCGGATGCAAGACAGCTTGGTCTTGATGACTGGAGGCAGCGTGCCCAGGACCGTCCAGAATGAATGGGTGAAGCCTAAGTAATTAAATAATTCGAAAGTTTGAATTTTTCAACGTGGATCTGGATTGAGTCACATGTTTTTTTTTCACTTCAAATCAGGAAAAAAAAACAAACCAAGCTGTTGTGCAAACACAGGAAGATTAATATGATAAACCAAGCACCCCAGACTTCCACTAGTGGCAATAGCACGCACAACACGAGTGGTTGCTGAGAAGCTAGGCCCAGGTCCGCCTCGGACTGTCGCGCCACCCAGACACGCTCCTGACCATGGCAATTCCGTCTTCGTCTCTTTACGTTGCTGTTGTTCTACTCTTACTTTGCTTCCACGTTAGAATGACTTTCAAATTATTACAAGCAATCTAAAGACAGAAGTGAGACACGTTCTCGACTAACTCAAAACGTTCAATTCAACAATAACACAAAATGCTTACTCAGAGAAATCCAAATTTGCGAATATTCACATAAATATACAAATCTCTTGGAATTCAGTTCTGCGTCATCCTTAATTTTGTGGTTTTCTTAACGACAGATCTTGTTACTGTCGAATTTGGTTTGAGTATCCGTCTGCTCGGCTAAATTTAATCGAATTAACTTACGTCACTGAGACACAGACGCGACTGGATGCAATGTTGATTGACTGTAACGTTCATAGGCCTCCTCCCAATCACCATCACTCACTTGTCATCGATCCGAATCGACACCACAATCGGAGTAACGAATAACTTTCATTTCCACACGCATTGCTCACACCGGAGCAGCCAATGTCTATATCTTCACGATTTCTACGACCAAATCTTCAAACGAACGAAACTAATAATCTCAGGAGTTCCTGGAATAACTCCTTAATTACTCCCAATTCCACACGAACTCGGAGTGCCGCATCACTCGCAATTAACGCTCCACTCATTCCTGAGCCCCATCGCGTCGGTTTTATTTTGGTCATCTGCTGGATTTCCTAGATGCATCCGATGCATAATCAACATGTACCGATTATCACCACCAGCAGCTGACCCATTCGAATCGAGGAAGAGGTCATCATCACCGTCATCGCCATCATCGCCATCATCATCGTCAGCCTCATCGCCATCAGCAATCGGTGCATCATCATTATCAGGGGTACATCGTGTGTGTGTGTGTGTATTTGACGCGCGTCTTCATTTCGATCGCGAGCTCTATCCAGCACGTCGCGTCGCAGCAGTCGTAGTCGTAGCAGCACACGTCGTCAACTGGTGCAAAGAATGTCCATATAAACATACTTCTACCTAATTTGCTCGTTGGATGCTTGAATAATGAGACACTTTCCGAATACGGCGCGATGGAGCAATCTAATTTGGCCAGTGCGTCTCTCCGTGCAGCAGATGCTGGCCAATCGATCGCACCATCTTCGTAGACGAAACCATTTATAATGCCATCAACAATATCCATCAACTTGCATACGCCAGTGTGTTTGTACACGATTCTCTCTCTCTCTGTCTCCTCTACCTCTCTCCCCCCCCCCCCCGGCTCCGCACATTCTGCGAGTGGTCATTTGCAAGACCATCTAACACTCAAACAAGGCGAAGAAGAAGCGCGCGCGCGAGCGCTGCATTTGTATCTTTTTCAATTAAATTGCACTTAGAGCACGTATCCTCTTGGAAATGACACACGACCGCGCAGCCGCCGCCGGAAAAGAAGATATTCATGGCCTGTCCCCCAAAAATGGCCATACTCGAGGCACGTGAATCTATTAGTCCTGACTTGAGCGCAGGCATCCTGAAGCTCGCGACGTACGGGAATTAATCAAACTTTGACAACTATGCAAATCGGGGAGTTGGCCACTCTGGGGAGCTTGCTGGCAAATGACCATCTTTCGGGGGCCCGATTATAATTGCAGATTCCATTGAAACCGAAAAACAACAACCACTAGAATGACGCACGGCAGGGGCGTTAAGGCCATTAGCAGCTCGATTTAAATTATGCAAATTTTTTCTGTCTCAAAAAAAAAAAAACAGAGTTAGAAATGTCAAAATTTCGATTATCGTTTGGATAATGTATGTGCGGCTATCTGGTTTCGAGGTTTTTTTTTCTGTCTTTTTGTTTAATTTCGGAATCGTCATGCGACGGGCCTAGTCGATGATTGAGCGTGGCGCGTTATTTCAGCGGGCCAAGTAATGGCTTTGCGTCAATAAGTTGCAATCAGACGAAAAAAAAGCAAACGAAAAAAAAGCGGAACTATGGTCTGGAACTAATCAGGTTTTATTGGTCGCAGTGTTGGATTCTATTTCGATTCTATTTGGCAGAGTCATTAATGCCGGCATCTGGAATTTTTGATTTTAGACCATTACTGAGGATTGCCATCGCACGGGAGAGATGAATGGATTGGGAAGTCCGGTTTGTGGCGCGGCGATATCTATTGGCACGAGGATGATCGATAAAATGATGCTTTACTCGGTCAAAAGTGAAATGATTTCATTAGGAGCGTGACTGCGTGTGTTGGCATGTGTGTTCAGGACTTAATTAGTGGACTGGCTGATATATTGGCCGATGATTTAACTTATCGAGATGCAGACGCGCTGATGACACACATTGGTATGCAGCCATTAAGTGGTCTTATACACCGGACGTGTGCTAAGCACTGCTCAGATTTAAGGTTAGCTGTATCTAAGGTTTTCATCTCATAACCGTTTTTGTATAAGTTACTCACACTTTCCGTCATTCACAATAGCTCCTTCGGTGACTTGGTACCACTCGGAGGTAGGATCACCCTCCGATAAAGGTTCCCGGAGACCCCAACCAAAATTTGGGCAATAACAACGACAAGCTCCCATAAAGGGTGTCTGGGACTTCTTCGAACAGAAGTTACTCACACTCCAACTCATTCACAATAGCTCCTTCGGTGACTTGGTACCACTCCGAGATAGGAGCACCCTCCGACAAAGGTTCCCGGAGACCCCAACCAAAATTTGGGCAATAACAACGACAAGCTCCCATAAAGGGTGTCTGGGACTTCTTCGAACAGAAGTTACTCACACTCCAACTCATTCACAATAGCTCCTTCGGTGGCTTGGTACCACTCCGAGATAGGAGCACCCTCCGACAAAGGTTCCCGGAGACCCCAACCAAAATTTGGGCAATAACAACGACAAGCTCCCATAAAGGGTGTCTGGGACTTCTTCGAACAGAAGTTACTCACACTCCAACTCATTCACAATAGCTCCTTCGGTGGCTTGGTACCACTCCGAGATAGGAGCACCCTCCGACAAAGGTTCCCGGAGACCCCAACCAAAATTTGGGCAATAACAACGACAAGCTCCCATAAAGGGTGTCTGGGACTTCTTCGAACAGAAGTTACTCACACTCCAACTCATTCACAATAGCTCCTTCGGTGACTTGGTACCACTCCGAGATAGGAGCACCCTCCGACAAAGGTTCCCGGAGACCCCAACCAAAATTTGGGCAATAACAACGACAAGCTCCCATAAAGGGTGTCTGGGACTTCTTCGAACAGAAGTTACTCACACTCCAACTCATTCACAATAGCTCCTTCGGTGACTTGGTACCACTCCGAGATAGGAGCACCCTCCGACAAAGGTTCCCGGAGACCCCAACCAAAATTTGGGCAATAACAACGACAAGCTCCCATAAAGGGTGTCTGGGACTTCTTCGAACAGAAGTTACTCACACTCCAACTCATTCACAATAGCTCCTTCGGTGACTTGGTACCACTCCGAGATAGGAGCACCCTCCGACAAAGGTTCCCGGAGACCCCAACCAAAATTTGGGCAATAACAACGACAAGCTCCCATAAAGGGTGTCTGGGACTTCTTCGAACAGAAGTTACTCACACTCCAACTCATTCACAATAGCTCCTTCGGTGGCTTGGTACCACTCCGAGATAGGAGCACCCTCCGACAAAGGTTCCCGGAGACCCCAACCAAAATTTGGGCAATAACAACGACAAGCTCCCATAAAGGGTGTCTGGGACTTCTTCGAACAGAAGTTACTCACACTCCAACTCATTCACAATAGCTCCTTCGGTGGCTTGGTACCACTCCGAGATAGGAGCACCCTCCGACAAAGGTTCCCGGAGACCCCAACCAAAATTTGGGCAATAACAACGACAAGCTCCCATAAAGGGTGTCTGGGACTTCTTCGAACAGAAGTTACTCACACTCCAACTCATTCACAATAGCTCCTTCGGTGACTTGGTACCACTCCGAGATAGGAGCACCCTCCGACAAAGGTTCCCGGAGACCCCAACCAAAATTTGGGCAATAACAACGACAAGCTCCCATAAAGGGTGTCTGGGACTTCTTCGAACAGAAGTTACTCACACTCCAACTCATTCACAATAGCTCCTTCGGTGACTTGGTACCACTCCGAGGGAGGAGCACCCTCCGATAAAGGTTCCTGGAGACCCCAACCAAAATTTGGGAAATAACAACCACAAGCTTCCATAAAGGATGTGGGCTTTCTTCGAAATGATTTCCACCTCTGTGGATCAGGTTAGGATAGGATCTAGAGCCTGAAGAAAGCAACCAGAATTAGGCCAACTGTGACCCACTGTGATTACAATAATGTGGAGAACTCCTACAAATGGAACCAAATTGTACTAGAAGTTTGTAAGGTGCTTACCTCCATACCCACCGAATCCAAATTAATAACCTTCTCACTTAACAGACAACTCATCTTGACTCACAAGAGATGACTGTCACACGACAAGATCCACGTGGCCAGAGCTTAACAACGTCAGAAGAAAGAAGCCTCTGGCGTTGGACAGCAATTCGATCCCTGTGCATCGTCGGAGTGACCACAGGATACTACCCTCCATCGGAGTAATGCTCCGGTAACGGAATGCGGAATCCAGCGATCTCTGTCGTAGTTACGGTGACGAGGAAGAGACGATCGAAAATCTGCTTTGCCACTGCCCAGCTCTCCATCATCAGCACCTAACTTCCCTGGACCAAAGATTCTTCACAGAGATTACGGACCTAGCGATTGCGGATATATCGGATCTTCCAAGATTTGTAAAGGGCACGCGGTGGTTTAAGCCATCATATGACACACGATAGGTTTAATCAGAATGTGTACTCTACAAATGAACGGATCCCCAAGGGCCCTAAGGCCTCCGAGTGGAAGTGATGCTCTATCATCACACTCCCCTTCGAAAACATAGCCTAACCTAACAGGTGCAAAACTGGAACAGTCCAATGTGGCTTTTATTCGCCAGCATCTCCGTAACAGTTCGATAGGCCCCAAGCTTGGTGACACCATTATCTGCACACCACAGGGTGAAGTGCTCGACCCTCTCTTGTGGAATGTAGCAAGTGAATTTCTTCTGGGCCTTGTGCAGGGTCGTTGCCTACGCAGTCGCTGTTGCCAATGCGGCCTCTGGGAAATGTATATCCATTATCAGAGATGTTCTGTAGTCGGTCCTCTTTTAACTATAATTTAGCAGACAACAGATCTGGTTCTCTTCCCCAGGAAACACAAAATCCCTGGCTTTAAACCTCTCACAACATGTGGAATCCCTCTAAGGCTGAGTGAGAGCGCAAAAATCCAAGGTCTCGTTCTGTACACGAGATTCAGCTGGAAACCAAAGATCGTGGAACGTGTCAAAAAGCCTTCACTGCTCTAGGGTGTGTGGTGTCGACAAACTACCACAACACCTCTGAGACCAGATTGAGCAACAACAAGACAACAAAGATAAGAGAGTCTTGAAACTGGTGTCGGCTTCATAAACGGGTATATGGCCATTGGAACGCTTCAGAGTGGAGTAGGCAGAGCCTTGGAACTGGTGTCGGCTTCATAAACGGGCATTTGGCCATTGGAACGCTTCAGAGTGGAGTAGGCAGAGTCTTGGAACTGGTGTCGGCTTCATAAACGGGAATTTGGCCATTGGAGCGCTTCAGAGTGGAGTAGGCAGAGTCTTGGAACTGGTGTCGGCTTCATAAACGGGTATATGTCCATTGGAACGCTTCAGAGTGGAGTAGGCAGAGTCTTGGAACTGGTGTCGGCTTCATAAACGGGCATTTGGCCATTGGAACGCTTCAGAGTGGAGTAGGCAGAATCTTGGAACTGGTGTCGGCTTCATAAACGGGTATATGGCCATTGGAACACCTCCAGATTAGACCATCTCTACTATAACTTCCGCAGTAGCTTCAGAGAGGAGGAGGATGAATAAACTATTGTTCATCATCTGCGCAATTATAACGCTTTATCCTCCCATAGAGGAAGTCACTCAGGCGCCTGATAAATTACAAAGTAGATACAAACTTGGATGAACTAAGTAGCATTAGTACCAGTCATCTCCAGAGCCTTAGGAAAAGCACATTCTAGTTCCCGGAATAGGATCAATCACATCCCCGGGTGATTGGACCTTCATTGCCTTAAGTGTTACTAGTTTCCGCAGAGAGCCACGCCTAACCTAATCTACTCTAGCCTAAGTGTGACTGCTGAAAACCCTTAGTCAACCTCATCTATGACTCTGTTTGTTGCTGTTGCTGTTGAAGGCACACCACAAGATGATGAGTTGGTCTATCGTCTCCTCCATCTGCTCCTCGTACCTCCAGCAAGTCATTCTAAGGGTGACCCATTATATGTCCATGGAGGCCAATTGCGCTGTATCCTGTAGTGACGCTCCACGGGGTCGTGAGTGCTGGCCTTCTCGCACTAAACTCTATTTTCTTAGTGCGTCAACAATTTCTACACACAGCACTGTGGCAATTTGAGTCGATTTGATCTTTTTTGTTTGCCCCGTTCTGTAGTTTCTGCGGATGTAGACGGCCATGTCCTACTCCAGACCATATGTAGTCCGTCTACCAAATTTCATCCTAATCCTTGCAGAAGTTAAGGAGTGGAATTGACGTGTCTGACTCCCCTTTCATATAAAAAAGGGGGAGTCAGACATGTCAATTCCAGTCCTTAACTTAACTTTTCTCGAAAATTTGTTCTTAAAGTCGGAAGACGTTGTTGATGATAATTCTTGTCCAGATCAAATGATTTGCGTTCTCTCTTCTCGCGTTATTTACGATCACAATAGCAGCCCCTTGGCCAGTTTTCAGTTCCAACTGACTCTTAATAAATAGCAAGGCTTTTTCTGAACCAGACGGAATCAGCAAGTGATACTTCAACAAGCTTCCGTAGCTAGTTCTGCCAAGTTGTACACTGTCTGTGAAGTTGCACCTTAGTCCGAGCTGAACAGAGTTGTCATGCATATGTGGTCTACATTCCCTACCTAAACATTGCAGCTGATCTGACTGATGTCTTTGCAGGGGCTGTATTTCGTGTCAGCGGTTGGATCCCCAGTAGCCATGAAACCAAATGTACTCTTCTGCTCGCAAAGGTTCATCTCAGCCGCCAAATTGGATCGATTAGGGAACAAAAGAATGCTGCACTGAGTGGTCGTCAGTTGAGAGCATTGAAGGCTGAGGGTTGGTTTAAACACAAGAACATCTTGGCTTGGAACTTAGGATCCATTGAAAAATGGCGCCCAACGAAAGTTCCCACTTGCTTAAGGCTTCCAGCTCAAGCTTCAAGCTCAGTTAAGGCTTCAAATTCCACTTGTGTAAGAAGTAGGCCAAGTCAGCATACACCAGCAGACTTTTTCTTGTAAGACTTCGCTTAAAAATGAAGCCATTCCACTGGAAACCGGATACCTGTGTACAGTTAAGGACGCCATTGTGAAAATATCAGATTAAGCGGTGAAAGCTTTCGAATTCCTTGAAACCACTCGCAAGAGCCTCGACCATATAATCGCGCTTTATGGGACTGCACAGGTTGCGTTTGAACAGAAACAAAGGAATAGGATCACCGCGTCGAGGTGGGAGGCTATGCTCGTAAAATATTAAAAATCACAAAAATAATTTCCGAATCTTTAAAGCCGATCGACGTTTTATGGACCGCCAACGACACCACTCATAACTGCGACGCTCAAATATTAAACGACACATCTTAATGCGGTGCGCAAGCGCAACACAGCGTAGCAGCGCGGTGTACATTTAATGTCCTCTTCAAAGCCGCCATTTCGACCGAAATTTTAATTGGAATAATGACGTGCACATGCATAAACTCTTTTATTGCCAATCATCCTCAATCCGAGTGAATTACTCGCGTTTATGATTTAAATTTTAAATTCACCTCAAGCAAGGCTCAGGTCGGTGCAGTTCTCACGGACGGTCTCAGGCTGGCCAAATCGAAAAGAATTGACTCGCCGTGTGCAATGCAATGGGGGAGGGGGAGACACTGGAGACTTTCTGCATGTGTAACGAGCGATCTTGTTGTACTTGAGGCGAGGGATTAAGATCTCCGTTGCGCACACCGCTGCGACAGCCCCCATTAAAGCGCCCGCTCGCCTAAAGGTCACCGCAACAAGTGTGCGCATGTGCCTTTTAATCGAGAACACGATTTATCCTCGAAGAGCTGCCAAGTGCTTGTCAAAATTTTAATGAGATTTCCCCTCGCACACATCCTGAGCGGAGCAACGGCTCTTGTGGCCGTTTGACATTTCATCAGTCGAACACTCGACAACAGACATCGAGCGAGACGGTAATTAACGTCGCATATGCTCCTCTTTCAGTTGCAGTGCGCCATTTGAATTCCAATTTGAATTCCAATTCAAATGAACACGACCGCCGCTCGGGCATCTGGCGATATCTGATCGACGAGATCTTTGCGAGGGCGGGGAGGGAGGGAAATTAATTAACCATTGCGCGGGGGTAGGCTGCTTAAAATGCTTAAGCGATGTTAAACCACTGGCAGGCATTTGAATGGAACACCGTTTTATGGGTCCATAATTATTCTGCATCTCGTTGGCGGCGGTGGTGGTTGCGGGGGAGCGACTGCGGGCCACCACAATTAGCGCATTACCCACGCTCCTTTGCATGCGAGCGCGCAGCGAACAAGTGTCTACCCGCATGGCTAATGGCTGCAGATTATCAAAAAGTGTACATTTGATGTTTATCCGGTGTTTATCTTGTTTGAAATATTTCACATTCACATTGCGGTCGGAAGTCATTGTGGTGGCGCCACACAGGCACACACAATGCTGAGACCCATAAAGATGTTAAGTGTCCATGCCCAGCACCACCATCCATCGACGAGCCCATCTCATCCATCGCTCATTGCGAACAAAAGGATTGTATGCAAGCAGCGAACGCGCGCGACTGAGCGCGGACAGCTTAAAGAGCCATTTATCAAATTTATTGACATTCATCCATCCATCCATCGGATGCTGTAAGTGAGTCCGTGATTTACAGTCGCCATTTGTTGGTCTTTTCGGAGTTTTATTATTATTTGTGAATTCCTTGAGTGTTTCTTTTTTTTCCCCGTCTTCCCTGTTGCTTCTGCCACAGAGCGCCGCGCGGTGGCGGTGGCGGTGGCAGTGCAGGCAGTAACGCTTCGTTTTTCGCTTGTGCCGTTTACCGGTGGTGGCACCTGGGCAATTAATTTCCACTAAATGTGATGGCGCATGACACGAGGAGAGTGTTAATGTTGGCCGCATGAATCTAGGGAACTAATCGATTTGAGACTTACAACATAATTAGCTTCGAAGTGTTTATCGAATCGAAGATTTACGGTTGCGTTTGCTGGTGCGGTGACGCGACGGATGAAACGATTGATTGGTTCTAACATTGAATGGACGTTTGATGGGCGATAGTTTGTGTATTTGCTAAGGTGGTTCGGTTCGAAGATTCAATTTTTGGGTGCGTGACGTGATAATTATGGCATGACTGGCAATTACTAAGGAGAGCGGAGTCGAAAGGAATTTGCATCTTACGAGTGGTAACACAACCGACCCACGCTGGTCTAAGTGTGACTGTGTTGCAGTGGCGTAGTAAAACTATTCACTTGCGAATGCTTTCTGAAATCGTATTGTGTATTGCTACTTTGTTCTCACACGTATTTCACGCAATTCAAGACAATTTTTGTATAGTTCAAGTCATTAAAGGCACAATTTACAATGAACCTAAAGAATACTAAAAGTGGCTTCGAAAGAAACCTTTTCGGCAGATGCCAAAGCAATTTTTTCAAACAGAAATAAGAAGCGACAGATCAAATCTAAGAGAAAACAATACAATATCATATTGAGCGATATTGCACGAGGAATAATGCCTGAAACAAAATAGTGCGCTGCGCCAGCCGACTTCATGTTACGGAGAGAGTGCGATGACGCACTGCATTGAAATAAATACTCAATTTATCAGCTGTTCTCTCTTTCATCTTCTAGATGAAAAATATTTCCGCCTTTCGGCATACACTCATTTGAAATGACTTTTGCCGTTTATTTTTAATCATCTGTTTTCATTTTACAGATGACAGTTGCCACAAAATACTCTCAATTTGGGAGAAAATCTCTCTCACAGCGTAGCCCTCTGTCAAAAACGTTTTACGTTTTATTACGATCCTCTCATCTCTCTCATTTTTCACTAACGCAGACCGACGCTGTAGTTTGCGCATGTCCATTGAATTGCCAACGCCAGCGCAAGCAGACTATTGTGAATCAGGCATAAAGATGATCCCTTTCCTCAATCGACTCAACCATCGACATAAACTACCCTCCTGAGCGAAAGAGAGGATGGCCAACGATCCGGTGAATCAGAGAGGATATGCATTGGCAATCGTCTTTGGATCGCGAAAAGGTACGATCGTTGGTTTACCCGATTTAGCAATATTCTAACTTCATAATCAGCAAATAACTCGATGAAGAGCGAGTTTTTTTTTTTTTTTGCTAAGAAAACGTGTGTTAAACAGAGATCAGTCAACCAAAGCGAACGATGAAGTCAACAAGGACACAGAACCAATTTGTTCTAACCAGCCAGATATTGTATAACCCGAGATTTTTCGGGTTACTATGATTCTTCACTCTTCAGTTTGCTGAAAATTTGCTATGTTTGACGTGATGTTTGAGAAAAGGCATGAAAGAAACAGACAGAGAACCAATTTATTCTAACCAGCCAGATACTCTATAACCCGAGATTTTTCGTCGTCGCTTTGTGGATGTTTCTGATGAGCTATGGAGTACGTGTCACGTGATGTTGGAGAAGAGGCATGCAAGGACCGATAACCAATTTGTATTAACCAGCCAGATATGGCAGAACCCGAGATTTTTTGGGTTACTATGATTTTTCACTGTTTATTTTGCTGCCGCTTAGTTTTTCTTAAGGGCTATGGTGTAGGTGTCACGTGATGTTGGAGAAGAGGCATGCAGGGACAGAGAACCAATTTGTTTTAACCAGCGAGATGTTGTATAACCCGAGATTTTTTCGGGTGACTATGATTTTTCATTCTTTATTTTGTTACCGCTTTGCGGTTGTTTCGTATGAGCTCTGGAGTATGTGTCACGTGATGTTGGAGAAGAGGCATGCAATGATGTGTATAGTGTATGTTTACGTAGAGCAGTAGGACCATACTAGAATTTGTGCAAATGTAGGACACAGACAAATCTTACGTTTATATGCACACATTAAGATTAATTTTGCTTGTTGCGTCGTTACATTATTGATTACATATTGATTGAATCTTAAAAGGTTACTCGATAGGAATTGGGTTGTATGGACGCCACCCCGATGCTGTGGTAACTTAGCTTGTACCAACGAGAAAAGCGTGTCGATGGAGCGGATATGTCTAAGCACATCCGCCCTCTCCATGCCAGCAAAATCATTCATTTGATTATTCATGCATTTATGTAAGAAATATTAAGAGAGCTTGAGAAGTTAGGTCTAGCATGCATCTGAAGACAAGAGGAAGATTAATGGTTAGACCAATTCAAGTTGTGGTAGCGACATCCACTTCCTAGGCTATCAGCGGTTGGAAGTGATGTTTGAATATATCCATCATTTCCTGCGGCTCATTACCCTAACAGATTGGAAGAGGATAGGTGCGTTTCTTAAAGCCTCCGCCCATTTAGACATTGTTTGAATAGATTTTTTTGACAGCTTACTTGTAACTTTCATAGTGTCATGTTTTTATTAGTCGGTATTATTCACATCAACAACATAATAATAATATGAGTGGCGCGATAGTCCGAGGCGAACCTGGGCCTAGCTCCTCAGCAACTACTCGTGTTGTGCGTGCTATTGTTCTTTCAAGAGTGGAAAGGACCTACAGGACATCTACAACAACGTCCACAAATTTTCAGCTGAACTACGGAGTATATGATATGCTCCATCGTCTTTCTGTTATTGCCTTTAACTTAAGTAAATTTGAATTGACTTCATCCAGCCCGATACGTCAGATGCAAGCCAAGTTATGACAGCTAATATTGCCCACGTAATAAAACAAATAATGGTCTAAATTGTGGCCGAAAATTTTCCATGGAATTATATTCAAAACTGTAGCCTAAGGCTTCATCGCTCTGGCTTTACAGCTAACTTATAATTTTAATTATTACATGTTAGCTTTTTAAATAAATAAATAAATATTTTCAAAACTAGCTGTACCCGGCGCGCGTTGCTACGCATTTTCGATTGTAACTCATCAATCATGTGTCCGATGAATAAGGATAATTGTGACTGTTTATAAAGTCCTTCATGAAAAAAAAAATTGGTACCAAAACCTTTTTCACAGACTTCTGAACAATGTTGCCAAGGACCTCAGTGGTCTATCTCGTCCCATTTAAGAGTATATGAGAGACAAATAAACATACATTGATTTTTATATTTAAAAAAGAAGAAGAAGATGTAAGTTTTAAACTATTCTTTGAGGTTATGGTTAGGTTCCATAGATAGCAATAGGCACGCACTACACGAGTGGTTGCTGAGAAGCTCGGCCACGGCCCGCAGGATGCTGAAGAAATAAACAGCTAAAGACACTGCCATTTAAGGAATTACATGTTTGATTGAGTACGACCTTTACTGCTCAAGCCTCTGCTGTATAACGAAATTGCCAAGAGCCAAATGGAGAATAAAGTCCTTAAAATAGCGTATCCATAGAACAACAAAGTCCTTACAAAGCATGCTATTAATCATGAAATAACACTGGTCTTGTGCACAAGGTACATATGAAAACCCTTCACTATTTCTATCACTGTCTTAGCCTCTTTCTCTTACATTTTCTTTGCTGTTTTCAATGACTTGTCCGTGTTCTATTTTTGACAGTTAACGCATGATTCATGGCATGTGTCAATGTTTCATCGCGGAAAGACACCGAACGACCTGCTCATTGGTTGATGCTTACCAAGAGGACATCATTCATGTCAAGTTGTTGACGTATTTATGGGGCACTATGCCATTTATACACAAGCTCTACATCTTGTCAAACTAGATGCACATGTAGCCTTGGCTATATCTAAGCTATGGTCTGAGTGTGCTGGTGAATTCACTAGCAGCCTCGCCTACCTACCTACCTACCTACTTAGCTGAACCTTTAGAACCTTTAGAACCTGAACGACTGAACGGCGGATTGGGCCAAGTGCCTGCCCTTGGTTACTGGGCTCTCCGGTTCGAATCCCAGTGCAAGCAAAGTTAATACGCTTTTATCTGGTTTTCAAATCGGGTCCAGTCACCATTTTGGGATCAAATTAATGGCACTATCACTGGACTGGTCAATCAGTGGTAATAGTCTGGCTGTGGGTATCACAATGGATCAACATGATCCAAGTGTGTTGGTGAAAAAAATTCCCCACCCTAGTAAGAAAAAGAAGTGTGTGAGCAAACTGTTCTGGAATGAAAATACGAATCTTGTTGCCTGGAGGAACTTGGAATGACTAACGATTCCTCCCACTGGGGGCATAAGAGTCTAAGTGATCCGTCAGGCTATCAGGGCATCCTTAGACCTGAATAGTTGTGGATGAACCTGCTGCCGGCAAGCTCACGAAACACAGACTAGCATTGAACTCAGTCGCAGAACCAATTTGCATTCCGAAGTATTACATGACCAAGCAGCGGAAGCCCTTGATGGGAGGTGCAACCACCAAAATGCATCGAAGTTAGGCTCCGCTTCGGTTTGATTATCATGAGTGGCAGTTCCTCTCTCTCTTTCTCTCCGATTCTTAGGACACCGCTTCTTTTTGATTCTCATCACATAGATCGACCCTCACCATTTCATCGATCCCATCGATGTTAGGCTTTGCTTCTGTTTGATTCTCATGAGTGGGAGTTCCTCTCTAGGACCCCTCTCCTTTTTGATTCTCGTCGCAATGGTTGACCCTCACCATTTCATCGGACCCCTTGAAGATTCACCACTCTCTTCACTTCGTAGAGTTTCTCATTCGGTGCCAGCTTATAGAGACCACATGAAAATTCGCGCACACGCGTGACTTCACACCAGCGCACGTTCCATCCATTCACACTCACGAACCCCACACGTCAAGACCCCAGTCAGTCGAGTCACATATCGACGAGGTCGCCATCTCTAACCGCGCTCCAGTTGCTCCTCCTAAACCCGACCGCCCCATCCATACACACACATGCCATCTCTCGGGAGGATCTCAAGATTTATTGCCGCCGATTCGCACCAAATCTCGGTCAAATGATTCGATTCGATCTCTTAAGCGCATTCAACTGAATTGAGTTATCGAGCTGGCAAATCGCACGGCACGTCCGGACTTCTTTCTTCTTTCATTTGGGCAACGCAGCCGCTTATCGCTCACACGTGATGTTAATATCTCAATTCAAGGCGCACACGGAGTGTTCCCCGATCACTCTCTGACCTAGAGAGAGAGCGGGTTTGAATTGCCCGGGTCCCAGAATGCCAGTCATGCCACCACCCTACTCCAGCCGGGAGAGTTCCCCAGATCGATATCTTTCGGGTGATTTCTGTCTTCTTGAACTTTTTTTTCGTCTGCTTACCGGCTGCATTGCCCGCGAACAACTGTATTTCGTCGCGCGAAAGATAATCGCTGCGCGATGGATGGAAATTAAGTGCAGAAGAAGCAAACAAAAAAATAAGAAACGACACCACGAAGAAATAACCTCGAATCGTGATCGACGGTGAAATAATGCGATTCCGGACCGTCGCGGTCGGTGCAGGTTTTTCGCCAGTCTGCAGTCATTGTTGCTAATGCCCCACTCCATCACTGGAAGCTCCCCAGCCACCGACCATCGACCAACGACCACCACCGAAGGCCCACACTCGCTCGCGCGCACATACACATGCAGCGTCACAGATCGCATTGACTTTGATAAAATGTGCGATAGCAGTTCATGACCGTTGCATTAGAAGGAGAGCATCAAAGCCCCAACCATCTCGCCAGCAGATCTCTCTCACCGATCGTCCCAGCATCTGAATCTGAATTGGAATCGGAAACCGAGCGGCCGACTGTTCGACTTCATGTGAAATTTATTGCAGCAATTTTCATTCGCGAAACGTTCGCTCGTGTGACTGTGGATGAAGTTGAAAATGAAAAATCGATTTTCAAACATTTGAAGGTCTGTCTCTCTTCTAAGTCGCACGTCGCATATCTCTTGACACTTGATGCCGCGACGCGACGCTGTGTGCTGTGCAGTGCTTTGTTGTACTTGGCTGTGGCCCACAACCACCAATGGCAGGCAGTAGGTGCTCTGTCAATTGTCTCCCGGGAATTGGTACGGCACGGTGCGGCACAATGAACATTTAGGTCTTCTGAAATCGAAGATTGAAGATATCGATTGAACGGATTGAGCGACTGCATCTGCATCTGGTGGTGGAAAAATCAATTAATTGTGAGCCAAACGCGTGGTGGGATTTGTCGGTGGAATGTGACGCCGAGTGGGTGCGAGAGGTTGATTGTGTTATCGAATCGGCTGGAGCATATGCTCCGGATTATGCAGCTTATCCTACCGAAGTTGAGGGCGGCGAATGTTTCTGGGAAAAATAAAAACTCGGTTCTGCTTATGAGGTCATCGGTCTTTCGAATCGAAGAGTGGTTCCACTTGTTCTTGGGGTTATGATAAGATACTGGTAGGAGCTGATTCTCGAAGTGAATACCTTGGCCCGTGGCATATTCCTTTGTGCTTTTCTTCAAAGGAACTGGGGCAATGACATGGCAAGTGTTTGAGTACGTTGTTGTCAAGATTATGATGCCACTCCTCATGGAACTTTTGCAAGGTGGGCAAGTTTGAGTCCGATGAGCATTCTCTAATTTTTCACAACACTGCCTTCGGCCGTGATGAAATGAAATGGTTACGAATTCCTGCACTTCAGTTGGGACCGCAAGAAATGTTTTCCCCTTTCTTTAAAGTTTATTTATGCATTTAACCCAGAAGCGGTTGCCATTCCGTCCCACAATCAATGCAAGATTTGAATTTCCCGCCATTTGTAGAGTAAAATGTTGGCAGCACTGAAAAAATGACAAGTTACCACTATACAGCAACGTGTCACTGTTTGATGTGTATACAGGGCTGGCGCCATTATTGGACCACCATATCTGTGAAAATGTGGCTGGTCAAGCAGTTAGGTTAGGCTAGGCTAGGTAATCCGCTAGTGGATCACCAGCAGACTTAGACAATACTGGTCCATAGAGATACCCATAGTCAGACTACTACCACTGATCGACTACCCCAGTGATAAACAAATGGTGACTGGACCAGATTCGAAAACCAGATAAAAGCGTATTAACTTTGCTTTTACTGGGATTCGAACCGGGGACCCCGCTAACCAGGGGCAGGCACTCTGCCAACTGCGCCATCCAGTCATCGCTCAAGCAGTTACTTTTTCTGTTGCTCAATAATGATGATAACACAGTTCCTTCTGAAGAAATTAATGTGCGAACTGGATGTGCGAACATTCAGGGGAAATGACTCTGGCCATTTCCTCATAGCAGCAAGATTCAGAGTTCGACTGTCCAATGTCAGAAAGCTGCAGCAGCCAATAAAGAGGAGTTTTGACATTGGACGCCTGAGCACACCCGAGATTGCCAGAGCCTACGAAGAGCAACTGAGTGAGAGACTCGCCGGTATGCCCACGTCATACACCAACTCCAACGAGATGTGGTTGCATTGCCGCTCGGCCATCAAAGAGGTAGCCACCTTAGGCTACCTAGGACCTCCGACGAAGAACCCGTGGTATGATGGCGAGTGTAAGCAGAAGAAACATGCAACTGACGAGACATACCAAAAGGCGCTGCAAAGAAAACCAAGAGCAGCGCAGGAGGAGTACCCGGCTAGAAGAAGGGAGCAGAAAAAGGTTCTACGCCTGAAGAAATGGTCTCCCGCAACCTCTCAGTTCAAGGATATCGACGAGTCTATGGACAAGCATAAAATATGGGCCACCTGGTTGAGGCCCAGGTCCACACCGGACTGTAGCGCCACCAGAAGAAGAAGAAGAAGAAAAAAAAAAGCCAAAAGCCTTGCCGCTGGCTTTAGGAAAAGCACCCAGGCTCTTCGAAACTGTGAGGGTAACCTGGTTACTGACTCGCAGGGAATAGTGGATCTATTTAAGGAGCACTTCCAACAGCTGCTTAACGGGCCTGACGAGGAGAGAGTGACAGGGAATCCAGAAATCCCAACTCCAGTGGATGAAGTAGTCCTCACGCCTAGCTTTGAAGAAGTCGTCGCAGCCATCAAAAGGCTGAAGAACAACAAAGCCACAGGCTCAGATGGCCTACCATCAGAGCCCTTCAAGGCCGGTGGCGATATTCTGGTAAGGAGCATGCATCAGGTCATCTGTAGAACTTGGAAGGACGAAAGCATGCCCGACGACTGGAATCTCAGCTCCATATACCCCATCCACAAAAAATACGATTCTACCTCTTGCAACAACTAAAGAGGTATATCCCTGCTCAACGTTGCCTACAAGATCCTGTCAAGCGCACTGTGTGAACGTCTAAGGCCGTACCAGTGAGGCTTCCGGTCCAGCAAATCGACAATAGACCAAATCATCACACTAAGGCAAATCCTGGAAAAAGACCAGCGAGTTTCAAATCGATACGCACCACCTCTTTATCGATTTTAAACCCGCATACGACAGCATTCATCGCAAGGAGTTATTTGGTGCGATGGCCGAATTCGGGATCCCGGGAAAACTGATCCGGTTGTGTACTACGGTAACAAATATGCGATGCACCGTCCAGTTCTGCTCGAGGTCTTCCGAGCCGGTTAAGACCTGCATCGGATTTCGGCAAGAAGATGCACTTCCGTGTGATTTCTTCAATTTGGTACTGGAGAAGATAGTGCGGCGGGTAGCTGTAAACACGGAAGGCACTACTTTATACAAGTCAGTCCACCAAATGTTGGGATACGCAGAAGACATCGACACCGTCGCGCGTTCCCAACGTGCCGTAGTGGAAGCATTTACGCAAATTGAAGAAGAGGTGAAACGAGCTGGTCTTAAAGTCAACGAGGATAAAACTACGTATATGCTGTCGAACAAAAAACGATCCGTCACACACCACCTAGGACAAAATATTACAATTGACAGCTACAATTTCGAGGTAGTCAAGGAGTTTGTCTACCTCGAGGCAAACGTCACCTCCACGAATAACGTCAGAGTAGAGATCCGATGTAGAACCGGCTTTGGCAACCGGTGTTACTTCGGCTTTACAAAACAACAGGTGTCAAAAGTCCTGACTCGAAGGACTAACATCATGCTCTACAAAATCCTTATTTTGACAGTCCTGCTGTATGTAGCCGAAAGCTGGACCATTAGCAAAACTGCTGAGCTGATTCTTGGTGCTTTCGAAAGAAAAATTCTACGTCGGATATACGTCTGAGAGGGAGGTGAATGGAGAAGGAGACACTGTACCAGAATGTGGATGTAGACCGCCGGAAGGCAAAGGTTCATCGGCCACATCGAGCGCATGGACAACAATGCTCCAGCTAAGAGGGTTTTCGAATCCGAGCCTCCTGGTTGGAGGAAGACCGAATCTCCGGTATAAGGACCAAGTAAATAAGGATGCAAGACAGCTTGGTATTGATGACTGAAAGCAGCGTGCCCAGGACCGTCAAGAATGGAAAGCAGCTATCGCTCACGCTCGGATCCTGCATAGGTCGTCGGTCTGATAAGTAAGTAAGTAGGAAAAAAATAAATGGTATGGCGGTACCACATGCCAGTGAAACAATTCAATTACTGCATGAGACATTTCCTTGTCGTCTGCTCTTTCGATTTGGTGACATTGCCTTTGATGCCTACATGTGGGAGAACATCGATCTCCCTGGTTAGCGGGTGATACTAGCCCGCCTAGTTTGCAAGTGTTAAGATGATTTTTAACCTCTTTTTAACTGTAAAAGGTCCAAAATATTTTTTTTTTAATTTTTTTCAACGAAAAGTATTTACTTTCGTTTCAAAAATGTGGATTTATTATGACATTGCTAGTTTATTTATGCAAACTTAGCTGTTTTGACTAACCACTACTGCACCAGTAAGTGCAACAACCTCGACTATTGCAACTGCCTTAATTTCTATTAGCGAACATCGAGTTTGTACTGTATTTGGAAAACTAAAATTGTGTTTGTGGTAAGAAACCAATGCTTGCAGGACTCAAAGATGGTTTTATGTCAATGGAGACCACGACGTTTCTGATGCTACATAGCAAGAGTTCAATTTTGATTCACTTTGTCGTGCATATTGGCTGGGATCTCACTGAAAACAAGCCTGGGAATGACGCTGGATTATCAAAAGGGGGATACAAATTCGTCAAATCGCACGAACCTAATCTAAAATAAAAACCAGGCTCTTAACTATGATCTAATAACAGGGCAAATCCTGAAGAACTTGCCGAACTTGCTCTAATTAAACTTTTCTACTTAATTAACGCTTCCTAATAGCCTAACTATTATATATTCCAGACTCATGGAAGGTCGCGGAAGTGATTATGGTTCCAAAGCCGGGCAAACCGTTGATCAACAAAAAGTAGTACAGACCCTCATCGCTTTTACCAATAATATCCAAAATTTTGAAAAACTTTTATTAAAACGCATTCAAAAATTTATAGAAGAGAAGCAACTAGTACCTGACCATCAGTTTGGGTCATCAGTCGAGCGAAACACTCGACAATTGACCAGGTATACTGAATAACGAAAGAAATTGAAGGAGCATTAGAGGAGAAAAAGATCTGCTAAGTCTGGCATGAGGGCCTAAGATACAAACTAAACAGGTTTCTACCGACAAGCTTGAATAAGATACTAGAATCATATCTCGATAACAGGATATTTAGGGTTAACGGAACTGAATACTCCCATTTTAAAGAGATCCGAGCAGGGGTCCCTCAAGGGAGGATCCTTGGCCCTACATTGTACCTGTTGTACAGTAGAGACATACCTCAAACTGATTGTATACTTGCGGCAATACTTGCGGATGACACAGCTATCCTGGCAATGGGAAGTTCAATTGAGCCCTCAACTGAAAAACTTTAACGAGCTCTGGACAAAATAAACGACTGGTCAAAACGCTGGCGCATTGCTTCCAATGAGACCAAATCGACGCAGAAAATCAACCAGTTTTCATTAATTCTGTACAAATACCGTACGCTAATGAAGCAAAATATTTCGTATGACTCTTGATGCGAAACTCAAGTGGAAGGCCCACGAGAAAAAGAAACGGGATGACCTCGAACACCGGTATAGAGAAATGTCCTGCTTACTTGGAAGGCACTCCAAGTTAGGCATGTGTTCAAACTGCTATTATACAAGCAAGTACTGAAGCCTATATGGACTTACCGCATACAACTATGGGGTTGCACCAACGCAAATAACAGAGGACTTATTCAGTTCTTTCAAAATAAAATTATGCGGGGTGGTCTGAAAGCTGCCTGGTATCTCAGGAATTGTGATATACAAAGGGACCTAGGTATAACTACCGTCGGCGAAGAAATGACAAACTCCGCTCAAAAGCTAAGTATCAGACTTCGTGATCATTGTAACACTGCCATCCTAAAAACTTTGGACATGGGACGTTAAGTACGCCGACTCCAACGTAAAATACCGCTCAATTTGGCACAATACTAATAAGCCATCCTAACGATGGTCATGGCAGGTGAAAAAAACACTCGAAATACACTCGAAAATATCCTTAAATGTAAGCTACTAGATAAGGAAACTTAGTTGTAGTAAGGAAAATCCAAAAGGGAAAGGTGTTTTAAGTCAGTAAAAATCTGACACTACTTTGTGGACACGGGTCACATAGTGCCTTGTTGAAGATTTTCACCAACCCAAGTAACAAAAAGAAGGCACACGAACCAGTCAAAAAAGAGATACTCATGAATTCTCCTACAGTCCGGGGTGGGCCTTTGCCTTAGATAACAAGCTTCTTTGATCTTTAGCCAACAATTTTGCACGCCAAGTAGGATGAGGCCTTCGGATTTGTGGGCATCTTCTGTTGCGTTGATTCGTAGTTGGAGACCCTTTGAGTGGAGCAGCGCTCTACATGGCCTTGTCGTCTTAGGTGTTGAATGGATATGTGCACCTATTCCTGTCTCGCATCACCCCTATAACCACTGAGTTAGCTCGTGTCTTTTGGACAAGAAAAGCTTGGAATCATCGAACGATTGATCGACATCATCGAAGCACTCCTTCGAAGAATATTTTTGAAAGAGCCGTCAGCACCCTCTGTGACTGGTAACGGTGTGGAGATTGTGGAAAGGAGACATCTTCCGGACTAGGCTTCCAGTAGATCAGTCTTTCGAGGGGTAACTTTCAAGCCTCAGGTTTTTTTTCACTTGGAGACCATGGGAGGTACTGGCTTAGCGCTTAAATACATTTTCTCGATATGAAGAAAAGCCACATCGCATCCTTCCCCGTATTCCCGTATACTCTGAGATCATCTCTCCCAAGCGGCTTGACGATCTCGTCAGACAATTATGTCTTTTTTGTTTCACTAACCTTGTGGAACAGAGGTCCAAGAGGTGATTGACAGAGCGTTGAGCTGCTGTTTGAAGCAATGTTTGAATTGTTTCATTGCGCTCTTGGTAAATATATCGAGGAACGTGTGCGATGCAAGGAGTTTTTGACAGCATTTGCCGCTGTGATCTCCGACCTGTTCCAACCCAGTTTCACTCCAACCCATTTCACACATACCTCCGGCGATGCACGCCTGATATCAACTGTGTCAGTTTGATTTCAGTTTAAGTCAGTTTGAGCTCTCTTAGTCGCCGATGTGGCAGAGCCAGACCACCATGCCAACTGCCCGAGAGAAGATCATAACTTTCTGTTAAACGATGTCAAACACTCGAGTTCCAGGAAACACTCAAGCCTCCAGCCGCAGACCTCAGTGGATGCAGTTAACACACCCTAACAGTAACCTGCACACATCACTCCTTGTACGGCCATGTCCCATTACAGTCCTGACTGTGCTGTGTATTGTCACTGTTAATTACACAGCAATTACACTGATTACCGGTCATCCTCTTTCTCTTATTTATCGACCCAATGACACTTGTTCACTTGTCCGATTAATTGCTTCCCCAGAGGATCAGCCAACAGAGAGAGAGAGAGACAGAAGAGAGATCCCCGACGATCCACCACCAGGGCTGGGCAACAGCGAACCAATTGCCGGCCGGGAAGCTGGGCACGGTTGGCCGATACCCTAATTTATGTAACCAATCTGCAATTTGCATAGCAACCCCCCCAAACCGGCAGCACCCTTCGATTGGCATGAAAAATTGACATAATTGCAACGCGAAGATGACCACAACGACGACCGATCAATCGATGCCCCCACCGACCGACGACGAGTGAGTGGCAATGGCGAAGACCCTCCAAAATGCCTCTGTGTGTGTGTGTGTTTGAAAATGGGAAAAAATGTATTCCAGGGCAACCATGTAATTTCTGTTCTGCTCCTGCGGATCCACCTCATCCTCCGTCCTTCGCGCGGAGTGGCTGACGTCGCCTTCGACGTCGTCGTCGTTGCTGGTTATTAAGCCCTCTGATAACGATGATTATTTCATACATTCGACAAATTATTGGCGAGAGTGCTCCACCGCCACCGCCGCCGTCGCCGTCGCTGATGTGGCAGCGCAGATAGCGCGATAGCATTGTTTCCTTACGCAGAAGAGGAGGTGCTGGTGCCAGTGCCAGAGCCAGTGCGGCGATGCTCGCTGCTCGCTGGTTATTGCTGGTGCGATGGTGCGTTGCAATTACCGAAAGGATATGCGTACTTTTGTTGGCAAAACAAAGGATTTACTGATTGTTGGCGATGGCCAAGAGGGGGGAGGGTCTGATGCAGCAGATACATGAATCTCTTCCCCTGAAGGTATGAAATTTTTGTATTTACTGCTAATTGCCCTTCTTTCAGGGCAGCGAAGAACCGTTTCGTTTCCTGTGAAATTACACGTTCGCCCCCCTTTTTCGTGTTCGTTGCCTTTGGACGAACGGTTGGCGATTTGGTGGGAATGTGTGCAATTCGTGACATACATTCGAGAAATATGCACATCTGCTCGGGCGGAATCGGCTTAACCTCTCTTCCGCTCCACTTGCACTTCACTGATTTGCTTAAAATTGCCGCCACCAGTGTAGGCATTTCGACAGTGGGGCAAGGGGTACGAGGAGGGGCAAAAGCTCAATTCCATCGAAGTGGCATGCAGTGAAGGCCTCTCGTGTAATTGCAAGCTTGGCCGCTGCGTACAGCGACGACGGTGTAATTACGAGAGTTGCACCCCAATTAATTGAGCAGGTAGCCGCTGCTTGGCTCGGCTAGTCTCCGTCATTGTTGTTGATGTCCTCCAAGTCAGTCAGTCAGTCTTGACAACGCCTCCTGCTTCTGTGTGCATTCGCTTGCTGACGGTTTGCGCCGACTGCTTGTGCTGGTGCGGTGGACGATGTCATAGGGCGATCTATCTAACTAGTATGCAACACGCTGCATATTTAATGAAATAATTCGATCTCGAGCGCGCGCACTTATAGATAATGCATAACAACGAGCCCGGCGCAGCGCAGCCTCGCGCACTCATCGATCAGAGCAATCTCGGCCAGCGATTGGAATCTCCCTCCCTCTCTCCCTCTCTCGTGGTGCCGCAGCATATTCGAAGGGGACACTTCTCAGTCTCGGCTATTTTCTCATTCATCAGGGCCGCACTTGCTGCGTGCAGTAGCAGTGGCAGGCACTCGTACTTCACTCTTTCGCTCCCGATACAAATCTGTCTATCTATGCAATCGATCTGGCTGCTTCGGCACAACGGGTAACAAGCCCAACAAAATGAAGACGAAAACAAAAAAAAAATCAAACGAACTCAACTACCAGCTACCACTCTAGGAGATTGTTAACAAGATTGATTGCGCGACTAGGGCACACAAAAGAACACGGACACAGACGGACGAACGGAGGTGCCTCCACACACAATGTGCTGCTGGTGCTCCACGATCATTAGGGAATCATGGGGACTCTGTATCGGTGGCACAACCAGAAGCAAAAAAAGGATGAGCCACCACTGGACGCGGAATAGAATTAATTGCCTATATCCAGGAGAATAATAATTATCCTAAACGCTTCGACCGAGAGCAGCCGACGCGGCCCGGAGGAGATGACCGCACCGAGGAAGAGTTAGTTATCCCGTCGCGGTTCATCGTTGTGACCGATTCCAGAAGCTAATGGGGAGGCGATGTTCAGAGGAAATTGCAAGCGGAAGGAGTGTACAAGTGTGCAAACGGTTGGAAAGATTTATGATTACAGGCAGATCTGCAGATAGGGTATATCCCACGTATTTGTGAATGCGCCCCTCTGCGCCTCGGGCTGGGGATAGACAAGAATATTTTCGATCAATTTGTTGCTACTGTTCTGCCTTGATAACGTTTAGTTATGCAGCATTTTGTGAGTTAGGCTTGCCACCTCCAGCGGTGGTGGTGGGTAATTTTCGAAAAGGGTATTAGGTTTGTCAATGATCTGTGAGCGCTTGAGGGGGGCGATTCTGCCGAGATCACAGTTCTGATCTGTGAGAGATGAATGGGTCTATGAACTCAACGTGGATGAAGGGCCATCTTGGCGTGTCTCCATGTCACTGGAGTGATGGTTTAGAATGCTGGCGGAGTGGATGAAAAGTCGCATCTTCTACACAATTTGGCTGCTCATCATCCCCTGGCCAGTTAACAAATGAAGTTCCTGATGGAATGATAAGAAACTGACAGTTTGGAACGAAAAATGACGATCGAAATGATGGTGGGAATGATGAAGGTTGGAGCTTTGATGTGACGACGAGAAAATGACAGTTTGGAACGTAAAATGACCATCGAAATGATGGTGGGAATGATGAAGGTTGGAGCTTTAATGGAATGATGAGAAAATGACAGTTTGGAACGAAAAATGACCATCGAAATGATGGTGCGAATGATGAAGGTTGGAGCTTTGATGGAATGATGAGAAAATGACAGTTTGGAACGAAAAATGACGATCGAAATGATGGTGGGAATGATGAAGGTTGGAGCTTTGATGTGACGACGAGAAAATGACAGTTTGGAACGTAAAATGACCATCGAAATGATGGTGGGAATGATGAAGGTTGGAGCTTTGATGGTATGATGAGAAAATGACAGTCAAAATGATGGCGGGAATGATGAGGGTAAAAGGCTTTCGTGGATTTTATGCGAGTGTGTGAGAAAACTTTCGAAAAAGAATGCAATGAAAGACTGGATTGGAATGATTATAAATGACATATGAAAACTGATGGAGTGATGTTTACTTAACTGCTGCCCTCCGGATTATATCGCACGGGCCCTCTATGCAACCTTCGCGGACAAGAGATGAGACATCACACGAGGTCGCAGCTCATCTGACAGTATGTCAAAATCACACGCGACTGCAACTGTTTCCATCACCAACCATGACCTTCCGCATCACTTCAGCGTATTCTCTCGCACTCTTATGCAATCGTTTCATAGAAAATCCGTGGCAACAGCAACAAAATACATCAAAAGAAAACAAAAGAGTTGCCCTGCGAACCAGGCACTCGAATGTGTTCAAAACACTGACACTCACTGTGTGTCAGTGTCTGTTGCTCCCGCTTTGAGCGTGTATCTTTAATTGAAATCAACTAACAACCATCATGAAGCACATAATTAAAAGCGATTATTTTTAATTGTTTCGCCCATGGTGGTTGTAGTTGTTGTTGAAATCGATTTAACCCTCTTCTCATCTTTTCTGTTTTTTTTTTTGCCTCCACTTGTGTCTTTGGGTTTCTTCTTCTGTGCTGTTCGCTTCGTCTTCTTTTTCTTCTTCTTCTTTTTGGTACGATTTTTCGTCGATCGCTTGCAGTCCTGCACCAGTCACAACATTGATTGATTTGGTTCAATATGTGCACAAGTGTACGCCTGCCTGTCTGTCTCTCTGGCTAACTGCCTGACTGGCTGACTGGCTGCCCGTATGTAGTACATCCATCTGAAGCATCTTGTTAACCAAATTGGACGTGAATTGTTACAAAGTCTGAAGGGGCAGTGTGCACAGCACATACAAGTGTTGCTTGGTTGTTTTTTTTTGTTTTTGACATTATCGAAGCGAAATTATATATAATGGAGGTGCACATTAAGTCAATTGAATAAAATTAACAAAACAACGGCAATAATTGACGAAGCAGCAGCCACAGCAGCAGCGGCAGTACTGCCTTCGAGCCAACTGCCTTTCGAATGAAGACGCGGAGGCAAATCGAAAACAAAAAAAAGCTTAAGTTCTCAAGAGCTACATCACTTGAACTTTACAGTGGAGTGTAAACAAATAATCGACAATGACGGCGGTTAGGCGGTTAGATGCTCGGTTAGGCAACATGCTACATGATTTCGTGGAGCGAGATTCATCGAATGGTTGGTGGATGGTAGGGGCACGGGCATGGGACAGCAAGCTGTCAATATAATAACGGCTTCGATTAAGGAATGCAAGTAGTAATCGTGTCGTGACTAAGAATTTAATCTAATGTCTAATTAGACGCTTGTTACCACAAACCCACACACACACACGGACACACGGACACGCGAGAAGAGAAATCCCATGCTAATGACATTTCTTGAGAAATTCCACGAAATTCACATGAAACTGAAACTCGATAAGGAGCATGCTAGTCATCACCTAATTTGTCCTCATAAATCCCGGCCGTTCAAGTCGCGCTGCATCCTGCACTCATCACCCGAAATCTGAGAATAAGCATGCACACGCATAAATACGTACGCATCGCATAAATCTTGGCGCAGTTAATTCATGAATTTTGAATGGACTCTCCTTCGCCGCTTCGCACAGGATATGGGTCATCCGAGACTATCTCAGCCAGCCATCACAGAGAGTGCTTATTATATATACATTGGCTGCTTTTGGCCAAAAGAAAAAGTACCGTAAAACCAATTAAGAGATTGACGATAAGTCGCATAGCCCGTCCATCGCGAGAGTAGAACAACCCGAGTATCCCTGTCCTCCCCGCGATGCAGACGAAGATGAAGCGCGCGCATCATTTTGTGTCTTTGATAAATCGATGCAATCAATAAATTTCAACGAAAATCGGTCAAGTGTTGCTCACATCCGAGCGACGGCCACGGCCATCAGCGGTATGGTTTTCGTAAATTTCCATCCCCACATACCATGCGACTACACCCATAATTATTTTCTTTTTGTTCATTCCCGAAAAAATGCGTCTGTTTTTCTTTTGTTTTTTTCTCAGTTTTATTGCAATTTTGTTGCAATGGACTGCGCTGATTTATTTTTTTTTTGATTCTCTTTGTCGGGGTTAATTATAGGCCGCCATTAAATGAAGGGTATCAGAGGTTGGGCCTGAGCCGGTGATGTATACGCTGCCGCAGAATGTGTTAATTATTTGTAATCTGTACACAGAAGAGAGCTGGCCTGCAACACACTGATGGTAGTGATTCGGTTGGTTGAGGAATGAGGTGAAATTTAGGGGCGTTACACTTTGTGTGTTACGATCGGACACAATGTGCAATTAATGTGTCCACTTAAATGGGAAATTAAATGCTTAAATCAGCTGGGAAGTGGTGCTGGTGTTGCTGGGTTTTTTGTGTTTTTTTGTCTTACCGTACTGTTAAATTATTAGGTGGGGATAGTGCGATGGACTCACCTGGAAAGAAAGAAAGAGAGAGAGGCAATTTTGAGTGATTAGAAGATTTGTCTAACTGAAGTGACTTTAAAAGATTAGTACAAAGAGTGTCAAAGAAGAGTTTAGTAAAAGCTTATTTGTTTGGCAAGGGAGGCATCACTCGAAGAAAAACGAAATAATGTGCTGAATTTAAGCCAGGTCCACCCTGGACTGTTGCCCCACTCATACACAATACCGGATCATACAAGGAAGTGGCTCGAGACGACACGATGAGAAGGATCAAGGGTAGTAGACAACTCGGCCTCGACTAGAAGAGACTGCAAGCATCGGGAATTTTATTACCGGATGATGCACCTCCTTGCACTACGACACGACGACACGATGGGAAGGATCAAGGGTAGTAGACAACTCGGTCTTGACTAGAAGAGAATGCAAGCATCGGGAATTCTATTACCGGATGATGCACCTCCTTGCACTACGACACGACGACACGATGGGAAGGATCAAGGGTAGTAGACAACTCGGTCTCGACTAGAAGAGACTGCAAGAATCAATGGTAGTAGCCAACTCGGCCTCGACTAGAAGAGACTGCAAGCATCGGGAATTCTATTACCGGATGATGCACCTCCTTGCACTACGCCACGACGACACGATGAGAAGGATCAAGGGTAGTAGACAACTCGGCCTCGACTAGAAGAGACTGCAAGCATCGGGAATTTTATTACCGGATGATGCACCTCCTTGCACTACGACACGACGACACGATGGGAAGGATCAAGGGTAGTAGACAACTCGGTCTTGACTAGAAGAGAATGCAAGCATCGGGAATTCTATTACCGGATGATGCACCTCCTTGCACTACGACACGACGACACGATGGGAAGGATCAAGGGTAGTAGACAACTCGGTCTTGACTAGAAGAGAATGCAAGAATCAATGGTAGTAGCCAACTCGGCCTCGACTAGAAGCATCGGGAATTCTATTACCGGATGATGCACCTCCTTGCACTACGACACGACGACACGATGAGAAGGATCAAGGGTAGTAGACAACTCGGTCTCGACTGGAAGAGACTGCAAGCATCGGGAATTCTATTACCGGATGATGCACCTCCTTGCACTACGACACGACGACACGATGAGAAGGATCAATGGTAGTAGACAACTCGGCCTCGACTACAAGAGACTGCACGCATCGGGAATTATATTCTATTAACGTTGAAGGTATCTTTTCCTAACCTTTTCAAACCTTTGCTATCTTCTAGGACCGAATCCCTCGAGGTAAACTTTGAGGTGTTCTGCAGGAGTAGGTGATTGAGGGTCTTCTCATTTGAGGGCCATTTTATCTCCATACACAAACTGAAGCAGCTGAGTTCAGATTAACTGGGCGTTGGACTTCGCCAAGGGTGCGTCTTGTCACCTCTCCTTTTCACTGCTTATATGGACTGGATGTTGCAACGCAACCGAGGAGTTGGATCTAGTCCAAGAGGGAAAAATCCATCGACTGCACTGACTCGGCCACATCAAGCGCATGAACACCAACGTTCCAGGAAAGAGGCGCTTCTAATCCGAGCCTCCTGGTTCGAGAAGGAGAGGAAGATCGAACCTCCTGTATAAAGACCAAGTCATCGCGGACGCATGTCAACTTAATCTTGATAACTAGAAGCAGCATGCCCAGGATTGACAACGATTTAAGATAGCTTAAGCTCGGGCTTTGAATTTCCAAAGGTCATTGGCCTGATAAGTCAGTAAGTATCACCGAAGTGGTCAATCAGTTGTAGTTGCTTGACTAGCGGTATCACAATGGACCAACATGGTCTTAGTGTGCTAGTGAATTCACTACCTAACTCCTCCCGAACACCAGCCAGAGGTAGATCCAGATCAGCAGTCGCATGACGAAGTATCAATATGGTCCTTCAAAATGGTAACAAAAACTTACGACTTCACCGAGTAACAAAAACTTAACAACCATTCGAACCTGACTCTCAGTAAGGCCAAACTTGGATTTCGTCACATCTACTGGATGGCGCTGTTGGTAGAGTGCCTGCCCCTGGTTAGCGGGGTCGCCGGTTTGAATTTTCAACTGGTTTTCAAATTTGGTCCAGTCACCATTTGCCGCTGGGATCAAATTAACGACACTATCACTAGAGCAGTCAATCAGTGGCAGTAGTCTGACTGTGGGTATCACAATGGACCATAATGGAATTTAATAGCAGCCCAACTACCTAACTTTACCTAACCCTCTCATGGAGTATGGTTTAAGCTAGTAGACGAAGTTGCAACTGTATAAGCAACTTATTTGGGCAATTATTGTGCATGAGTTCCCTTTATGGCATAGCACCTCAAAGATCAGCGCGGCATGGAGAAGCTTTCGACACCAAATATGCCCCGGTGTCACCTATAACAGAGCCCGTCAGAGGAAGAATGCCAACAACAGGAGACCTTAGAAGCAAATTGCAATATTTTTTGCAATCTATGATACAACACGTACTTACTCATTTAAAAGGAACGGCTGTTCGAAAAATGAAATAAAACGCGAGCGCTTAGTTCGGTGAATCGTTAACAAGAAGAAGAGAAGACAGGATCATCTCCCTACAGCGATACTTGGTAACACTGTTCCACTTGATATCGGAAACCATCCAAACATGGCTATCAGGGACTTGAGAGGCACGACGCCAGAGTAACCATTCCTCAACGCGTTGAATCTGCTAAACGGGCAGACTTTTACACGAACGTCAACCAACGGTCTGTATCACTTCTGTCAAAAATGTGACAGCAGCCAACTTCGCGGCTAAATAGACTGCCACAGCATCAACACCCCATTCCGAGACGACCAATATGGGCACACGGAACACCCTGATGTCAAACGATCATTGATTCATAAGATTTTAAATTCTGTAAGCACTGTGCATCCGTGAGGCCCCTCTTGTTGAGTCAACACCTTTTCCTCTTATTCAACCTTTTGGGATGTAACAGTCGGTTGCACAGACTTTGTTCAAATAGTTTGGGTACAACAGAATTTTCTCTAAAAGTGGTTTCTATTTAGAGAACTTAAATATGTTTCCCTTGGACATGAGGACTGGAGTAGCGTCGTTGCCTAATCCAATGGTTGAAAAGAAACCGGCAATTGCTTGAAATAGTAGCCCCTAAACACGAGAGGCCCCAAGCTGACGTGCAACAATCATTCAACCCGCTCACAGGTTCTGAACATTGCCATAAGTACCGACAGAATGACTAACTGCATCCTGCAAATCCGGACATGCCTGTCGAATAGACTTGTTAATCCATTCGCTGAGTGAACAGTTTAAAGGCTATACTTAAGCCAGAGCCGCAATTACTCCGATTGTAATCTCCCGAGTTGATTGCAATAAGTGACAGACTCCGTTAGCCAATTGGCTCCCACTAATGGTTTTAATATCTTATTTCATAGTGCACTTGCTGGCAATTGTATGAAATATCATTAAGCACACCAATGTCGATGGACGGATTTAATTACAATTCATTCCCAACCTTAAGCCGAACAATAAATTGTTCCCCGATCGATATGTCACGTTGTGATGGCTTTGTGGCTTTGTTCTCGCAACAGCAACACGGTTTCTCCTCATTTTCTTTGTCCAATCGAGCGACCAGACACTTTCAACTCTCACCGCCTTTGCAAAACGAAACGTGAAATAGAAGTCCTTTAGTCGCAGACCAAGCCTTCTTCGGTCAACATTTTATTAACCCGCAAGTCAAGGTGTGTTCTGCGAAAGCGTGCTCGGCCATTTACCGTAGACTACACGATCTGGGGGATATGTTAATTTGTAATTTACTGCAATTTAGATAACTTGCGACCGGACAGCTAATGCGGTTTGTTCTTGCATAAATCGATGAAATCGAATCGAATCCCCAGCAAAACTTGGCTGGGGAGAACTTTAGGCGCCCTTTCTCTTGCAGTGACACACTATTTTCTGTGTACACAGAATACGAGGGGAGAAAATGCATTCCAGGCGCGTAATTAAAGCGAATAAATTACTAACGACACTCGATATTAAAATGATTTTGCACGGCATGCAGTGCACTGATTTCTTCATACGCTCGATACTCCGCTGCTGCTGCAGTTGATGCAGCAGCCCGTGGCATGGTTATCACACACTAAATTAATTTCAGCCAGCAGCAGTGTATGCTGCATTTTTATCCCCGCCGACGACGAAGAACCACTTAACTCAGATTGGAGTACGCGCATATCCAAGTGGAAAGCCCGACTGGAGCCCGACGTACAATGGCGAAGAAAAGAAACGCGTACACACATACAGCTACTTACATCCGAGGTGATTATGATAACCATAATTTCTCGGCAATTTATGATTTTTTGGAGGCAGATCGGCTTGCGATGACCATAAAAATAAACCATTCCGCAGAATGATGATTAACTTTGGCATCTGTGGCCATCGCATCTGGAGTTGGGTGTATCTGACGATGGAAATATTTTCTTTTCTCTTAATGGCAACAGACTCTGTGATTGCTTAATAATCATTCGATTAACCCGCGAGGTGAGCGCAAGGCGAGAGATCTGCGAAACGCACAGCTCAGCGTTTTCACTTATTCCGTATTCCGCTTTGTATGGTCTGCGAGTCAGCCAACAGCCATCAGCCAACAGCCAACACCTTTGCGCCGTAAATTGATCGCTTTATATTAAGTTGTTAGGATTGTGTTGATATTTACAACACGCATCACGCCGATGTACAAATTCCAGAGCAGAGCAGCGCCGCCGCTGCAATCGACGGGAGGAGGTGGAGACTGGAGACAAGGCAAGACAAGAGTGGAATTGCAGAAACAACAACGACAGCAGAGAAATATAATCAATTTGCAATCTACAGAGAATCGATTTGAGTTGTCGACCCGAGCATCCGTGCACAGTGCCAAGCAATTTAACCCGAATGCCCATCCATCGGCAGTGTTATTGTTGCTCTCGCCTGCCATTCAGCCAGCCAGCCACCATTTGACCACAAAACTAATTCCGATAAGAGAGAACCTGGAATTGGATGAAGTCGCGAGCGCGCGCGCTCGCACACTCTTCTGCTTCATGTACTGGCTAACGATGTGGTTAAAAAGCGAGCTCAGCACCGGCTCCGCACACAGGCAGCGAGCACAGCACAATGGACCGCCACTTATCTCTGGCGCTAAAGGCGGGGATTGACTGCTTTTATTGGTGCTCGCTAGTGTGTGCGTCCGCTCTGACATCCTCGTTCTCCTGTCAGCGGCCACAATGGATCTCATTTTCCAGCTCACTCGGCCATCGATCGGTTCTAGTTGCATTTATTCGTCCACACACTCTGCCCGGGCATCCTTGGCTTTGTTCCAAGAATTGCTGCGATAATTCCACTCTGCAGCCATCACCATCAGGCACCACCTCCGCCATCGAGGTCGATCCTCGACGCCGAGCAGGAGGCGCACACAAATCACAGTGTAATCAAAGGTAATCAACGAAATGGATTACACTAGTAGGCAAAAAGCTTCTGGTTATGTGTACTGAAGGAGATTTTGATTGATTGATAATTTTAAATGGATCAAATGGATCGGCATTCCTCTCCGCTCTCGCTCTCGCTCTCTTGGAGCCTGGAGTTGGCGTAATGGAGATGGCGGTGGCATGCTTCGTGTGCCATTGATGGTGATATGTGAATTAGGAAATGGCAAAGCGAATGTTTGTTTTGAGGCAATTGATTGGGGATTCGATGGGTTGTGGGCACGCTTAGTGTGATTGAAGGGCATTCACTGGAGGCGGTGTTGAGTGAGATGATGTGCTGCAGGGTGCACGTTTGTAAACAAAAGCTGAAGACTTCAGTGAATGTGGAGCAGATGAGTTTGGTAGGGTGTAGATTGCTTCTATGTGGCTTTTGTGTTTTTTTTTTATGTGAAACATATTTGGGCGCGCTTTGGAAGTAAAATCAGCTTGTACGTCGTGACGGCAAACGGCATGACGTTGTCACGTCATAATGCTCCTCCACAACGAACCACCGCTTGTTTCCAGGAGGTTATTGTGATTTTTTAAGTTAATCATCTACTGATGTACCTTGCCGAATCCTGTCTGCGGCAAAAAGCGTAACGCTGTCACGTCATCATACCCATTCGTAAGATGTAATTGAGTCGAGTGTAGAGAGTCGAGCCACCGTTTGTTTCAAAGTTTTAGGTTGAACTTGTATTTTTGATGTGAAATATGTACCAATAGATGTTTGGTACACCGAAGCGTATGCCGTGACGTCAAATGGCATGACGCTGTCACGCCATAATGCTAACCCACAACAAACCACCGCCTGTTTTCAGGAGGTACTTGTGTTTTTTGAGTTGATCATCTACCGATTCAGCTTCTTTAACGCCTAGTCCTGTCTGCGGCAAAAAGCATGACGCTGTCACGGCATCATACTCATTCGCAAGACGTAAGAGAGTCGAGCCACCGCTTGTTTTAAAGTGTTTTTAGGTTGATCTTGTATTTTTGATGAGAAACATGTACCAATAGATGTTTGGTGCGCCCTGGGGTAACACCGAATCATATGGCGTGACAGTAAATGGCATGACGCTGTGTGTCGCGGAAGACCTCTCGACCTCTCGAGTCGAAGAAAACCTCTCGCATTAAAGGGGCATCTCGTAACAAGTAGCAATCGCTACCAAAATGGATTGGATAAAGTGGTTCATACATGCCCCCTATTGCAATAGACGTGGTCTTGAAATTGTGTGGAGTTAACCTCGATTTTCTGATTATTTAGTTCGAAGACTGAGTCCAAGCTTCTAAGTGCCCTCGTCCATGGATAGCACTGACAAACTTGAGAAGGAATATAGACGTCAGAGTCATTGGCCTTCAACCCATTAAGCAGGTATTGTGAACTTAAAGCAGGGCTTGTGTATACACTCTCAAGCTGTGTATGGTAACAATTCTTTTCAGTGTGCAGGACAACTAGATATAGAGTTCCCTCGTGCAGTATCTGAACACCCTCTATATATACCGGTGAGTATAGTCGTCCAGTCCAAGAGGACCGATTATTCATGGTAGATCTTATTGTCAGATGTGTACACTCGAGGAGTATGTGTTCCATAGTTTCTTTTGATTATCTGGAGTGTCTAAATATTTCTGTGCTACAGTGAACCATTTTGTGAATGTGATAGTTGGATAAGAAGTAGCCAGTAAGTCTGCCACGTAAAGCTTGTTGGATTTTAAGGCATCCTTCCTCGGATGCCCTGGAATGGGCCTTCATAAATTTTCTGGAGTAACCTCTCTGTTTCGGATTTTTGTTACGACTACTCGTCCATCTATGCCTATGAAGGCTACCAGTGTGCATTCCTTAAGGTGGAGGGATTGATTCTTCTACATTCTAATTCACTTGTCAGTATGCGGATTATATATGTATTGTTATGGTGTAATGAAATGTTAATTAAATGTCTTAAACAAAGAAAAAACACCATACGATAGCTTACATTCAAGAAACGAAGCTAAGTAGTTAAATTACTGTTTGTACTAAATTTTAGTACTAGTGTACTAAACTATTATTTTTAGTACCAATGTACTAAAATTTATTAGTACTAAGTGAGTTCTGTTTATTTGTTTGTTTTACATAATTCGTGTGATGGGATGCTGATGCCATGAATTCTTCAATGCCGAGTACTCGTTCCAAAGTTTTTAGTATGAATATACCACAGAATGATAGTTCTAAGACAAGTAGCCTGCGGCCAGCCTTGGGAAGGTATTCTAATTTTGACTGTCGTATTCTATGATGGATGCACAGGCAACGTTTGTAGATGGCTTCAAAGCAATGGGCGAATCGACTCCATGTGTGTCTGCAGTGTGCCGTCGGGTTGAGGTCCAAGCTGCTCTTAAGTGTGTCTGCGTTGTACCATCCTGGTGAATGGATTTATCAGGTTTGAAACGCAGTGTGGCGCGCAGTATTTTGTGTTGGGACGTTATTTGAAGGAGACATGCCGATGAGACGTCACATCCGCTCTACTTGCCGAAATTAAGTAACTGTGTCGTACTCGTGAAATGGAAGCAGTGATCCCACACCGGGTCTTCGCCACCATTTTTTTTCAAACCCGTTCACCAAGTCACACACAGCTCCCTATTTCGACCTTGGTCAGTGTCCCCCTGTTAATGGGTTCACCACAACAAAATCAAGACGGTAGCCGGTCCTACACCTCGGCCGTCACATCAAAGGCGAATGACAAGCAACAGTGGTAGACAACAGCGTTGCACAACAGCCTATAAACCACTCCACCATGAAATGATTTCCACTGCCCCTTGCATACCCGCACCAGTTAAGCCTTCTAGCCCAACGCCAGTAAATTCAACTGCTTATCTCTCTCGCCCTCGCTGAGCAAGATCTGTACCGCAGCCAGCCCTATCGGCCGCACCACGCCCTGAATTAAGGCAATTCACTTTTCGATTCCTTTCCTTATTGTTGTCATCGCGGCGCAAGTGTGTTCGTGCGCAAGCCACCTTTGCCTTTGATTTGCTTCCTTTATTGCCCAATATATTCGAAGAAAGAGAGAAACACCCCGCCTGGCGGTCTGGTTCCCTCTGCATCTCATGATCACCACGAAGTTGTGTAAATATGTAATCCAATACAAAACGAAAATGTTAAAACCAATAATCATTAAAAAGAAATAAGATAATGATGTCCTATTAAATGGAATCAGTTAAAGGCATCGTAAATCGAAGGAGTGAGGCTTAAGTGCTGCCACACTGCCACGGGGGGATGCCTACTCCACTTCTCCAGCCACCACCAAAACCCGGACAGTGGATGCCAGCAAAACAGAGAAATAAAGAAGGAGAGACAAAAGAGTTGAGCGACAAACTTCGGTCTGTTCTGTGTTGTAAAGAATAAAACGTGCGACACTTCACACGCGACCGATGTTTGGTTGGGCTAAGGTGCGTCGTCGTCTATGGTCGGTAGGTCGCCCCAACTAACAAGGGCATACTTGTGCTGCTGAGCATCTATTCATCATCAGCCCAAGCCCAAGCCCATGCCACGCGACTTATCCCACCCTCCGGATTACACACACTCTGCCTAATTGTCTACGCAAAGGCAGTGCACCGCCGCGCCGTTAGACCTCGGCGCGTTGTTGGTGGTTAATGGTCGTATTAATTAATTCCTCGGCATATCATTAAAATGTATTTTGTAGCGTCTGCTGTCAATAGGCTTTCTGCTGCTTTCTGCAACAACGCGCAGTCGCAACGCAACGCAATGCAATACACTGCCGCATTATGCAGTCGGCCTTAATGCATGCGCCTTGGCATCGTCGCCGTCGCCGCGCACCATTCTCAGGTAGCCGGTGACTACCTGTTGCCCAGTCCGCTGTTGGCTATAACTTCCCATTTGGCCGATGTCACCGCCACTCATTTACGAAATTCATTATCATTGAGAAATATTGTCTTTCGCAGTCGAGATTTTATTTATGAGCCAAACGAGAGCATTAGCTGTGATGGCTGTCGGCGCGGAGGCGCAACGGCGCACCGGTATGTGTGTGTGTTCGTGTGCTGGTGTGCGTCCATTTGGCTTAATTAAATTCTCTTTCAGGCCAAATGCTCATTTAATGTAATTAACCATTCGGAAGAGAGACCGCTGCATTAAGGATTTCATTTCAAATGCAAAATTAATGTGCAATTGACTGGGGGCATTTCTCAAGACTGGTGCTACTGCTCGTCGAGGGACACTGCTCAAATGACCATCATCATCTAGCCGGGAGGCTGAAAGCAAACCACAAAAAAAAAAAAAAACAAGAAACACAGAGCAGTGTGCAGCCAGAGAGCCGACACAACTTACTGTCTATGTTAGCGGCGTGGGTATAATAACTTGGCATCCATCCGACACTTCCACGAGGCGAGTGCTTGTGCGCCGTACAATAAACGATTTTCATTAAGTCCACCTGTCTTTTCGGGAAATTTACATTTTCCTGCTTGGAAGCGACGTGACCATTTAGAATGCGCATTTGTTGCGCGAGAGCCAATCAAATGGAATTGAACTAGAAAATCCCATTGAGGACGAGTGGGTACCGGTGTCGGTGTGCCTGGAGCCTGGAAGCTGCCTCTGGAGAAAGGAGGATGCTTTTACCCTTCGCTCCCGCATCAGACGGTTATGTGAAGCGAATCGTGTTGCAGTGGACGAGTCAGTCGGTTGCGGAATCATATTTTATCACGGAATGGACGAGGGTGGGGAATAGTGGACGGGATTGGGAATGGGATGTGGGCTATAGCTGTGTCCGATGAAGACTGGGATGACTTGTGCTTGGCGGAAATGACGTTGAATTGGGCGAATGTACGCTCAAACATTGGGTGTGCTCAATCACTTAGTTCTCATTGATGTGGCGAGAGGATGGAAAATGGTCGCTTTTTTGGTCTATTGCGCGTTCTGATTATGTCACGAACATCCTCCAGGGACGGAGATCAAGACGCAACACCCATTCGAGGTGGACAGGTCTCCCGCTGTCAACATTGGCGCACCGAAATGTCTCTGGGTCGTAGTGAGTAGTTAATATTTGACAGGAGCGAGTATTCCATAGGAGAGTTCGTGAGCTCTACGAACAGAGACGAAGGGACGAGACCCGGCTTCTTAGGAGAAAGAAGAAAGAGCACGAGAAGCGCGCGATGGAGGAGATGGAGGTGCTAAGGCAGGAACGATGTCCGAATGTTTGACCAGAACGTGAAACAGTTATCCAGTGGATATAAGGTTCGGACAGAAGCCTGCCGGGACGAGAATGGACAACTGGTAGTAGATCGCAGTCGATACTGAGAATTTGGAAGAACCATTTCTGGAGACTGCTAAACGGCGATGATGACACCAATACCGCGGTCAGGCAGAATGTTCCAATCCACACAACTGGCGATGATCAACGAGAATTCCGATAATATCAGCATTTGATAAATAACGTTTTCGTTAGGTCAATTTAAAGTTCAGCTGAGTTCAATATATTGTTAGGATAAACTGTCCCACTGTGGCTCATTTCCCACAGTCAATCTTTTGAAATTACGGAAGCTCTACCATCAGCACATGTGAGACCTATCGTATGATATGGCCTAGGTTAAACGGCACTAAAACCAATATCCTCCTCCAATGTAGCAGGAAACTGCTGAGGATGATGGTCGGAGGTGTCACTGGTCATAATCATCCGAAGTGTCATGAACACAAAATGGGACTTGCGCATGACACCATTTGCATAGCCTGCGGGGACGAAGAGGAGATTGAGGATACGTCCCACCAGCTTTATCAATGCCCCAGTCTTTGCAAATTGAGGCAAAGAACCCTGGCAGAATTTTTCTTCCATGACCCCTATGCCATATAAAATATCCTACTAAAATCTCTTTACAGTTTTTTAGGGTTTCTCGATGGCTGGATGGAGGAGGACGATAACCAACAACCTTGAAGACAGGATGTTTTATCATCATCCGGCGAGTGGGGCGATAGGAAGGGTTTCACCCCATGGTCATCACAATGGGGGACCTCAGTGTGGCGCGGCCCGCCGCGTCAACCCACTAACCAAAGCTAACCTAACCTACTTATAAGAGAAAAACGAAATAAAGTGAAAATAAACCGTGTCTTGATCTTTTCTGAATTTACCTGACAATTGAAGAAGTTCGCTCGCCTGTGTGAATCTTGCTATTAAGTAAATGAGAAACCTTGCTTTTTATTTGTGTTTCATTTTAGTAAGTAATGTGCTTACTGACTTTTCTGGGATCACAGAGGACTCTCCCTAGGTCATACTCTCCCTACGTCGAAACTCTCTCTAACTCGAATAAATTATGATATCCCGTGACATTTCGACTTAGTGGACTAGTGTGAATGAATAATAATATAATAATATGGGTGGCGCGACAGTCCGAGGCGGACCTGAGCGTAGCTTCTCAGCAACCACTCGTGTTGTGCGTGCTAATGGTCTTTCACAAGAGGAAAGGACCTACAATGCCGACTCCGAACGGCGAAGTTGAGAAGCTTTTTCTAGACAGGAACACTCTTTGAGCATTGTCAGTGACTCGAAAGACGCACTAACCCAATACGCCACGGCGACCCACAGTTGATTATTATTACTAATTAAAATTATTATGTCAAATTGCTAAGTTTGTGGAAGCCACTAGGGTCCATTAGTTCGGCTTGAACATCAAAATATTTTATTGCTGATGGTGATCGGTTCGCCAGTAACGCCTTGATCATTCAGCGTGAGCCGCGTCTCATCTATGGCAACCACTTCTGTTTGAAAAATACTGCAATCGTCCCTACGTGCCACGGATTGTTCGAAGAGGTCACAGTAGAGCCTTGCCCCTGTTGCGGCGTTCGTCTTTGGGCCTAGGTGTTAAGGGCGTTCTCCCCCTCTGTGTTCTTTCCAACGACTCCGATCCGGAAACCGCCGATAGAAACTCTATTCCAGAGCCAGAGTTGGCTGAAGTTAGTCGGTTTGCCCTATGTTTTGCACTGCTTTCAAACTTCTTAGTGTCCAAGCGTGGCCGTATGGCTGAGGAGGCTGCACGTCGAGGTGTAAGTCGAGATGAGGGAGGAAGAGGTTGGTTTCAAGCGCTTCCGTCGGAGTTGTTCTAAAACAGCCCGTTATGCCAACGCAGGCCATTATTTGTATTTTTGTAAGTTGTGTGCGAATTGTGCTTCCACCACACCAGAGAGCCGTAGGTTAAGATGGCTCCGAAAGTATGTTTCTTCGTACTTTCAGCATAGTCACCACTAAGCGACCGTCTGTCATGTATGGATGGGAAACTTGGAAGACGCTAGACTTATCGACGCGGCATAAGTTGCATACCTCTATCCGTTCCTGAACCCATGGGGAAAGACACTTAATGGCAATATCGCACCAAATTAGTTCCGAAAGTTATAAGTACTTGGAAGCCACAAAGGTCGATTAGGACACATATATAAATATCATAAATGCAATACTTTACCGCATGGACTGATGACAAATTTCAAGTGCTTATTGAACCACTAAAATCCGAATTCCAATTGCAACTTTCAGTTGAAAAGTCGTGCTGCTGTGACTTGACGAAACTACGCGTTTACTCCGGGAAATGCGTTCAAGCAACGCACCCAGATTCCTTTTTTCTCAGAGATAGTCTCACTTTGTAAGAGCCACTGAAAGATTGAGCCACATTCCAGGAATAGAACCCATCGATCGTTTACAGTTCTTCACTGTTTTATAGCCAACAGGTGTGAGTACAATGTATGGCAACGCGCGCATCCCCCAGAGATAGCCGGCGGCCATCCGCCGAGAGTGGTGCTCAATTAAACCGCTGCCGCTCGCGTTTCTATGCGTGGCTAGGAGCCACATGCAATTTTATTCGTTTATTATCTAAATAGCGTGATTAGCAGCAGCACTCAAGGAGAGAGTGAAAAAGGCAGCCCCAACCATCATTACACCGTCAAGAATCCTTTAATACCCTGGCGTGGATGTGGAGTGCACACGCGCCGCCGTTTCTATGCATGCACCATCAGCAGCAGCCTGAACTCTGTTCAGTTTTATTGAATTGAAATTTAAAATTTAAATGCAGGTGAAGGCATTTAATGATAACCCCAAAGGTTTAAACCGCACCAGTGGACTGCGCATCCGCAGGACGCACAGCGCCGCCGCCGGATGCCATTCTCGCATGCGGCATGCAGATGCCAACTGCGGAGTGTGGGAGCAACATTGTAGCGCATGCACATTTCAGTCACACTTGATCCATATGACCCTCCGTTTGCTGGGAACGATTATGTAGCATGGCGCTAATGCCACTGCGAGCGGCGATAAACATCCTCGCGATGGGACAAACCAGTTGCGGTGAGCTGCCCAAAGGGGTGGCGGTCAGTGCGACGCTGAGGGCTAGAGCTTTGCAGTAATTATGAGTGATATAAAAATAACTGCGATCCTGCGAGGGAACGATCAATGATGCGGGGGACATTAAACGCTGAATTTGCATACGCTGCGGGGAGTCGCCTTTGGGATGGTGCAGGGTAGATATAAGCGAAGCGCTCCTTCAGAGGAAGATGTGCTTAAATTGTATGCGTTGTAGGTTTATGACTGGGGAAGGGTAGCGCCATGCGGCTTGAGTTTGCTGGAATTCATTTGTTTTGGTATGTCTTTTACACGGTTTACAGATGGGGGCTGCATGAAAGTTGGCTTGGGGGATTGAAGGATAACATCACGGGACTGTGGATCAAAAGATTGGCTAGGCCTCAGCTTGGTATGCAACTCATGACTCATACAATGGGTGGAAGCCATCGGAACATTGGTCCTTCGAGCCGGATATCCGGATCCATTTGGAGGTTCTGCTTGATGCCTTGCTTAAAGACATTTTGTCTCAGCTTGGTATGCAACTCACGACTCAAACAATGGGTGGAAGCCATCGGAACATTGGTCCTTCGAGCCGGATATCCGGATCCATTTGGAGGTTCTGCTTGATGCCTTGCTTAAAGACATTTTGTCTCAGCTTGGTATGCAACTCACGACTCAAACAATGGGTGGAAGCCATCGGAACATTGGTCCTTCGAGCCGGATATCCGGATCCGTTTGGATGTTCTGCTTGGTATGCAACTCACGACTCAAACAATGGGTGGAAGCCATCGGAACATTGGTCCTTCGAGCCGGATATCCGGATCCGTTTGGAGGTTCTGCTTGATGAATTGCTTAAAAATATTATATATCCTTCGTTCACTATTCCACTTTAATGGAACCCGCTGGCTGAGTGTCGAATGAATGAGTGCTCCTCTTTCGTTGCGTTTGCTGATAGATTTTCTGATTGAAGTCGAAGGAGCCCCTGCACAATAGATGCTCTCCATCTGCCCTGATCTGAAGCCACTATAATGTCCAAACTACTGCTTTACTTAAAATTCTGGCTCTAATGATGGTAATAATGGAAATTCGAAGAAAAGGCAAACGAAGACAATTCGGGAGAGGCAACCACTACTGTGTAGCATCGTTGAGTTATGACGCACACATCCGTCATCCCTCTTCGATGCATCTGTGAAAATTCGTAGGTCTACGGTGGCCTGACCCCCATTCCAATCAGAAAGGAAGGAACGCTAGTGGAGAGACGGAGGTGGTCTGATTCGTTGAGAAGGAACTGGCATTTGCTGTGTTAAGGAAACGAAATCTGCCCCTTAGTGGCACCGTCCTTCGAACATGTCCAACAGAGGAAGGTGAAGAAGTATGCCAGCCACTGCACTCGATTAAGGGCGTTGCAGTTGACGCCTGTCTGTCCACCAAACTGAGACCCCGTACATCATTGTCGGCCTGACTTTCATGCCGGCCTGTTGTGTCGGTCAACTGGAACAGAAGAAAGTGCCGTGAAACCACTCAGCCCGCTGGTTGACACATCCACTCTTTGCTCCGCAACTCGCTGATCCCTTTCGGCAAATCATACGCGCTTCAGAAAAAAAAAGTATGTGTCTCAACTCATTCGCCAAAATCAAATGTGGCACGCCCTCCGCGATCACAGCGAGCGACTGTGTCCGGCATGTCCTTTCACCACGACACGACGACGAGCCAACATTTTCCGCTACAGATAAGTCCCTAATTATCGATTTTCGTTTTGAACTCCTTACGTAAGTGGGAGCCCAAGTCGCCGTGCAATACAACACCGCAGTTACGCAATTAAGCTCGCCTTGGTTGGCCAGATTGGCCAATGACCACTGCCTCGGTGCACAGGCACGGTTCTTATCTCCGCATTCGCAGAGAGAAATTAAAGAAACTGCTGCAGCGACGACGACGACGCCGACGACAACGAGACGAAACAAGACTGGACCGAAACCTGGATTTTTGGCGATCATGATTGACGTTTAAATTAAATGTTCGTATGTACGTCTGTCCGTTTGCGTCTGCGCGCTGAGCGGAAAACTGAAAGTTATCACGTAACTCTTCTGGGGCCGTGGCTGAGCATCGTTGCATTGCGTTTTTAATTCTAGGCAATCAGATTTCAATTTTGATTAAAAGAAAATCGCGACATGAGCTGGGCGACGACTGCGACTCACGATAAATCTCCCAGCCAAACGAGGCCTTAAGCCGACTAGCCACAGTCGCCGCCACCGCCGCTGACCACAATGATGATGATGACGATGAAAAAATATGAAAACAAAATCAAAAGAAAAAAAATCATGGTAAATCCGCGCTTTTGATTGATTGATATGAAGGCGGTGCGCGCAGCGGTGACGCTGTGAGGCGGTGCACGGTTTTGTTTTGTTTTGTTTTTGGCTTTACGCAACCTTCAGTTGGCGGTTGTCATGCGTGCGTACTGTGCACACGGACGAGCTCGCCGCGATAGAGAGTTCCTGCTCGGTGTGGCCATGACAAGCCATCACTCAGATGAGGAAACGTTTTGTTTTTCAAGAAAATGAAATACACAGATACTCTGAGTCGAGTTGGCATGTGAAATGATACCTGTCACGGTGGCCTTAATGACCAATTTAATATGTCTTTTTTTTTCATTCTGCTTTGTTTTGTGAGGTTTTCTTTTCTTGTGGACGCCGTCGAAGAGGTGATGTCTCTCCGGAAATATGAGAAATTTGGAAACACCCGTGATCGGGGTATCAGTCGCTTGACGGAGATTGAGATGGGCCGCGCATGGAGTTGAGTACGCGGAGAGACGTCACACCAAGCACTCTTGCGACCACAGCCATCGAAAATGCCAAGCCAACCAACCGGACTCTGATGCAAGAGACATTCCTCAGCAGTTTGTCAAAGTACGCAATTTTTTACTAGACAACTGACCGCCTGCAATTGATTTCTCACTCGTCCCCTCCCCTTCTGCAATTTGCATCTTCAGGCGTCACCGCCCGCGAAGGAGAAGCACTCAACCCGGCAGGTGCCCAAGCCAGTCATCCAACCGGCCGGTGATTATGATCCATTCAGCCTGTTATTAATCACAATCACATCCATCAATCACGTCAATTAAGATCAGAATGTCAAAGCGTTTGATGCTGCAGACATCCCCAGCTGCTAGCCACCCACCACCTCCCCCACATCACCAGCGGCAACTACTGTTCGAATACCCGCCGAAATGATTTACGAGCCGCGTAATTAATCGGTGTGCTCGTGGAATTTTTCTTATGACATAAGTGAGTAATTAAGATCCACATACCTTCCGCAAGTCGCAAGTTGGTCGATAGCACCACATGACAAAAGGCCTTACGCAACGCTCCAATGGCAGAGATTGCCGGGAATGCATTCCTCCGCTCTGGACTAACAATGAGAACGCACCGGTGACACACCTTCGCGCGTTCATACTTCACCACAAACTTCGCACAGGCGTCAACTAGTGACGCTTGAGCATATTTGACAATCGTCACCGTTCCGATTGGCTGCAGTAAATCAATGCACAAGCCGGCCTGCCTTGCCCGCCAACCAACCGACGCGACGTGACGATTACCAGGGCGAACAACAACAGAACAGGCAAACAACATTTCATTTGCAATAATGTTGCAAAGTAGACAGTGGTTGTCTGCAATGTTGCTACCATGCCGCTGCCGCCGCCACCGCCGCACCGGTGGTGGTGTGGTGTCGTGTGGTCTCTGGTGTGGTAGCGGCTGACAGCAGCTGGAAAAAATTGAATCACTCACGCCAGAGTGCGCTTAATCATGTCAATCGAACGCGAGCGAGCGCGGCACAGAGTTCGAAGTAGAGCAAGCGAATTAGCCACAGGTTTGCGTTATGATCTGTGGTATGCGCCCCCGCACTTTGCGGTGGTAATTACCGCAAATGGATTCTCATTAATTAGGGAATAAAAGTGGTTAAGTGAAATCAAAGAGCGATAAAACTGCGCCATGGACTGGTGTGTGGGCGCAATCGGTGATTGGGTGTTATTAGCACTTCTTGCGGAATGTGGGAGAAGAAGAACATTCGTGGCGATGCCGTGGGTGAAGGGGGTGTGGACTGCAAATAGCTGGCTGGCTGTCTGGATTATGGATGTCATAAAAACTGAACTATTTTCCCGCCCTCCTGTTGGAGACGAGGGTTGAGTGAGGGTGTTTAATTGAGCTTTTTTATGAAGCGAATTAAATGAGGCTGGGGTTTTTCTTATAAGCGGTGACATCAGAGCCGCAGCGGATAATCTGGTGTCAAGTTTATGTACCGAATCTCCGGTGCTTGCTCCTGGACGTACTGCAATTTGTATCCCGGACAGGAGCGGTACCAACACGGATGCCCATGCGTTCGTCGGAATTAGGTACATTTATAAACTGCCAATGGCAAGCAATCAGGGCACCCCGTACCCCTCTCTTCAAGTAATAAACACTTTGTTACCTACAGATGCCATCAGCGCCGTCAATCGGAGGTGGATGGAATAAGATACTTGTTCAAAGCTAATATGGCCGTTACATAAGGTTATGTTAGGTTGAGGTAGCTGACTGCCAAGCATACGAGCAGCAGACACACTTAGGCACAAACATAGGCCCATTGTGTCACCATGCCTATTCCGCAAACCAATTTGGTTTTGATAAAGCGAAGAAGAGGGCTGATTCTGATGCTGCTCAGTTCAGCCAGATTAACAAAGGAATGGGTCCCCAGAAGTCTGAATCTACGGGATGAGAGAGCACTGCAGCTACATAGTAAGTGTTCGATAGTCTCTTCCTCATCCTCGTCCATGCAGCTTCTACAGAAATCATTATAGGGAAGGCCTAGTCTAAAGGCGTGAGTTCCGATGCCCTGTTAAAACGACGACAAGAGATCTGAGGTTTGGCCTGCTTAATCTGATCAAGTTAAGCGATCGCTTGGGATCGATCATAGGCCAGATTTGTTGGGTAATGAGGCATCGTGTGCCAGATAGCCATCCGCGGTTTGTTTGAGCAAGTCTTTCAAGCTTCACCAGATGTTTTATAGTAGCGATAGGCATGGAGGGTGGATCTCCACCCGGAAAGAGCACGGAGTTTGTGCCATTTCTAGCGGGTTCGTCCGCTTCGCAATTTTCTGGAATGTCACAGTGTCCCGGCACCCACATAAGTTTGATGCTAAAATACTTGGCCATTTCGTTAAGAGACAGGTGGCAATTAAGGGAAAGTCTTGGAATGAAAAGTGACTGAATCCAGGGATTTGATCGCTGCCTTGCTATCGGAACAGATAACGATATCTGTGCGCGATATAACATTGTATTTCAGCCAGGACAGGGCTTCCTTAAACGCTATAGTTTTAGCCTGACAGACGCAACAGTGATTAGGTTGTCGAAAATATAGCTGGAAATTTAGGTCCTTGGAATAGACGCCAGCACTCACACATGCATCCATCTTCGATCCATCTGTGGAAATTCGCAGTGGACCTACCAGTGGCGTCTGTTGTTCAGACTCCCAGGAAGATCTGGGCGGTATGCTGGTTGAGAAATTCTTCTCGAAGAGGAGTTTAGGTAGAGTGAGGTCTGTATCTATGATTATAGAGGCATACCTGCGCAGGATCGTTGAATGTCCAGACTGCAGTTCCTTCCAGCTGCTCAGCGATCTTAATCTAGTCGCCGTACTAGCTGCCGTCTGTCTGCCAATTAGTTCTATCGGTGGCAGGTTGAGGAGTATGTTTAGTGCTTGGGCGGAGGTAGTCCTTAGCGCCCCGCTAATGCATACGCATGCCATCCTCTGCACTCTAGCGAGGGGGGTGGTGTCCTGTCGAGTGCGATACCATATAGCAGTATGGATCTGACTCCTGATATTAACCAGAACCTGATTAAACCACTGAACCATTCGGGGTTGCATTTCCCATTTGCACCCAATGGCCCGGTTTCCAGCAGTAGAGAGCCGTTGAGGCCTTCTTGACACATTCCTGGATCTTAAGCTTCCAGCTTAACTTCCTGTCTAGTATAAGGCCTAGGAATTTAGCGCTGTCTTTTAGCACCAAGGAAGTGGGAGGGTCAAAGTTAGGAATTTTATATTTCCTGGTGAAGAGGACTAGATCCGTTTTTTGCGGATTGACACCTAGGCCGCATTCGCTAGTCCATGAATTATGCAGATTGCATAATATCCCTGATCGTGGATAAATATTTCCCAGATACAGCTATGGCAATGTGCCATCTTCATAGGCAATGACCTTACACCCAGCCCCATCTAGTTTCACAAGTAGTTCGTTGACCACTATGTTCAACAGTAGAGGGCTGAGTACACCACCCTGCGGTGTGTCTCTGTTCACAGATTTGCGGATCGTGGTATCACATATACGGCCGTTAATAAATCCCAAAAAAACAAGCACTCTCCTAAATCCAAATAGAAAGGAAATCAGCAATGTAGTTGGCATTGTTATTGGTCATTGCCTATTAGGCACACACGCAAGGAGAATGGGAACCCCTACAGTGACTTTTGGAGGAGCTGTAGGGACTTCGCCATAGGCAGCTATAACTTTGAGGTAGTGAAGAACTTCGTCGCAAGTGAACAGTACGCAAGTGAACAGTACGAACAACACCAGTTCCGAGATTAAACGCAGAAATACTCTTGCCAATCGCTGTTTCTCTGGGCTTAAGAGGCAATTGAGTTGTAGCGACCTCTCTCGAAGGACCAAGCTGACTTTATAGAACACCTTGATCATACCTGTCCCGCTCTATGGTGCGGAGGCATGGACTATCTCAAAAGCGCAGGAAGAAGCACTTGGTCTCTTCGAGAGAAAAGATCTACATTCAATCTTTGGTCCTGTCGGCGTTGATGGACATTGGAGAAGAATATTCAACCACGAACTGTACGGGCTGTAAGCGGCATTAGGCTAGCCAGGCGTCTACGGATTAAACGCCTAAGATGGCTGGGCAATGTAGAGCGCGAGGACAACACTGCTCCAGGCCGAAGAGTCTTTGACTCCGAACCAGTGGGACAACGCAATAGAGGACGCCCACGGAACCGATGGCGCACCCAGGTGGAGAAGGACCTCAATCGGGTGCGTTGGAGACAGCTGGCTAAAGATCGTGCCGGCTGGAGAGACTTACTGGTTGAGGCCCAGGTCCATCCCGGACTGTAGCGCCACCAGAAGAAGAAGAAGTAGGGACGAAGATGAAGAAGAAACTATACTTCACTACCTCGGCACCTGCCCAGCACTTGAAAGGACAGGGAAAAACACGCTAGGCAGCTATTCATTAAATAGCCTGGAGAAAATGTCTGCCATTAAAATTGTGGACATAGCAAAATTTATAAAAAATACTAATTGCCTGTAACTCAGCAAAGGAGTGCATCATCCAGGATATGCCACTAGCATGCCAGTAGGTATCTTCAGGTGTTTTATTTAGTTAGTACCCAAAGAGGAACCGGCACGTTAGCTGCCGCTTCCGATCAGGATCTAAGTGGGGCCAGAACTGCTTCAGTTGTGGCAATCACATTACCCTAACCTAACCTAACCTAACAGTTAGAAAACAACTAGTGACTAATGGCATTATTTTACGACTACAAGGATGATTCTATAACCTCAATGGATGTGCATGAGACAGCATCATATGCAGTCATCTTCATCTATTCGGAGGATCGTGTTGACTTCGACTTTCAAAATGGAAAATCACCTTATGACTTAGACTTGCTTCCTGGCAAGGTCGAGTTGGTAGATATGTAAGAGAGATTGTCACCACAGCACTCACAATCCAGGAATTAAACTGACAAATCGATATCTAAAAACATACATTTCACGGCTAAAAGTTCAGGGTTCGATTTCGGGGACGCCAACTGGCATTTTTTCGACGCGTCACTCGAACATATTCAAAGAGTGTGCAAGACAAGAACGACTTAAATCTCTAAGTCTTGAAAATTTGTGTATGACAGCATGTCCAATACCAGTCCGCACCCCCCCCCCTCCCCCCCCCCCCCCCCCCCCCGTCACCCCCTCCAGTCATTGAAGCGTAAGTTTGAGAGGTCATGAATTCAGGCTGGACACGCAACGTAGGTGCCCACCGATCTACAAACTACCGTAAATGAAGCACTTAAGCCAGAACCATTGATTGAATTCATTCGTAAGCATTCCATCGGCCGGATATGCATCTGCAGTTCCAATGACCAAAGAATCCCTAGTTCTGTGTGATTAAGGGCCGTTTGCTGGTACTCAATTTAACTAACTTAAAAAAAGATCATAATGTCAGCTAAGTTTAAAGCAAATTACGTTGAAGAAATAGTGGATCATAGGACTTCAAGTTGCACTTGAAAGCTGAGACTGACTTTAAATCGTGGCGAAATTTGGGAATAAAAAAGGAATACTGAATTTGAAAATTATAGCACGGAGTACGAATTATATGTAGATAATGGAAGTGATTCTTACAAAATTAATATTCTTATGTTTTTGAGGAGCATTCATTTTACAAACGTTTTTGGCTAACCAAAGACAACCATGATATTTTACAGAGGATTGTTGAATTGCGAATGTCCTTTCAATGGGTACGGTTGTCCTTATTGATATGTCTTTTCTTAATTGAATACAAACATCTTCTGATTAAAATATACAATTTATGAAAATAACTTAGAAATAAATCTTCTTCTTCTTCATTTGGCGCTACAGTCCGGGATGGACCTGGGGCTCAACCAACAAGCCTCTCCAGCTGGCACGGTCTCTGGCTAGCTGTCTCCAGTGTCGCACGCCAAGTTGGTTGAGGTCCTTCTCCACCTGGGTGCGCCACCTTAAACGCGGGCGTCCACTGTTGCGTTGTCCCTCAGGTTCGGAGTCGAAGACTCTTCAGGCTGGAGCTGAGTTGTCCATACGCTCTACATGGCCTAGCCATCTTAGGCGTTGGATCCGAAGACACCTGACTAGACTCATGTCGCTGTACAGCCCGTACAGTTCGTGGTTGAATCTTCTCCTCCAGAAACCGTCAACGCGAACAGGACCAAAGATCGCACGCAGAGCTTTTCTCTCGAAAATACCAAAGACTTCCTCATCCGCTTTTGAGATTGTCCATGCCTCCGCGCCGTACAGCAGGACTGGGATGATCAAGGTCTTGTATAAGGTCAGCTTGGTCCTTCGAGAGATGGCTCTACTACTCAATTGCCTCTTGAGCCCAAAGAAACAGCGATTGGCATGAGTTATCCTGCGATTAATCTCGGTACTCATGTTGTTCGTTCTGTTTACTTGGGAGCCGAGGTAGACGAAGTCCTTGATCGCCTCGAAGTTATAGCTGCCCATTGTGACGCTCTGTCCAAGACGTCGATGTTGTGTGTCCTTTCTTGATGACAGCATATACTTTGTTTTGCCCTCATTCACCGCTAGACCCAAACGCCTCATTGACGGCTCGCTGTGTTTTGCCAATCACGTCAATGTCATCCGCGTATGCTAGCAGTTGTACGGACTTCTGGAAGATCGTGCCCCTAGTGTTGGCGTGTGAGTGATGATGTTAAAGAAATCACATGACAGCGCGTCACCTTGTCTAAATCCTTTTTTGACATTGAAGGTCTCGGTGAGTTCGTTACCGACCTTGATGGCGCAGCGAGAATTCTCCATCGTCATCCTGCACAACCTGACGAGTTTGGCAGTAATGTCAAAACTAGACATGGCGTTGTATAGCTCGTCCCTATGCACGCTGTCATATGAAATCGACAATAAGGTGGTGGCTGTCGATTTGCATTTCTTGGGTCTTTTCCAGGATCTGCCGTAGTGTGAAAATCTGGTCGATGGTGGACTTCCCTGGCCTGAAGCCACACTGATAAGGACCTATCAGGTTATTTATAAACGGCTTCAGGCGAGTACACAAAACGGCAGAGAAGATCTTGTAGGCGATGTTCAGGAGACTTATCCCTCTATAGTTGGCGCAGTCAAAGTGGTCTCCTTTCTTATGGATCGGACAAACGATACTGAGATTCCACTCACCGGGCATGCTCTCCTCCAATCATATCTTACAGATGAGCTGGTGCATACGCCCAACCAGATCATCTCCAGCTGCCTTAAAGATTTCAGCGGACAGTCCGTCCGCACCGGCAGCTTTGTTAGACTTCAGTCTTGATATTGCTATCTTGACCTCGTCTAAGTCGGGGGGACGGAATTCTCGTCAATCATCGTCCATATTGAGTGGAACATTCTGCCTGACAGCGGTATTGGTGTAATCATCGCCGTTTAGCATAAATAGAGTTTTAGAAATAAATAGAGAAATAAATTTGAGAACAATTGAATGAAATGAATAATAACTACATTTTTCAAGAAATGATTCGATTTCAATCAATCCACTATTGCCACATTGATATTTATGGGATAAGAACTTATTTACAAAGGATTACATTGCAGAGGAATGCACGTTTCGAGTGAACCCTTACGTCTTAACGTAGACATAAGAAATTGCCGAATATAGCTATGGCAAATGCCAAGAAATATTTCTTTCCTCATTTCCATTAGCGATTGGCACCATCTTTGGAACCCACAATGAAATTCTCATGTTCACACTATTTACACACAAAATTAACGAATCTTAGCTAAGTTCGGCTTAAATATTTAGGAGCAACTTAAGGTTTAAGTGCAACTTGGCTATGAAGTAGTGTTAAGTGTTGTATCAGCAAATGGCCTTAAGACTGACAGAATATAGTGCTTAGCACCGAAGATCACAAAACGGCCAGGTGACAAACAGTGCATGAAAAACTGTTTGATTCTTAACGATAACATAAATTTAGATGACTTATACAAGAAATGGTAATATCTGCTCCGTTAGGTAGATACAACGATATGAACGATTACAATGCAGATGTCTTCTCAATTTCTGGCCTTAAATTATATCGAGTGGGATTATCGTTAGATTTTGTTCATTTTGATCTTGTTAAAGACCTTTGCTTGGCAATTTTCCATATTTTAGATACAGTGCAACTACAAGGAACACCTCTTTTTCGGACAATTCGTCATGGTCCTGACGTGAAAATAAAAGAGAAGACGAGAGGAGACAATGCCAGAGCACAGTGAAACTTCTCTATAACGGACAGCTGCGGGATCACCATGATTGTCCGTTATGGTGGGGTGTCCTTTATGGAGGGGTTGAAGTACTCGCATATTTTCATCCCAGGACCATTATGAATTGTCCAAAAGAGAGGTGTCCTTTATAGAGGGGTGTCCGTAAAGAGAAGTTTCACTGTACTTATCGGACCACCCTCGTACGACAGAACTAGGATCTCATTTCCTTGGGGTAAATGAAGTCGGAGTTCACCCGAATCCGGAAGTCGTCACCCAAATCCGGAAGTCGTATTCTCTTGCAAAACTTTACGCACAGACTGCTAAAAATAAATTAAGTGTGATCTTTTCGACAGTCAGGGAGGTCCCCATTAAATGGCCCAAACGGTGTATTTGCGCCACTGTCAAGCTAGTCATTATCTTCCGGACTAAGCACCCGTGCCACATTCCCCATCTGCCTCAGCGACTTCCCTCAGAGAATGCCTACATTGAAACGTCTGTACTTTTATTAGCCTTGCACTTCCTCAACAAGAATGAAAGAATATACAAAAACAACAGCAAGCGCAGAAACAAACGTCTCTTTATAATCCGCGAAAGGTTGTCGTAAAATTTCGCATTTAACTAGACGCAAGGTCGTAAATTTCCACCATAAATTCGATTACACGAATGTGTAGTGAAGAAGCGAATGATTGCTGCTGCAGCCACTATCATGAAATATCTCCGCATCTAACGGATGCTGATGCTGTTTCTCGATGTTCAAACGCATAGTTTGCCACCGCAATTGACGCTATTCAGGCAGGCATTCGCATAGCTGCTCGTGTGTGTGTGCGTGTTTGGATGTCGCACCGAGTCGCGCCAGTGTCGATTTACAAGCGAGTAAATTGCAACATTTTGTTAATTTCATTCAATTTCAATTGAATAAAAGCTCAGTACACATGACTGGTTTATTGTACGGATGGCAGGTAATTTGTTCCTCTTTTAATTCGCAAGAAATGCATCTTAAGTTCATTTATGGCGGGCTGTAAAATTATAATTAGGAGGGGAGTACGCTTGTTTTTATTGCATGAGCTGCATACATTGTACGCCAGTGAAGAGGGATGTTTATGACTGAAATTGTGTAAGGTTTTTCTGCAAATGGGAAATGACCGATAGATCGCACCGGTGATAAGCGTCGAGGATCGGAGCATCGGCAATCAAAAGGAAACGCACCTTTTAAAGTGCCTCTCGCAGATCGAACGAGGTCATTCGACGAAGCAGATGGGATATGCAAATTTTCATCCGCTTCGCTGGAGGAGGACAGAGGGAAGGGAATTTCTTCAATTTTCCAATCAGCAATTTGCTTCTGTTGCAGTGGATGGTGGGAGAATAATTCAAAATTGATTGGAAAGTTCGTGCAGCAACTCTTTCGTGTGGCCGTTTCCACGCCGCCGATCTTGTCACACATACACTCGGTTTGTCGCGGCCGCGGCGTGTGGAGGAGGAATGAAATTCAATCGAAAATCCTAATCAAAAGAACTCAATTATTCTTTAGCTTCTTCCAGTCTTCCCACCACCGACGACGGAAGGAGTGCCGAATGGAATTTCTCTTCTCTCTCGTCACACGACTGACGAGAGAGAGAGAGACGGGAGTGGAGAGGAACACAAAATTGAACAGGATATGGATTGCTTTTCCATTTCAAAGAATCTGTTAAATTATACAAGTGAATATCTAACCTGACAGATTGAGGACATTCCCTTAATGTTGTAATGTTGACATTTAAGGGCATGCCGCTCGCCGCCTCCATTTATTTTTTTTTTCTTTTGCCCCTGCACAGATTTTCTCTTGCGGTAGAAGAGAAACAAACGAACCAAAATGACTTTGACTCAACTCAATGGTCTCGCTGGCCGTGTGGTGTGGTGAAAGACAGAAATCAGACACCAATGCACAGAGGTTCCAAAACAAGGAACAAAAAAAAAACACAACTCCCATCCAGCACTCACGGTAACATAACAGAATTTTTCGCAATCTTTGTGTAACCGCTGGCGGGCAGACAAACAACAGACGATCCATTCCTTTTGCGTCTTTTTTTGCCATTTTTGATTGTTTTACCAGTGAGCACGGTCCAGAGTCGAGACCAGAGTTGAGCCCGAAGTCCGTGTCCGCTGGCAGCTCCAATGTAATGTGCGCGTGTGTGTGTTCGAGCACAGTGCTGATGAGGATGATGATTATAATTCGCCTAAATGAAATGCCGCGTGATCGTGGACATCGATAGCAGGTAACGGTGCTTGGCGTTGTGTGTCGCTGGTGTTTTTCGTTGTTTTTCTTCCTTTTGTCTCGTATTCCCTCTGTGCGCATGGAGTACTCACAACTCTCATCGCAGTTCGCGTTCTCTTGCTCGAATGTATATGGAAAATTATTATTGTTATTGATCGTTCGATTGGATAGGATCCACCGATCGACCATGAAGTTCTCGCTTGCGGGTACTAATGGCACACTGCGAGGAGGTTTGAGGGGAACCAAACAAAAAAAAAGAGGAAAGAAAATCAGAAAAATCTCAGAGGTAACGTTAACATATGCGTCGACCTTAAAATTAAGCTTTGCGCGATTCTTCGCCGAGCAGTGAGGAGCGACGATGCCTCGCAATGTGCAAAAGATGCATTTTTCGATAGATAGTGAATTTTTTTATTGGATTTTAATGAATACTTCGTGAGCGAATCTACGGGCATAGGGAGTGCGGCGGAAGGACAGAGATGTGCGTATGAAGCATCTGAAGACACCTGACACCTGACACATTCGCTGTGCGGCGACCAACTGTTTTTGGGCATTGTGCGCGCGCTGCGTACTCCTAGCAGAGGTTGAAGATGGAAATTTGAGAATGCCAAGTCGAATGGAAGTGCGCAGTGTGAATGGATAGCTCCGTCAACTTGGCCATTTGAAGGGTACCCTCGTGAGACCACCTGTTTATGCAAAATCTTGCGATGACTTCTTTGTTTGAGTCCGGCTGCGTGTGGATTGAAATGTCATAGGAGAACCTTGTGTGGACGCTGGTGAAAGGATTTTCTTAGACCTGATGCTGGCTGTCATTCAAATGCATTCCAAAATCGGTCTCGGTTGCCACCTCTGTCAGGTGGTGAGATCTTATCAAGATACCCCTCAGGGCCCCAATCAAACGCAGACTATTTTGGCCCAGGATCAATTCGAGAACAATTTGAGATTAATTGCTGTTTTGTTTGGTCGGCTAGCATGTGTTCGTGTGGAATGCCGACCGAATGATCGATTGACTGAGATAAGTTCGCCCAACCGCGGGTATCATGGTCCACTGTACACAACGGTCTCGCCCCATTCTTCACCTAGTAGCTGGAGGAGAGGGCCTCGCAACGTCTGTGAGTGTGCACGCGCACACACATCGCACCGATCGCTAATTAATCAATTCCAATTATCAGCAGCGGCTACCACAGTTAAACCCATTATTACCTCAAATCGCGGTGGCTACCTTTGTTGGTTGATCTGCTGCCGCTGCCGCTGTTGCTGGTGGTGGTGCTGCTGTTGGTGGTGGTTCCACGAAGAATAACTCAAGCCACCGTTCATGGGGTTCACTGTAGCGCTTGTGCAGATCGATAGATTCGGGGGCTCTTTGCAGAAATTTATGATTATGAAATATGCGCGAATATTGGACCAACATCGAGTGTGCCTTGGTGTCTGTGTCCGTGCGCAGGAGTGTGGCGTAGTGGTGCGCGAATAGCCAGAAGTTCTTTCGGTAATCGTTTTGAACTTTCCTCAATTGCACGGTCGATGGAGCTGAAGCTGAACCTGGAGCTGGATATAAATTGGTGCTCATTCGATTCGGAAGGCTAGAGGGTATGATTGCGCTCCATTGGCGGTAATGTTAACGCCCGTCAAATGTAATCAAATAAAATGTGAAGCAAGGTACTTGTGGCCGTAGCTGGCGGAATGCGGTGGAATTCAATTGCATTTTTGAGTTATTCCCATGCAGAGCCGTGCGGCTGTGTGAAAATGACCGAGTGCCTTTGGATTGCAGCCTGCAAAGTGGGGATGGTAATAAATTTGAATTAACTTGTAAAAGTAGAGATTTTCCTGTGGTCAAAGGGTACATGCAAGAAGTGGGCTTTTAATCATAGGTGTTGCATGCTGCAGGAAACTGTGTTCAGAGTGCGGTGTGTTCTTGTGAATCCAGTGGATTGTTGGAGCTGTGGAAATTCTGGTCGTCGCCACTTGACTGTTTGACACTTAGATGGCGTGTCGAAGAAATATTAGGGGGCCAGTGTGTGCAACCGTGTTAGGCAATTGGTCATAAGGTAGACTTTGTGTGTTTCAGTGCTCTGGTTCATTTTGAGAAGTTGTGAAATATTGTTCTCTAGAATTTCACAATGTTTTCTTTTGTATTTTGACTTGAAGGACGGTGGAGAATAAATTGACTTTACGGACGACCCGGCTCTTTAATAATAATAATATGGGTGGCGCTACAGTCCGAGGTGGACCTGGGCCTAGCTTCTCAGCAACCCCTCGTGCTGTGCGTGCTATTGTTCTTTCACGAGTGAATAGTCGCGGCTCTCTAATCCCCACAAATTGGCTATGTGGCTAGATAAAGGATGTCGATCGACGTAAGTTGGGCAGTGACCATAGATCTGTGAAAAATGTGTTCTGGCAAGCCATTCGCCGACTCAGAGAAAGGATGTTCAGCATCACTTCAGGTGATGTGTTGCTTTCTAATGAGGTGGACATGTTGAGCAGTCATCAGTGCTTAATCATGAATAGGGCGTCGGATGGCATACTCGCAGTCTTGAGTGAAAGAGGTGAAGTCATTTTAACGATTGAATTACGGAGAGTTGGCAAATTCGCTTGTGTGGGTGAAACTCGACCATAAATGCCAAAGGGCCAGTCTAGAATTTCCGAAAAATTAGAAAAGTAGTTTTTTTTGTTTTTATTGTATCAGACATCCACCAATTTTTAATCAATTTACTTGAAATATTGAATATAAGAGGGCTCCACGACTAATCGGACACAGAGAAGATAGTTATTTACCGTGAAATTTTTCAAAAAATCTATTTTGGAAGGCTTTAATCTTTATTTTTATTTTATTATACAGGAAACTCAAATTCATTTTATGTTAACAAAATCTTATCTTAAATTAAAAACACAAACATGTTAAATTCTTAAGTTGTTGTTCTAAGTTCTAAGTTTAAGCCGTTGTTCTCCAATTGTTTCGTTTTTTTTAATTTTAAATAAGATTTTGATAGGATAAAATGAATTTGTATTTTTCTATAAGATACAATTATAAAAGGGCATTTAACTAGCCGTCAATTTTTTTGAAAAATCATATGACATACATTTTTATTTTCTTGTATCGGAATAGTCGCGGGGGCCACTGTATCCTGAAAAATGCATCGTCTGTAGAAGTACCGAGGATTATTTTTAAATAGTTCAGTTCCTATTAACGTTTATCTGATAATTTTTAAGGGAAATTTTTCAATTTCCGTTTTGGAGATGCGCCATTTGGCCAACAATTAATATTTTGAAAAAAAAACATACGTAATTAAAATAATATGAAATATATATGAAATATATATATATCATAAATTTTGTATTTTTCAACAAATATTCAATATTTCAAGTAAATCGGTTGAAAATTGTCTGGATAATGCTTCCGGTAGCAGACACTGAACTAACGGCCGCCATTTTGAAATTACTCGCTTCAAAAAAATATGTGCTAAATACTCTTTATTGAAATCTCGATTTAATAATAATAATATAATATGGGTGACGCGACAGTCCGAGACGGACCAGGGCCTACCTTCTCAGCAACCACTCTTGTTGTGCGTGTTGTTCATTCGCGAGTAGACCTACAGTTCTTATGCAGACTCCGGATGGCGAAGTTGAGAATCTCTTTCTAGACAGGAATACTCTTTGAGCATCGTCAGTGGCTCGAAAGCGGTGGAGCTGTGAATTATCAAAGGTGGTTCGTTCATCGAACCTGGCACCCTCTGCGTAGGAGTCCACGCACTTACCGACTATGCCACGGCGACCCATCTCGAAATTTCGATTTATCTTGTAGTATTTCTGCATGGCATGACCCCTTAATGGAATCAAGTTTTGCGGCTCGCTTTTGTCATTAACGTGGCTTGGGAACGCTGTATGACAGCTGGCTTGTAGCGTGACGATAAGCACACTGGGGAGATTGACTCTCCTTTCAAGTGGGATAAAAGAAGTTGCTCCAACAATAGGGGCATATTTCTTAAGTCTCCCTTCTAAGTTGTTGCAGAAGCGTTCTAGAGTTATTGTCGAGTCCAGGATTAAAGAGGAAGAGTACAGTCCTGATTTTGAATTTATTTTATCAAGAAAGCTTGAGAGTATACCAAATCGATCTTAGCTAGATACTAGATTTGTAAAACGCATACGAAAGAGTTCCTTGAAGTGAATTCGGTAGTGTGCTGCGGAAGTGCCCTTAAAAGAGGGTCAGTTAGTCTCTAAATAAACAAATAGTGAGCAGCTAGGTAACACCTTCAATGTTGGGTATTGGACTTCGCTATCATCACTTCGCTATTATAATGACTTGCGTGAGACGAGCCTTGAATTGGACCAAGTGCAAAAACTCGCCTAGTTTCGCTTGTTCATGGCTCCTGATGAGTAAGAGGCGATGATGGAGGACCGGAAGGATTGGAGATCTCTCATGCGTTCTTTGATCGTTGAACCATGGTTGTGGCTCGTGCTACCCTATAAAGTGAATGAAAAGTTAATGCACGATGAGAAGCGCTTTGGGGATCTGCAGAAGAATGAGGGGGAAGGAAATGTGTAAGAACTGTTCCTTAAACGGAAAGTTGCTAAGTTCTTGGATGCATCATGTCGGTGTAGAACTTGCTTGTGCGACTGATTTATCTTTTTAGTTATTTACAAGATTTCAGCATTTTCCCTTTCAGCTTCCAAGCCAGAATGAAGTCGGAACACATCCAATTCAAACAATCTTCATTCAGCGACTGAAAGTTCTACACAGTACAAAACACACAAAAGCTTTGTAATCACATTTTACACTGTGTTGCCAAGGTAGTAATAATTGTTACTAATTCAAATACTAATAGTAACCAATTTTTTTTTATGAAGCGAGAAGTTCGGGGTTTTGGTGGGAGGGAAAGGTTTTGTTCCTGATTAGTGAAGCATTTATCGAGTGGGAGATGAAGGCACCTGCAATCTTATGACGACTCCGAATGACGAAGTTTAAGAAGCTTTTTCTGGATCGGAATACTCTCTGCCTGTGGCTCGAAAGAGGTAGAGCTGTGAATTACGAAAGTTGCCTGACTCGTGGATTGGACTTGGAAACCTCAGCGTAAGAGTCGACATGATAGAAAAATTGGAAAAATCGGCAGCTTTCGATAAAGAAATATTTATTTAATCTGAAGTACCTCAAGGAAGCAACTAGGGACCACTACTTTTAAATTCCTATTAAATATACTTTCGTAAGAACGCTACCCTGGCCATCTATGACCGACTTAAGCAAAGTCAAGAGTAATGGAAGGAGACCTCAGTCGATTCAGGAGAATAACTCACTGTGTGGTATATGGTCCTAGTGGATTTGTTAAGAGATGGAATAGAGGTGAAGTTTTTCCTTAGAGCTCTTATGCCTGTACAGGTAGTGTTTCGATTTATGTGATCTCCTGCCTTTAAACTTATACCACGAGGCCCATGTATCTTTGGGGTCCATTTAGCTGAACAAACATCTTGAGGTGGGAATCTCAAGTACCAATTGAGTTCATGTCTATGGCCAATTCATCCACCTTGGTGAAGTGTGAGCTCGATACAAAACCTCTTGCTGCTCTTTGGGTCTCAGCTCATGCCTGGGTTTGCAACTTAACAACGGTTTGAATAATACTGTCGCACACGATACACTGAAGTGTCGCGATAAACTCCAAGCCATTCTGATATGTAAGGTTAGGTTAAAATGGCTCATTGCTGTCCGGAAAGACAGCAGGCACACTTATGCCACCTGGCAAGCGAATCTATGAATAACTATTCCACAAATAAATTAGCGCTTTTAATGAAGCGAAGAAGAGAGCTGGCACTTATTCTTCCAGGGAACTAGTAGGCCTCCATAAGTCTAAATCTGCGGGATGAGAGAGCAGGGCACCTGCATAGAAAGTGATTGAGGGTTTCTTCCTTATCCTCGTTCCTGCAGCTTCTGCAGAAGTTGTTGTACGAAGGGCCAAGTCTAAACGCTTGAGTGCCGATGGTTTGGTAATGAGGCATCCTGTGCCAGTTGTCCACCTACGATTCATTTGAGCAAGTGTTTCTAGATTTAGCAGATGTCTTATAGAAGCGACAGTCATTGAGCAATCGCCACCGGAAAACATTACAGATCTTGTACCCTTTCTAGCGAGTCCTCCGCTTCGCGATTCTCTGGAATGTCACAGTGTCCCAGCACCCACATAAGTTGGATGCTAAGATAGTTAGCCATCTCGGTGCGGTATAGTTGGTATATTCTCCAAAACTTCTTGCAGGTCTCTAGGTCTAAGCCACAGCCACCACGACACTCCCACTAGCATTGGGAAGCCACCCTCAACCGATCAGTCTGAAACCGGTGTTCGCCTCAGAGGCTCCTGATCGCCCGCGGTTTCAGAGTATATCCCGTGGTGGCTGTCATGCCGTACCATCTAGGACTAGTCAGATTTTTGGGAGACTTCCACTTCTCCGCTGGACCAAGTAGATAGAGATCCCCCCGCAAATCATCTCCCATTCAGCCTCATTCAGACTAGGCATCCTTCACTCCATCTCCTTCAGGTTTCCGTCACAAATAGACCTTCGACCGCCTCTTTCAGCTTCTCAGTCAATTTTCCTCGCACGTACTTGCGGGCCAGCACAGCGATTGAGCATTCCCAAAGCTGATTCAGCCGAGGTTCCCCTGTGACCGCTGAGCGCACAAATGCCCACAAACATGGCCATCCTTCAAGCGTTTCGAATCGCAATTCCCCAAAGTCCAAGCGGTTCCCCCCCCCCCCCCCCCACTTTGCTTTCCAGGACCTGCGTGTAATTAGTGAAGCCCACTTGGACAGTGGTCCACTGGGAGCTCACCGCTAGTCATACCCGAAATGGTAACGTTTAATTATTAGCTGGATTTTTTGTCTCCAGTCGCAGCCTTGGATCAGTGGATTTCCGGCGGTAGTTAGTAGCTTGAAGCATTCATTACACCCGACTCTGGCCATAGATCGACGACGTCAACTTTAGGCGAGCCACAGCCGCATAGACACTCTGCCCAAGGGGGCATCGCTGTGCGAATTCACCGGTACAGTTTATGAATCCGCTTTGGTGGCGGTGCGTGGTGCCGCCGAGGGGGACACATTCCATCCACTCTCGGCGAGCACACAAAAGCAATAAAGGCAACATTAGTCATTTATTGGTGCTTATCACGGTAATTGCATTCGCAGCAAAGTAACTTGCTGCAGCGCTGGACTGCACCTCGCAGTCGATGACCAGCCGCATGTGTGCCATGGGATGGGAACAAAAACCGCCACACCAGCAGGCCAGCTCTCCGCCAGGTACACTCAAGCGCGCCCGCAGTCACTGGGGGGAGCTCAGATTGATTTTGAATTGGAGATTTCCCATTGTAAGATATTCGGGGGATACGCACTGGGAACCTCCTGGCGGCGGCCGCTGCTGCGACGCAATCTCTTGCCTCGGGTGGCTTCTCTCCGCTATCCGCCGCCCGCTGGCCTGTGGATAGTGGATGGTGGATGGTAGATGGTGGATGTTTAAAGTGGAAAACGCACTTTAAATGCCGTCCAAGCCATACTTTTATGCAAATGGTCGTGTGTGTACACTCGTCCGTTTTTGGGGCTTACGGTTCGGCCCATTTCGACGAGCGCTTGTCGCGCTGCCCGATCAGCTAGCGCAGATAAAATGCCAGCGACGGGATGACGGCCGGGGAGGGAGCGATGCGATGCTTATAGCAGAGATTAAGGGGAAACAAATCATGTTTCGAGTTGCATTCGAATTCCGATGGCCGACTGAGAGTGGTTATTAAGTCGCCAAGGGGTACAGGCCTTTATGCTGGGCTGGGCTTTTAATAGGTGACATCCTAATTTGTGCCCCGGGCCATGAGCCGGAGCGGCAGCAGAACAGGGAGCTTTCCTGGGAGTTCTGTGTGTAATTTGTTTGCGATTCGACGAGTGTTATTTGCATAATTCCCCAGGCGCTGGTGGGACGGCGCGCGGCGACTTCCTGTGGATGCGCTAATTAAGTTGGCCGCATGGAGAGCAGGGCGTACATGTTGTGAGCCGCAATTCAGGAGAATGGGGTGTGCGCGTGTGCCTGCAATTGGAGTGTCAACGAAGTTGGTCGACGAGAAGGGGGGAGACTGATGATGAGTGGTGATGGAATGGTAATTTGGTGTGGTTCGAGGTGGTCGAAGATGCGAGTTATTGGCACGAGGATGAGGAGGTGGCAGTGAGTTGAGGTTGGAATTTGACACAGTGACAGCTGGCATTGTGAAACCAGTTGCGACTAAAAGAGATGGGCTCCGCTCAAGGAGTTAGATTTAATTGGGAAGATTTGGTGGACAGAGGATTTCCATCTTTTCTTTAAGATCGACAGCATGACCAAGTCGGAAGATTGGCCGTAGTTATCTTGCATAAGGGATGAAGGGGGTTAAGGGGGTTGGCTCGCTGGATGAAGGGGTTACTAAAAGGACAATCGAGGCCAACATGGGACCTTTGCGAAGTTGGTGTATAGACTCTGTGCGATAAGAGAAATTAGCGTTTATAGGAGCCTCGCCGACGATGCAGAGTGTCTCTTAGTCAGCCGAGATGAGAAGAGTGTTCGGTAACCGACCCTGTTAACGGTGGCAAGCAACATCAATAGACGGCAGGGTGACACGGAGATCTCCACTAAAGGAAGATGGACATATCAGCTCGTTCCCAATATTGAGACCTGGACATCGAGGCCGATGTGAAACTGCGACGTCTGAAATTCATGCCCAGTCCGACCATGGGTGCTACCGAATCCGTCGAAACAAATCCGTCAGACGAGGGGTCATCCTTCTGTCGAAATCTGTATCGATTCAAGACGAAACAAGGAGAAATTCCCAAGGAGGTCGCCTAACTGAGAGCAGAATAATTGCCGTTTCGCGGAGTAGCACGCATTGCTAGTGTCTTTCAAAGATTGCACAGAACTGATCAAACCATGTGAGTGCTTAGAGATAAGAGAAGACAAAAATTCTTTGTCGATGAGGCACGTGGTGTTTTCAAGCCATCTCCGATCAGTGGATGTAATCGTTTCAAATACTAAGCGAGGGCTGTGTACTGTGTGTTGTGTGCTGTGTGCGATATGAGTTGGCGTCATATATCATCTCCAAATTCCTTTGGATGAACAATCAAAAAAGTATGTGTCATCAACGCGGAGTTTGGTCTGTTTCAATACCAGCGCTTGCCATTTGGTCCCTCAAGTTCCACAGGTATTTTCCAGCGACATATGGAGCAGCTGACGGCCGATTTGGGGTTCTGTGTTTCGTACTTTAACGATCTTAAAGTATCAGGCCGTAACTACGAGGAGCACTTCTTCTTCTTCTTCTGGTGACGCTACAGTCCGGGGTGGGCCTGGGCCAGTAACCAGTAAGCCTCTCCAGCCGGCACGATCTTTAGCCAGCTGTCTCCAACTGCGCACACCAAGTTGATTGAGGTCCTTCTCCACCTGTGTGCGCTATCGGTTCCGTGGGCGTCTTCTATTGCGTTGTCCCAAAGGTTCGGGAGTCAAAGACTCTTCGGGCTGGAGCAGTGTTGTCCATGCGCTCTACATGGCCTAGCCATCTTAGGCGTTGAATCCGTAGACGCCTGACTAGACTCATGCCGCTGTACAGCCCGTACAGTTCGTGGTTTAATCTTCCTCTCGAATAACCATCAACGCCGACATGACCAAAGATTGAACGCAGAACTTTTCTCTCGAAAAGACCAAGTGCTTCTGCATCCGCTTTTGGGGTTGTCCATGCCTCCGCACCATGGAGCAGGACAGGGATGATCAAGGTGTTATATAATGTAAGCTTGGTCCCTCAATAGAGGTCTCTACTGCTGAATTGCCTCTTGAGCCTAAAGAAACAGCGATTGGCAAGAGTAATTCTGCGTTTTAACTCGGTACAAGGAGCGAATGAGGAATCTAAACATTTTTCTCGAGCGTTTGGAGCAACATGGCTTGCGTTGCCGGTTGGAAAAGCGCAAATTCGCCAAGCTGGAGATTGAATACTAATGCCATGTTATTGACAAAACAGGCATACGACTATCGGAATGTCGCATTAAAGTCGTACGCGATTTGCCTCCGCCAAAGAATATCAAGGTATTGGAGGCTTTCATAGGTAAAATTGCACTATAACCAGTTTATTGAAAATTTTTCCCAGCTAGCAGCTCCACTAAATAAGCTACACAGTAATAGTGAGGATTTCGTGTGGGGGAAGGATCAACAGCGTGCTCTCAATTAGTTCAAGGAGAGCATTTTGTGCGTATCCAGATTGTTACATTTTCAAGATAATCTACATATTACTTTAGCGACAGATGCTTCATCATACGGCACTGGTGCTGTTATTTCACACATCTTCCCAAATGGAACTGAAAAGCCTATCGCTTTCGTTTCGAAGACGTTAAACGCATCGCAAAGCAAGTACAGCCAGATCGAGAAAGAAGCCCTGTCCATCATTTTCGGTCTTAAAAAGGTTCATCAATACTTGTTTGGGCGTCAATTCGAGCTGATCACTGATCATCAGCCGCTTTGTACCATTTTCAGCCCGGACAAGAAACTACCCCTCATGACTATTCAACGACTTCAACGATGGGCAATATTTTTAATGGGTTATTCTTCCACCATTCCCTATCGTCCAACAAAAGATGGGTCGTGGCTAGGTTAGTTTCAGTTGCCCAACAGCGTGAAGCGGTTTCTATAGGGACAGTCTAGGCAAACATGGGACCATTGTGACGTTAGTGTATAAGCCCTGTGCGATAAGAGAAATTAGCGTTTACAAGAGACTCGCGGACGGTGCATGGAAACGCGGATTGTCTATCGAGTTTTCCTCACGGTCCCCAGGTTGACCAGGTATATTCACTTATCGTGCAAGATTTTCCAATCAATGCCAGTGTGGTAGCTAAATTCCCTCAGCAAGATCCCACGGTAAAAAAGGTCATCGAGTATGTGTAGAAAGGTTGGCCAGACCGCCTACCCCCCACTAAAAACTTCTTACTTCCATACTTTCGGATCCAAATTTCGGCAGTAGCGGGAAGCATGGATTGCAGGAGGTAGTATTCCTTCCAACGTTATCGGCAGCTTCTCAAACATCCCCCAGCCCTGGCTACCACAAAAGGAGTATGGTAAAGTCCCTGGATATGTGGTTGTACTTGCAGGACCTTTTTTATTTAGTGACTATATCCAGGGACTTTGCGAAGCCTGACGACGACACGCTCTTGGATGTAGGGTTTCGCCCTGAATTTAGAATGGCTCATGAGACAAGAATTGCGCCGGCATTCAGAATGGTGTGAAGGGAGGGAGAATTCAAGTCAGGACTCCTGTACTTCGAAGTGAAGAATTCTAGTTCTGTTATATTTTTAGGTTGAACAGGGCAGTCCATGTCAAGTCGGAAGTTTGAAACACTACACTGTGGCATTCAGACAAAAAACTTCCAGACTAAGCAGTGGCATGAGGAGCCTACATCATCAGGTCTCACCTCAATAGCACCTATTAACGGCCACCTAATTCGAGCAAAGGCGGGACAGAGGCAGCGGAAGTGCTCTGCGGTGCTGTTATCTTCTCCAAAAGCGTCGCAAGGGGTTCCGTAGCGTATGCCAAGCACATTTATGGTGGGATTTGGTGAATGTGTAGTGACCCTTTAGTAGGTACTGTCGCCCGGAAGTCGTCTCTACACTGTTTTCAGTCAAGAGATAACAAAAAGTCCGCAGATTTCTTTCAGACCTTATGGAGCATGCTCTTGGTATGCCTCATCCTGCTGAGTCATGCCATCACTGGTTGTGCACTAAACAGGCCCAAACATAGATAGTGGCAAAGGAGATGTCACTGTGTATGTTCAGGAGAGTCTTCTCTGATCCTTGTCTAGCAAGTTCATCGGCCATCTCATTTCCCGCGATCCCATTGGGGCTCGGAACCCAGACATGCCCTAGCAACTGCCCCAAGATGTAGAATTCAATGGGATTAAATTCAGAAGTCCACCAAGAGCAGACTGAAATATTTAAGACCCATCAGCCTCTGCTCTTCTCATCTGAAAACCTCAGAGAAGTAGATCGACATCTTATCAATCATACAATAAGAATTAATTTGTAGTGACGGCTTATTTCAGTCGCTAGTGTAGAAGAATTCTTGAATCCAATAAATTTACTTTTGTCACCTTCATGGACATGGGGGGAGAGAGGAGAGTACGATAACCTTGGCGCCAAGAATTGATAACGGTATTTTGTAGAGGCGTTAAAAAGTAGCAGTTTATGGGAGGGGACTCCATCTCGCTCCGTTTTGGAGTTAGGGGCAAGTTTAGAAAAACGAAACAATTTTTTAAAAACTCTACAAAAATATAGTCATCATTTCTTGGTTATCCTTGGTACCAAAGTTATCTTTCTCGTGCCGGGGGAACCTTAAGTAACGTCCAACCGTATTCTTTAGCACTTACCAGACCAAAAGTCCATCGTGGCTTCTATTTACCAGCTACTCAACTAGCTAGTGGTGTTATTTCGCCTCTAATGTGGAGCATGACAGTAAAGAAACCGCAGATATATCTTGATGCTATTGCCGTTGCGGATGACGTCGACAGAGATTGCCCTGTTGTACCTAGTTCAACCTCTGTGTGCTCGAGTATAGTGTTTCAAGCCTCCGTCAAAAGAAAGCTAAATGTCTTTAAGCCAGCAGCTTGGGACCTGTGATCCAGACCGGTTACCTGGTTGGTGTGTAGTCTCGATCTACTACACAGCAACCAGGTTCTTGGGACTTGTGATCCAGATCGGTTACCTGGTTGCTGTGTAGTCTCGACCGAGCTGCTTCCAGACATCAATACTTTATCAAACCTACACTCTAGTTTCAACCTTCCATCCCTTTTCAAAAAAGAAAGCTCTTAGCGAAGATGGTCTTCGTTGGATCTCCATGGGCTACTTTCCCGAGTCGGAGCCTCGGAGACTCCCAATCGGTCCACGGGAGAGCCTTCATGACGCCCGCTGGTCCGTCCTCGCTGTGTGTGCGCGAGGACATGAGCCCCAATCATACGCTCAGACCATCTTAGATCATCAAGTTCTTTCAGAATTCACTTGACAATGTTCAATCAATGTTCAATGTTCAAGTGCCCAGCCACCTCCAGGACAGAAGGATCTCTCAACAAATGCGACCCGATGGGCAAACGAACAGAAACACAAGATAATTCCATTGATTGGTGTTCACCCGATCGATCCATTTCCATGGAAAGAGGTTAATTTATCCCGTTGAACATTCAGCGCACCTCCACTCGATCACTCGAAACTAATTTATCAAAGATGCCGCCCAGTAATCACCCGCCGATCTCACTCACTCCCACCGTCTCTGGACTCCCAGCGCCCTCGGGAGTGTGGAAAAACAACTAAATCGCATCTCTCATCAGCGGACAGCTCACCATTCTAATGATAACAAACTTCTCCCAATTTATCTGCCATCACTACCTGTTCTAGGCCTTAAAGCATCGCTACTGCTTCGACTCACTCCACTCCGTGCAAAGGTGTTAAGCCTCGATTTTAGCTCAAAAGTGGCCACACCTAAGCCACAAATCGCGGTGCATGCAATTAGCCTGCCAACCGGCAAGTAGCTCGATATGTAACTCAAATTAATTATAATTAAACCTCTGGTGCACTCGGCCTCCCTCAGCCCCCAGACCGCTCGCCGATGAACGACGACGAACGCTTTGTTCCGCGCCTTTGTTCCACATGTGCGCCCGCACGCTCGCGCACACACAGCGATCCTGTGATAAGACAAACACATAGAGACACCAGTTAGTTAGCTGCTGTGGCCGCGGCTGCAGTCTCTGCGGCTGTTGCTTCAACTCTCAGCCAAATGAGTGCACAATCTAAGCCAATGCGACCTTAATAAATCATTTTTCGCGGCTGATTCGGAGCATGCGCGCAGCCGCCACCCGCCACAGTACCCAGCATTCAGGTGCTCCGCATGCAGGTGTCGCTATGTGAGTGCTATGCAGTGCTCCACTGCACCAGCATCCAACAGCATTCCACCCCAGCGGCTGTAGCAGCACTGGCGAGTGGCCATTTTGAGAATCGCCACTCGGCGCTTGGCATTCGGCGATCTTGCAGCGCAGGGGCATTTACGTATGCTCGCCGAGTAGAGTATTGTTAATCGATTTCGCGGCTGTGTTATTACGGGAAAATTGGTCGCGGACAATTGAACGATAGAGATACAGATAGAGATACTTTCGGACGACGGACAGACCAGGAGATAGTGGCTGCAATAAATAATAATTAGGAGGCCATTATGGCAATGGCGCGCGCTAGCGAACGCGTAAGTTCGCTGATATAAGCTTTTGTCTTGTTTTTTTTCTTTCTCTCGTTCCTTGCAGTTGTTGTTGTTGTCGAATTTGCCTCACACCTACAGACGACGGGACAATTGTCAGCGAGTAATTTTAATCGTAACAAATGCTGTGTCGGGAATTTTTCGACAGCCCGAGCGGTTCGGTCTTGAGCAGCCGAGTACAATGCCCGGTCCACCACCGGGGAGTATGTGCTTTGTTTGAGTTTCGCTGTTGACCCCTTAATAGTTGGACGGGGGTTAATGGAGGTCTTGCCAAATCAAATAATTACAAAACCCCGGCAACATGTGTTCACATCACCCAGGCGATTGCGGTGGTGGTGGCGGCGCGGTGCGGTGCAGAGAGTTAATCGTGCCGCGCCACCTCCAAAGTGGCGAAGGGGCGTTGTTCAGCTGTGCGCACAAGCTCACGTAAAATTCATTACTACCACGGAGAGTGTGGCTTCAGTGTTAAACCGAAATTCCAGCAGGGATTTAATTAAAAAGACGGAAAATTAAACGGTCCACGATAGGCCTGCGATAGGAATGGTCAGTGTGCCGGTGCGCATGGAAAGGTTAAAGGATGCCCGGGTGTGTGTGGGGAAGTGAGACTTCGGAGGCGTGATTACAATGCTAATTGAAAATGAAGAAAAAGGCAACATCGACCGGCCACGAGGATATTTCGTTGGTGAGGTGCGGGTTAATTGTTTGTTAGATATTGCAGTTGGATGCGCCGAAAGGGGGGAGGTTGAGCAGGCCTCAGACCTATGACAGGCCCGTGGGATCGCTGATGGGGATGTGTTTATGTGGTGAAAGTATCCCGAACTGTCAGCGCCTGTGTGAGGTGGTGGGTTGCGCTGTGTGATGGGCTGGGTGAGTCCCGTCAAGTGTTGAAAGTCAGTGATTGGTGAGGGAATTTAAATGGTTTTTGGTGACAAAAGGGAAGCCGGCTTCCCGAGTCATCTGGAAGAACATCACATATTTTTCCCAGTTTGAAAGCCGAAAACTCGGCTACCCACAATCGCTCGTGTACCCGGTTTTGGAGTGAAGTTATCGTGAAATTCATAGGTCACAGCCATGGAAAACAAAAGAGCTGGTTAGCGAACTCCCCGTTCCTCAACCATCGTTCCAGCATGCAGCCTATCATAAAATTAGCAACCAAATCGATCAATTACTCTAAATAACATAATTTCGAAACTCCCTTTTCTAGTTTCACCGCTGACACTCACAAGCACACTCACAGACACGTCCGCTCGTCTGCAAGCCACATCCAATGAAAATGTAAATTTTATGGAGATGCATCCACACACCACATTTTACCCAGTTGTCTATGGACCTTACACGGTGTCTTTAGTGTTTATGCTTCCCTCTGCTGTGCAACGGATAGGCCTGGCCCGGCCGCCACGCTGCACCGATTCGTGAAATGTGTCGTCCAACAATATCGGTTTAATTAATTCCTGTCAGATATGTAGCAATGATAAATTTATCACGGGATGCAAATTATGAATAAATTGAAGTCTCTCTGGTCAATTTGCATGTGCATTTCCACACACACACACTCGCTGGACTAGCTGACCAACCACGCCAACGTCTGTCGTGGCGTGTCGCATAGTTGCCGCAGCAGCACATCCTTGCCTGCAATCTGATCGTTGCCGTTGAATGCAACAACACACAGACGGACGAACTACAAAATGCACTTAGATCGTCTCGCTCGTAGTCTTATTTGCACGCCGAAGTGATAGACATGGCACCGTCAACTTTCCCTTCGGACAAATAGACATTCGCCATGGAAGTTGTTAATTACACGAAGGATTTTGTTTTATTTTTGATTTTGTTCTCTCTCGCCGCCTCGACAGCTCGTGCACGCGCGTTTTCCTCCCCCCGTCCCAGTGATGGGCGAACGGATTTGATTAAGAGGAAAAAAGAAAGTCTCTCCTCCTTGCCGCAAAGGTGACCTCAATACGGTAACAGCTGCAGTGCCAGTGCTTGTCATTGTCCTCGGCATGAACAAAAAGCGATTCCGTTCCGAAAATCATCTAGAGCCGGTCACAATAGCGAGAGGAAGGAAATCAAAGCCCAAAATGTCAATTAATTATTTCACCCGATATGGTCAGGCGGAGACAAACGAAAACAACAGAAAAACAAAAACCAACGACGCGATAGCGACGTCGTCCAGCCGCAGGAATGGAACGGCGGCGGCTGAGGCGGTGCTGTGCTCGAGGAGCTCGAGAGATTGGACTAAAAACTGTCAACTTGCGCCAGTCATTAAATTTGATAATGCATTCCTGCATTGTAAACGCACGAGACCTGCGAGAGCTCTGAGTAAGTAACTACAAGATACTTGTAGTCTTTTCATGACATTTAGTATTTATGTGCCCTGCGGGTGTACGCTCTCTGCGTCTCTCTGTTCCGAAAATGGGTTACACGAGTGAACGGAGAGACCGGAGACAAAAACCTGTCATGCGCTACTGAACTCGTTAATAAAATTTCGACATCGAACAATATATCCTCGTCGTCGTGGTCGCAGCGCTCCAGAACACGCACACACACACACACGCCTCTTCCCGCGGCCATCGAAATATGATTTCCACTTTCGCGTCAAAATTGCCCGCCACTGACAGGCGAACTGGAGAGCAACCAAGCGAGCACCGCCACAAGGACGACGGCCATACGACAGATCATTCGTCAAAGTTAAATTGAACTCGCCTCTCCTCGTCATAATCAATAACTCCGTACAACAAAGGCCCCTCGTGAGGTGTTCCCATTTTGGGACGCTCCCGGATGGGTCCATTTCTCCCCGCCCCGCGCCTCTGCCGCCGTCGCCGCTGACACTGACATTTTCTGGTGGAACTGTCAAAAGCAGCCTACATCTGATGCAGATGCAGATGCAGATGCAGATGCAGTTCACCGCTCGCCTCCGCGGCGAGAATTTAAATTGAGTTTCAAATCAGTGTCCATCCGCGTGAGTGTGATGCCGCGTGAATTGGTCTTTCGCGTGGCATACCACACCGCGGTGGCTGTCCGTCAACCTAAATATTGCGTTCCAAATTCCCTGTCAACCGTCTCGTCGGCATTCGGGTGCCGCGGTGATCCAGTTAATTGCCAAATACTTTAATGGGCTCCTCATCTACCAGCGCGGCCTAATGGCGGACACCTATGGTGCGTGGTGTCGAAAAATTTGGCGCAAAATGCCACGAAATGAAATTCATTATGCTTTGCGCAACGTCAGCTTCGCTCTCGTGCATGTATGCCACATATCCGTGAAAAATTGAGATTGTTTTCTTTGCAACGTTCCACCGCATTATCCGTGGCAGGTATTTCATTTTTTTTTTTCTGTTTTTGTAGAAAGATTTCATTTACATTTGAGTCGACTGCTTGTTGGGTGTCAGCTTGGGAAGGAATCGGAATGAGAATGGTAGCCGGTGCAGTGCAGTTGTATCCTGTCATGCTTCTGGATTTTATTTTGACGGCGTGAAGGAGATTGCCAGGCGGAACTGATGGAATGTGATAGTCGCATGGGACTTTGATTTGACATCAAAGTGAAAGAACATGTGTGTGCGTTGTGATGTTGGCTTGACCCGGAAAAATATGCGGCATCACATGCGAAGAAATGGGTTTTTGAACGAGTTTGCTTTGGAAATTGGGGTGACATCTGTGGATCGGTTGTGGAATGAGAGTTTTACGGTACGAGAGTCAAGATCAAGCACAGAATAGCTCTTGCCAACCGCTGTTTCGTTGGGCTCCAGGGGCAATTCAGTAATGGAGACGTCTCTCGAAGGATCACTGATCATCCCAGTCCTGTTGTACGGCGCAGAAGCATGGGCGATCTAAAAAGCAGAACAGGGAGTCCTTGGTCTCTTCGAGAGAAAAGTTCTGCGTGCGATCTTTGGTCTTGTTTGGGTTGAGGGCCTTTGGAGAAGAAGGTCCAACCACGAACTGTACTGGCTCTACAGCGACGTGATCCTAGTCAGGGGTATGCGGATGCAACGCCTAAGGTGGTTTGGCCATGTACAACGCAGCTTCGGCCCAAAGGGTTTTCGACACCGAACCTGTGTTACAATGCAACCGTGTTCAAGGTGGCGAACCAAAATGGAGAAAAATCTTAACTGACATGTCTCAACTGAAAGGAGGCAGCAGCTAGAGGTCCTGCTAGCTGGTCCACCCCCGACTGTAGCGCCACACAAAGAAAAGCCAGAGAGATAGAGACAGAGAGAGAGGAGAGAGAGAGATAGTGAGACAGAGAGTGTGGAGGTCGTGGAGTAGTGAACAGTACCCATAGAGAGAGAAAGAGAGAGTGGCGGTCGCGGTGTAGTGAACAGGACTGGCTATGATCTATCGAAATGCTACCTGATGTTAAGATGTAGGCTCTCGTAGACTCGAAAGTCAGGTCCCGGTTAGCTTAGAGTGGCTGACTACCTTAAAGGGAGCCACACTTAGGCCAAAGGCAGGCCCGTTGTGCTACCACAAAGATCTAGCAGATCCTAATCCGCAAACCATCTTGAGCTTTTGACAACGCGATGGAGCTGACTGATGCTAACCTCACTTAGTTCTGTCAGGCCATAGCTATATGGGGCGTCCAAGTGACTAAGTCTGCGAGATGAGAGGGCATTGCAGTAACAAAGAAGGTGTGAAATGGTTCTTGTTCCGCACCTCTGCAACTTCAGAGTTGAGGAAGAAGAAGGGTATATCTAGTCTTGAGGCGTAAAATACAATGGAACAGTGCCCGGTTATGACTCCAATGAGAGTTCCGAAATGTGGCCTACTCACTCTGATTAGGTCACGTGAGAGCTTTGGATCGGTATTAGGCCATAATTGCATTGTGATGAGGCAGCCGGTGCCAGAAGATCATCTTTGTTTGGTGTGGGTAAGAGTTTTAAGCTTTAGTAGATGTTTTGCAGTAGCGATAGGCATGGTCGGCTGGAAAGAGTGTTGAGGTGATACTCCTTCTAGTGAGGTCGTCCGTTGCGAAATTCTCTGGGATGTCACTGTGTCCCGGTACCCGCACAAGTTGAATGATGAGATACTTGGCCATCTCGTTAAGAGAGGACGTCTTGTGACTGCACTCAGAGATTTGATGGCTGCCTGGCTGTCCGAACAGATGTCAATATCTTTGCCAAATATTACATTGTCTTGTAGCTAGGACAGAGCTTCTTTTATAGCTATAGTCTCTGCCAGAAAGACGCTACAGTGAGAAGATAGTCCGAATGACAGCTGAAAATTCAGATCCTTAGAGTAGACTCCCACACACACTCCTCCGTCCTTCTTCGATCCAGCTGTGAAGATTCGCAGAGGACGTCCAGAGTCTGGTGTTCAGAAGTCCAGTAAGATCCGGAAGGTATGCTGGTTAAGAAAATTCATTCCTTACTCTGCATACACTTGATTCTAGGAACCAAGTTTTTGAATTTTTTCTCCATTCATATGTATTGTGGTAACAGTGTGGTGTGGGTTTATCAAACTACTTCGTTGACAGTTAAAACGCTACCCACTCCCGAAAACGGGGAGAGGTGCCTCAAAGCGTCGCCTCGTAGATCAGGTAGACACACGTCGTGGGAACATCGAAATTCACTTGTCACACAGTCAGTGCGGAACCCCACGTGCACACGGTGTAAAAGTGCAAGCGATGCATTTGTCTGCCGAAACACTCACGTAAAGTATTTTGTGGATACAATTACATTGACGACACTTTACACAACAGGAGCAGCAAAGTTTAATGAAGACCAACCGGCGAAAATACCACAAGACGCACTTTCCTGAGCAGTGAACTACAGTGAAACTTCTCTATAACGGACAACAGCGTTACTTAGGGGTGTTCGTTCTGAAGGGATTGAAATACACAACTATCCTCATGACGGAGCCATGACGAATTGTCCGATAAAGGATGTGTCGATGTGGGATGTCCGCAAAGAAAAGATTCACTGCATATTGAACTAAATCACTTAGAAGAACGAATGAGTTCGAAAAGCGGATTTGAACTAAACCGAGCGCCATCTGAACTGAAATGAAATTCACAAGCGAAGTTTCAATGAGTTCTTTCCGTGGATACCTAGACCTTTTCACTGAAGTGACGGCTCGTTCTCATAGACCAACATTTCAATTGGAACGCTTTAGAATATCTTCAAATTAGATTTATTTTCTGAAGCAGGACTGAAAATTTCGCCACTTCACATTCGAAAAAGGAAAAGGCTGTGTACACATAGTCTACAGAGTTCAGCCTCTGCCTCTAACCTGCTTTGTTGAGCCCAGAATTGCTGCAGACCAGAACAGAATGCACTGTGAATGATAGAGACCCTTGACTCCACCTCAAGTTGGTTCGGCTAGTCATCAAACATAGCTGTACAGAAGCAAAGAACAAGTCTCTGTCCTCCTGCGGAGACATGGAAAATTTCTAAGTCCTTGGTCTCAACGAGAGAAATGTTCTGCATGCGATCTTCGGTCATGCTTGCGTTGACGGTTTTTGGAGGAGAAGATTCAACCACGAATTGTACAACGACATGAGCCTAGTCAGGCTTCTACGGATCCAAGGTCTAAGATGGCAAGGCAATGTCGAGCGTCTGGACAACACAGCTCAAGCCTGAACCTCCGAAATTGTGGTATAACGCAACAGAAGACGAATTGTACAACGACATGAGCCTAGTCAGGCTTCTACGGATCTAAGGTCTAAGATGGCAAGGCAATGTCGAGCGTCTGGACAACACAGCACCGGCCCGAAACTCCGAACTTGTGGGATAACGCAACAGAAGACGAATTGTACAACGACATGAGCCCAGTCAGGCTTCTACGGATCCAAGGTCTAAGATGGCAAGGCAATGTCGAGCGTCTGGACAACACAGCTCCGGCCCGAAACTCCGAACTTGTGGGATAACGCAACAGAAGACGAATTGTACAATGACATGAGCCTAGTCAGGCTTCAACGGATCCAAGGTCTAAGATGGCAAGGCAATGTCGAGCGTCTGGACAACACAGCTCCGGCCCGAAACTCCGAACTTGTGGGATAACGCAACAGAAGACGAATTGTACAACGACATGAGCCTAGTCAGGCTTCTACGGATCCAAGGTCTAATATGGCAAGGCAATGTCGAGCGTCTGGACAACACAGCTCCGGCCCGAAACTCCGAACTTGTGGGATAACGCAACAGAAGACGCCCGTGTTTAAGATGGCGCACCCAGGTGGAGAAGAACCTCCATCGACTTGGCGTGTAGCACTGGAGGCATTTAGCCAGGTCCACCCCGGACTGAAGCTCCAAATAAAGAATAAGAAGAAGTACAGAACATATTGGATGATCATAGGTAGAAAATATTGCCTTTGATCTTAACCCTATACCTGGGTAAAGCTGGTAATACCCAAGTTGGCCGGTTCCCGGCTTTGTCAGCCAGCTCAATCGTCACTGCAGATCGTGTCGGTCGGGTGATTTTGTCTAATTCGCATCCTTCTTTGTGTCACGATGCAGAATCCCAGTCTATGCCCACAAGTGGCCGAGATTTTGTCCGAAATGAGTCAAAGAATTAATCGAAAATGACCTTGCCAGTCTCGGCTTCTGCTGACAAAAAAAACACACATTTTGATAGAAATCGAAACCATATCTGCTTTATTTGACCATAAAATGAATGACCCTGGCTGAGGTTAACTTTGAAGGGACAGTCATTTCGATGGAAACCGCTCACAACTCTCACAAGTCACATGTATTTTGGGAGCCAATCTATGAATCCCAGCTAACAATCTACTAGCTCATCAATAAGGTGGTCCACCAACAAAATTGTTTCACTAAAGCCACTTGTCTAGAAACATCTGAACCACAGCAGCGCAAAGCTGCCCTCAACGCGAGTGTATATTTTTACACAAGCTGCTCGTGAATTCCAAACGACACATCCAGAAGGGCTTTTATTTATAACTCGCTTCCGGTATTTTATTGCCCTGCAGAGTATAACGAAGCAATTAGCTTATGTCTCAGGTTTTATCACTTTTGCCGAGTTGGTGGAGTACAGCCGATGTCAGCTGCTGTGGATTTGTGGTATTTCTGTCGTTTGACTCAAGTTGACGGAACCGATTAAAGTGCCCACGAAGGGCGCATTAAAAGCAATAGCCTTGTGGTTCAAAAATAGCACTGCCTGGCATTTGATGGTTGGTCATTTCTGCGGCCGATTGGAAGAGGCATGTAAATCGATTCGATATTGATGAGACACTGGCATGTGAACGAAGAACACCTCCAAGAAATGCCGGTTTGTTGAGGAACCGCGTGGAATTGTGCCATTTGACAGCAAGTCGGAGGTGTGAACAAATTCAGTGTAACTTGCTTTGACTCTATTCCCTATTTTGTAGTCAACCATCGGTGGACACGGCTTTTCTACATTCTTTACGTCAAGAATCAAGGAGGACTTAAAAATCACTCAAGTTGTCCCGGTTTGAGAATGGTGCAGGACAAACAATTTACTTCACGTGCCAAATTTCCAATCCCACTGCTTCTACGCCTGATTTTTTTTCCACGACTAACGAGATCAGTGGCTTTGTGGCAAATCCGGAAGGTGGTAATGTGAAAATGAGAGCGTGTCCTGGATCAAACCAAAGACCCTCTGTAGAGGAGTCGACTTGGACAGGGACAGAAGTTGTGTCTACCATCTCTTCAGCCAGGTAGTAGCAACGATGACAGCACCTGAACCTTGTTTTTCTGAGCCAACCAGGGTTCTCCGATCGCCATGTACTCATTCTGTTAGATATCTGATCGATAGAACTGGTTCAGCGGGGGTCTGTTCCACAGATGAGGTCTCGGTCTTTTTGCTCCTTTGACTTTGTAGGCTTGCTGTAATGTAGCACCGATCGTCTTTATTTACTCCTGGATTTCTTCAACCACGAAAAACCACCAATCGAAGTGAGTAAGTTTACGTTGTACTGGAAAGTCTAGTGGCTCGAATGTCGATTTGATCTTTCCCACTTAGCTGGGAACAAAACATGCAGGATAGCATCAAATGGAACATATTTGTTCCAGTGATTATTCGACTTATGGAGGTTCGACTGTATTTTTTGTTTAAACATTTATAATTAATTCCCCCCCCCCCTCTGATATGGCTGTAATATACAAGACTTCCATAAGCCCAAAACTGGAATACGCCTCACACATCTAGGCTGCGACTTTTGCGACTTTTGGACGTTGCCCAGAAAAGAGCCTTCCAAATGATAGGAGACGGATCCATCACTGAAACAATTCTTCATCTCTTCAACACCGTCATAATGTTTCCTGCCTCTCTTTATTTTATCGACATTTCCACAAACGATGATCAGCTGAAGTGTCTAGTTGTAGTCCTACTGTTAAAGAATCCAAGCGAAATAAAAGTGCATCTAGGAATGCCCTCGGCCTCGGCGGACACGAAAAATAATTGGCGAAAATTCTCAATCGTTGTAATACACGGGGAACCACTGGCGCAAAAGACTGTAGTCAGATACCTGAGGATCTGGCTAGATCAGTATCTATATTTTAACAAACATGTAGATGCTGCTCTGGCCAGAGCCCGAGGCGCTTGTGCCCTTACGAAAAGACAAACTCGATGCGAGGGTGAAGGTTATCTGCTACATGGTCCTCATCCGTTGTTGTATAAGCTTAGCTTAGAGTGCCCGCCTAGGGCCAGTGAGTTAGAAATAAAACATTGTTCGTCCAACTAGTTTTAAGCATTTTTGTCTAGTATGTAAGTTACTATGAATTGAATAATATAAATGAAGTAAAAAAAAAAGGAATGCCCATCAATTTACATTCGAGCCCAGTTTTCGACCAACTTCTATATACACTTCTATACTTTCTTTAGCCCTACCACACGGGTGTCGAATGCATTACGCAACTCTATTTTTCCCTTTCATTGTGATGTTCAGGGACTTAAAATCAACGTGCGTCGGTATATCCTTTCTAACCCATTCCAATTTTCTCTACGCTCGTACTGTGCTTAAAGTTTAAAGGGTATTCAAATCCCATTGAGAAAAATCTATACATGTTGATGCTAATTAAAAACTAAAGACGCATCGTGGTGTAGGCTGGAAGGAGACACTGTTGGTGGTTCAAAGTGAATTGCAAAACGTAATATCTTTGGATGCATTTGAGTACGTTTTTCCAACGCGATGAGTACTCTATTTTAACAAACTGGAGGGAATGCTGAATCGAAGGTGTCGCTGCTGAGGAATTCAACGCATCAAATGGGCGTATAAACTGAACGAAAGATGCCAGAATTTCCAAACGGCACTAGTTGCAATCCAGAAAACAGTGGCAGTTATAGCCCTATAGACCAAGAGGTCTATGTGAGTTCCATTGTTCGATTAAAATAAGATCAGCACCAAGCCCAACAAGGTCTCCATTCCTAAGTACCCACATCGTCCGAAATTGTTTTGCCCGCCTCTTACATCACTGCACGTGATGTCTCTCTAATTTTGGCACATAAAACAAACGTGCCCACCTCCTCTTGATCGCATCACCCGCCCGAGGGGATGTTCACCTCCAGCGGCAAGAAGAAGAAATTTCACACAAAAATTCGCGGAAAAAATATTCTCACATTTCTCCCAAATTACAAGGCAATTTTCGAAAAATTGAAAAAAAAGTGAAAAAGAAACGGAGAAAATTCAACGTCAGATAGCTACTCAATGTAAATAAGAGGAAATTGAAATTTATTTTCGCCAGAATCTGAGCGTCGCATCGCGGTCGTCTCCGTCGTGTCGTTGAGTTGTGTTGATTCGAAGTCCATGCGAAATTAGACAATTATGACGCGGCGGCGTTCACATGTGTGCGATGGAGTCGGACGCCAATCAGTGTCCATAAAACGTTGAGTTCCCAACCCCGGGGTAGAAATGTGACTGCGTAATTGAACGACAACCGGCCATGGTGGTGGTATGATTTGAGAATGTTTATGCAAATGAAGACGTATAATTTCGACAGAACGGGCATCTAATTGCGTGTGTGCGCGCATCATCAGACGAGATGCGCACAGGTGAAATCGTTTATATTTACCAATGGCTGGGTTCTCTGGCAGAGAACTGAAGTCCATGGCTGTTGGCTTACCTGTAACGAAAAAAAGGAGGAAATGAAATAATTTAGTAAAGAAGCTGTAATGGGGCAATGATGAAGTGGATGCAACTATTAAGCGAGATTTACAAAAGGAAGCAGAGTAAATTGTGGATTTAATCACTCAAACGCCGCTCCGTTTCATGATCATTGTGGTTTAATTTGCTGCAGATTGCTGGAATGGGGCCTCGGTGCTCCTGGAAATTGGCAATCACCCTGATTGGCTTGGCTGAGGAGATGTGGTGGACTCGAGTGAGCTAGATTTGAGGTCTTTTTAAATCCGACAAATGGTCTCAGATATTCTTTTATTTTTTAAGCATTGTTTGGGTTGAAACCGAGGAGGGTTTTGAAGGCATAGAGAAAGATTGGAAATGTATGGAACGTCTGCCTGTGGCAAGGACAAACTTACGCGCATTGAATTGTAATCGTCCATGTCAATGCAGAGATAACCAAAGTGAAGCAGAAATATTTTATAAATCTTCCAGAGGCTTAGGCCAGTGCACAGATTTCACAGAAAGATAAAGAGCGATAGACTAGGTTAGGTTAGGTAGAGGGGCTGCTAGTGCATTCACCAGGACACTTAGACCATATTCGTCCATCCGTCAAACTACTACCACCGATTGACCACTCCAGTAATAGTGCCATTAATTTGATCCCAACGGCAAATGGTGTCTGGACCCGATTTGAAAACCAGATAAAAGCATAATAACTTTACATTCACTGGAGTTTGATTCGGGGACCCCACTAGCTGGAGCAGTCACTCAACTGCGCCAAGGGTAGACAAGAAATGAGTTGCAAGCGAAATAATCTCCCCCTAATATCTCCAAGTCGATAAATGTGGCCCATCACCCGAGTGAGGCGGTAGAGGACTAGCTGTCTTAGCTAAACACTGTCCACAAAAACTATGTTTTCGAGGAGCTGTTGTGCATTGCCAGCAAATGTAATACTGCCGCGAAATCTTTCGAGGATCATAGTGATCATAGATCTTGTCGCATTTGTGTGATATGAAATGGATAAGAATGGACACGGAGGGAGACCTAAGGATTCTAGATTAAGTCATGAGTGATTGGGCATGTTTCCGTCTATTACATGCCGTAGCTGAGCCTTACATAGTCATTGTGTGGTCAGTAGTGGCATCGTTTCTTAGAGTGAACCGAGGACTTTGCCATCGGCGTCTTTTTTATTTTGAAGAAAAATGTAAAAACATGCAACGCTCATAATCCATCTACTAAGCGAGCAATTAAGGCTACTAAGTGACCAATCCACATAAAAGGAGAGGGAAGGAGAACAGACCCAGTTCATGTTAAGGACCACCCGGCCAATTTTAAGGAGACCGCCTAGAAGATCTTCTCTGTCGTTTGCTACGATCGCATGAAACCTTTCATGAATGCTGAGGTAATTTTTAATTCTGTTTCAGACCGGGGAAGTCCACCATCGACTAAACTTTCAAACTAAGGCCGATCCCGCAGAGAACCCAAGAAATGAAGTTCAGTGAACGCGATCCATTCGTCGATTTAAAGGGAGCATATGACAGCGTGCAGAAATACATTCGAGCCAAACTTTTAAGGTTGCGCAAGATGAACTTTTGAGCTTTGGAGAATTTGCGCTGCTCCATCAAGGTCGGTAAAGAACTCACCCAGATGTTGACAAGGCGATACGCTGGCATGTGAATTTTTCAAAAATCATTTTTGAGGAGGCCGTACAGAGGTCAATGAAGCATTTCCAAAACTGGTTTAGCCGTGACGAGGGCGAAACAAGGATAACCCACACTCAATCGACGAATTGGTCACAACGTCACAATGGGCAGATAGACGAATTGAGTTAGCCAGGGACTTCACCTACCGTGAATCCCAAGTAAAGAGTGCGAATACCATCAGTACCGAGATGAAATGCTGTAAGGGAGACACCTCATGTCCTTCATTACATTACAGAAACACCTCCTGAGTGAAGGGCTCACGTGCTCATCGTTGAATCTTCCACGTCATCTGTCGATTACCTTAATTGCCCACAGATGAGGAAGATGCCGCCTTCTTGTGATCAAATCAAGTCCATTCCAGTCCCAATTAACAGACCATCATTTGTCCATACACCATGCCCTCGTGTGGCTTGTCAAATTGTTTTGAACGCACAAGGGCCCCCTATTCATGCACACGACTGGCGCTCGTTAATTGATCCTCTCCAACACAGAGGTTGAGTAACGCGAGTGATTCCAGTTCCACCCACCTTGGAGAATGGCTTCACCGAACTCCCACTGTGCCCTGGATCACTCCGACGCGATCGGCTATCGCCTTATCTAAGGTTCACTGTTAGCCGTCCCACAAAGCCCACATAATCGATCAATTCTCCACACGTCCGCCTGCGCCAATGGACCATGGCTAATCCTCCACCTTCCGAGCTGCAAAATAATAATTACCACGTCCTCTCGCATCCAGTCCAGGGCCAATGCGCCGCCAATTGATATCCATCTCCGATTCTATTGTTTGGCAGCGCTTCGCCCGCAACCATTAGGATCCCACCGCCACCACACGACTACACGGCTACACATGAGTGCGCGCATTGTTCCAGGCCACTTAGGAGCTAAGGCGTGCGCCAATTGACTTCATTTTGCACCGACCATATGCACCGCGGCCGTGCACAAACGAGTCGAATAAGTGCGCGAGTGCGCGAGCTAACTGCGAATAGTTGCTCCTTTGAGATGCCTATCTGAGCAGCAGTGCGCATTGTCTGAACGCGCGCAAGCGTATCACAATAGTACGTAGCAACTGCAACTACTGCTCGTCCTCCCGCTGTACGGTCGTACAATCGCCCTCCGCATCAGCAGCCCCATCTCGGGGAGATCTCGCCCTCCCTCCAGAAACGGCAGCACGGTGCGGCATCGCATCGGATCGGATCGGATACCGTCAATGGAATCCTCGCGATCGAGAGCCGCGTGTGCGCACGGGGAAGTGCCATGGCATTTAAATTTCTGCGATGGGTTTGGCGTGAATTCCGTCGAAACTGCCATACTCCGGGGCCCCGTAAGTGGGAATAAAAGGGTGATTAGGCATCACAAAATGGGTAATTGGTCAGTGAGTGCGTCTGGGAGTAGTGCGCTGCGACATGAGCGATGCATTAGAGACCATGTGTTGAGTCTGGCCAAGCTCGCAGACACACTCGCTGCGCGGCACAGTCGCCGGGGGTGAAGGTGCAAAATTTGAATGGCATTTTGGGATTTGTGTCGAGTCATTTGCGCCATTAACGTCACGGTGTGCGTTTGGGAATACCGCGATGGGGAGCGACGCGACGCCGCGCCGTAGTTGTGGGTGAAGCCGCTAAGTGATGCAGAATGCCCGAGAGAGTGTGTGCCGAGAGGGCCGGGTGCGTGGTGGCATTTTAACAATGCACGGCTGGGGCGTTAGGAGTTCGGAATTTTGCATCGGCATGGGTACCGACACGTCGTTCAGGCGTGGGAAGCGAGTGTGTGCGCGTGTGTGTGTGATCGCCGATGGCTGCGGGGAGATATGCCATTTGATGGATGCCTTTTGACAAAAGAATCTTAACGGTTGGGGCCTCTGATGGAATCGTGGAGATGATAAATGTGAAACGGAAATTATGATTTCTCAGCAAGTTTGTGTTGATTGCTCTTGTGGTGTGTTTTTGTGCTTTTTTTCCCTCATTCTTGGCAGATGGACAAATGGATTTTGTTTTAACTGACGGCACGAGTCGTGACGACGAGTGGCATCTTCGACAGATGGTGGTGGCAGAGTGATTGCGAAGAGGTGCGATGATGCAGATGGATATTTATGAGATTTTATGAATTGGATAGCGAGTGGTTGAGAGCTTGTCTGCTGGATTCAAAGGTTGAGTCGCGGGGTGAACGAGCAGGATGATGATACACTGCGAGAAAGGCGGCGGCTATAAGAGCGCCTATTTTCTAGGATAACTGGTGTCTTGGCAAGTGGTCTTCAATTAACCGAAAAATTCAACAGTGAATGGTGAAATGGACCTCAAAGCCAAGATTTTTTTTTAAAGAGGTTTTCTATACCCTCAGATTGATGCACGGGGCCGTTCGATAAGTCATTGCTTTTCTTCCTAAGGTTAGGTTTGTCGCCAGCACGTGGAGTACGCCAACACCAGAAGATAAAATATTTCAGAAGTCCGTCCAACAACTGGCCAACTGGAGAGTACAGTGACAATATTGGAAGAACTCAACACAAGCACTTTTGTGAGTATCGCGACGGGGGATGCGAAGATGGGATAAAGGGTAAATGAGGTAAAGACTAAGTATATGCTGTTGTCTGGAAAGGACACCCACCACCGACGTCTAGGACAGAACGTCAAAGTAGACTTAGATAGCTTAGAGGTAGTCAAGGACTTTGTCTATTTAGAAACCACTCTCAATTCAGACAACAACACCAGTGCTGAAGTCAAATGAAGAATAGTTCGTGGCAACCGCTGATTCTTTAGGCTAAGAAAGCAATTGCTAAAAACAATACTCTCTCCAAAAACCAAGTGACTCTCTATAAGACCGTGTCGTCGCTGCATATGGCTCAGAGGCAAGGACTTTGTAAAAAGCTGTTGAAGTTACTCTTGATGTTCGGTCTCGTCTGCACAGATGGCGAGTGGAGTAGGTGATAAAACAACGAGCTGTCCAGCGACATCGAATTAGCCACAAGAGAGAAGAACCAACGATTGAGATGGCTAGGTCAGGTCAAGCGGATGGAAACCAATGCTGCAGCTCGTAAAGTCTTTGAATCCACCCTCGAAGAAGCCGCAGTAGATGACCGTGACTCAGGTTGAAAAAGGTCCACAACCAACTATGCGTGTGGAAATATAAGATCGAGCTAGTTGTAGACTGCTTGTTGGTTGAGACCCAGGTCCACTCCAGTCTGTAGCGCCACCTTAAGTAAGTGAGTGAGTACTATTGTTTTATCGATTTATTGAAGGCAAAATTTGCCTGCAAGTGTCTAACTCCACCCATCTCCGGTTGGTGACTTTGATGGCATTGGTAAATAAAAGCTGGGGAGTCTCCTCATTATTTGCCAGTGGCAGGCCTAACCTTCTTCTAGCTTTTCGGCTGTTTCATTGGGTCTCAAGTTTTCATTCGAGAAATTTAGCGGCACTTGCGCAAAACCTTGGTCAACCATCAAGATCAAAAGGATGAATATTTTTGACAGATCAGAAGAGAGAATCTGACGATGTTAAATTGCATTATTTACCTCAAAAAATAAACTTTTGACTGATGTAAGGATATCAAAACATGTTCTAAAATTTTTCAAATTTGACTTGATTTAAAATTACGCCTCTTATTGGATGAGACTATTTTTGCTGTGCCCACTTGTGTACATAGCGCATTAGAGTCATGTTGCATCATTATCTGCAGAGCTTATACTATAAAAAAGAAATAAAAAACCACACAAGGTCTGCCAAAATGTTTCATTTCTTCGTGAATGATCCGGTTTTTAGACCAGATACTGTATTCGGTGCGAATTAGTGTATCGATTCTGTCCCTACAGCAGTTAGCTGAAGCCTTATACGTAGTCGCTGTGTTGTGAGTCACTTCACTTATATAAATATTTTCTTTAAGATCTATTTTAACGACGGTAAGCTCTTTTTGTGTGTGTGTCATGAAATTTAAAAGTTTATATTAAAGAGGAAAGTGGATCCTTTCGTCTGAGTAAAAATCGTCTGCCTTGCTTGCGGAATTTGTTGGAAAATATGTCTATGAAAATATTTCTTTCAGAATATGCACAAAGAGGCATCTATTCCAGTTGTGGTCTTGTGGGTCAACCGATCGATTATCTGTAATCTTGGAGTTTATTATGTAACAGAATGATGTTTGATGATTGAAACCTTTTTGTGAAGATCAACGTGAGGAGTCCTAACATAATGTAAGTAAGTAAGTAAGTAAGTAAGAGCTATGGCTAAGCCGTCATCCTTCTTCTTCTTCTTCATTTGGCGCTACAGTCCGGGGTGGACCTTGGCCTCAACCTAACAAGCCTCTCCAGCTAGCACGGTCTCTGGCTAGCTGTCTCCAGTGTCCAAGTTGGTTAAGATCCTTCTCCACCTGGGTGCGCCACCTTAAACGCGGGCGTCCTCTGTTGCGTTGTCCCACGGGTTCGGAGTCGAAGACTCTCCGGGCCGGAGCTGAGTTGTCCATACGCTCTACATGGCCTAGCCATCTTAGGCGTTGGATCCGAAGACGCCTGACTAGACTCATGTCGCTGTACAGCCCGTACAGTTCGTGGTTGAATCTTCTCCTCCAGAAACCGTCAACGCAAACAGGACCAAAGATCGCACGCAGAGCTTTTCTCTCGAAAATACCAAAGACTTCCTCATCCGCTTTTGAGATTGTCCATGCCTCCGCGCCGTACAGCAGGACTGGGATGATCAAGGTCTTGTATAAAGTCAGCTTGGTCCTTCGAGAGATGGCTCTACTACTCAATTGCCTCTTGAGCCTAAGAAACAGCGGTTGGCAAGAGTTACTCTGCGTTTGATCTCGGTACTGATGTTGTTTGTACTGTTTACTGCGGAGCCGAGGTAGACGAAGTCCTTGACTACCTCGAAGTTATAGCTGCCCATTGTGACGCTCTGTCCAAGACGTCGATGTTGTGTGTCCTTTCTTGATGACAGCATATACTTCGTTTTGCCCTCATTCACCGCTAGACCCATTTTAGCCGCCTCCACCTCAATGCCAGCAAACGCCTCATTGACGGCTCGCTGTGTTCTGCCAATCACGTCAATGTCATCCGCGTCGCCGTCATCGTGGTTAGCAGAATTCTAATGTTTAAATTTTATATCTTTAATTACAAACTTAAATTTCAATTCAAACAAATTCAGTCATTGACAGCATTCTACATTTGCAAATTATTTTAGAAAAACTGATAATATTTTTCCAGTCACATTCGTTTAAAAATTGTAAGGTTTGGAGCATTGTCAATGTCTATTTTTCAAAGAAAGCTATCCTTTCCGGTCTAAATATTGCGCATATACTTATAACATGAAAGCAGTCTTCCCTTGATTTCTGATTACAAAGCGTACAGAATTGGTTGAACTTTCCGTTATAGGGGTTATCATTTAGTGAAAGAACTTCACATCTTGCTTTGAATATCAGAGATATTTCATCATAACTAAGAGAGTCAATACTCTTGAGCTATTATTTTTAACGTATTTCGGGTGTTGTTTTCGTTTGTTTGAATAATGCGGTATAGTTGATTTTTCAAAACACTTAGATTGTCCATGTCAATATGTGGGGCCTCGCCACAGTCGTTGCTAATAGTTTGCCACCTTGCATACCACCAATCTGCATTCCTTAACCCGTACAAACTAAAGCGGGCTCTATTACTCTATTGTCTTTGGAACCAAAATAAAAGGTGTCCACCCTTACTTCTCAGCTGAACAGCTTCTGTCGTGGTGGGATTATAGTGTCTTACTAAAACAACACACACAAAGGCAAGGCGATCACACAAAACAGAAAAAATGAATTTGTATACAATGCTAACTAGACTCAACCCTTCATAGTTGGCACAGCGAACAGGTGTTCAGTTAGACAGATATTCCACTGGTCAGGCATTTTCTCCCTAGACCATGGCGTACAGATCGACTGATGCTGGCTCATGACCAGATGCTCTGAAGACATAAACGTCAGCTTTTCTTAAGTAGAAGACTCCTCTGTCCCTATCCCTATAAGAATAAGTGACAGTCATGGACGAACAGACATCCAAAAATCCTAACCACGTCCACCCGACCCAAAATCCCCTCGCCCCATTCCTAACCACATCACCATCTCGCATCTCGAGGCATTCAATTTCCTTGAGAAAAATATGGCCCCGCCGAAGGTGATAGAAAATGATTGACTGTCCATCTCGTCTTGTTCAGTCGCAGAACCTAACACCTAACAGTTAAGGCAATCCCACTTGATTGACATCGTTTTTTTGATTTACAACCCAATCGGCAACAAAATTTGCAGCCATCCCCCCGCCGCCGGCAAATGCCCAGTGTCCACCGCGCGAATGCACATCCTTCTCTCTCCCAGAAACAAGACACAAGACCATATCAATCATATCCACTTTCGAAATGCGCACACTCATTCGCCCGCCAAAGTCATTTCCCATGCCAAACCGCCGCCCCTCGCCAATCGCTGGTCATGACCCAATCATCAGTGAGTTCAGACAGCCAAACCAACATTCGAGACAACATCATTCCCAAACTCATATCTTCCGCATTTGTTATCTGCACTCAAAAATCTCACCTCATCAGCTGCACACAGCCGCCAAAATGCGATAAGCGCTCCGCTCGATGGCTCGATGGGTCCGAAGGCTGTGTCCAGTCAGGAAATGCATAACGCAACGCAGCACACATCACTGAGACCTCTCAGCCGGACCAAGAGCTGGACCGACCAATTAATCAAGAAATTGCAAAGCGCCCCGCTGCGTAAGATTACCCGCACCCCATAAGACACGTCCCACCGTCGCGTCGCCGTCGCATTTGCCGTCGCGCCTCGTCACCGTCGTGGTCGCAGAGTGCTCAATTCGTCTCGACTCGCATCGCATCGCATTGTAAATGGAAATCGCCCCGAGACACGTGGAGCTGAGGTCAACTCCCAAATGGATGGCAATATTCTTCGACTCATCATTGCCCATATGTGGTGGTGGGAGAGCAGTGGGGGAGGGGTAGGGGGTAGGGAAACGAGAGGCAGATGTGCACTGGGATAATGGGCCCCCCTTCTGCCTAGATAACAATGTGCGCTGCCTATGACTCACTAACGCCGATCAATCAATCATTCAATTACTATCCAACGGTCAAGCTGAGCACTTGAACTTTTCGAAGCCAGAATGGGTAATGAATTTCCCCAGCTCGCGTCGAGGATGTGACTGAGACTGAGAACACCTGGCGGCGGCCCCAGCCGCGGCCAGGAGAATGCGCGTGTATATGTGCCGCAGATGAACTATAACACCTCGGGAATGGAGCGATGACACTGATTTATTCCGTGCGACCAGCTTAGGTGTTGACATCGCCGATCTGTGGCAAACAATGCACTGCCCCCCCCCCCCCCCCCCCTTGGAAAGCTCCAGACCGGCTGATGAATGGTCATCCGCTGGGGACCTGCGACTGCGAGAGGCTGTCATGGATCTAGGACGGACGGCAAAGAGCGCCGATAGAGATGTCTCTCGGGGTACACGCACATTCCGTTCGCAATCAGTTGACAATGCACGGACACCGGAGACCCCCATTCTGAATGGGGGCAGATTGTTCCCCTCGTCCGTCGTTGCAGCGGTAATCTGCGCCCCGATGCGGCGCACAACCGAGCGACAGAGGGGCGGCAAAAGTGCAAAAGAAGACCGTGCTCTGGTGGAGTGTATTGATTTATTGGCAGTCATTGTTGGTCTTTGTGCTGTTAGTGCAGGAGCCGCACGCCGCTGCCTCGCCGACGTTCTGGCCGATCGGCCGATTGGTCTGGCTGCTGCCGCCGCGCCGCTGATCGTTGTCCAGGCGAGGTGCCCGGTTGCAGGAGAGAATGCAAAAAGTGACCAAAATAAGGAGAAACGACAGCAGTTCAAGCCTGGAACCCCCATCAACACAATTCGTGACCAAGTGTTTTTCTTGTCCTCCTTGTCCTCCTCTTCTCCCTGTGTATGTGTGAGGGGGGTAGATTGGTGTTGCTCAAGGTGCACTCCTTGGTGAATTGTTGGAGATTCCTATCAGGACCGTGTCAGAAAGGAGAAACCAATGGGTGAGGAAATTACAATAATTTTGTAAATTTTTTACATTGTTACTGTGGGCTTCCAAAATGGGCTGTCCGAGTCCCAGTCGCAGTCCGTGTCCGAGTTCGAGTTCGAGTGCGAGTCGGTGTCGTTGTGTCGGCGCTGTGTGACGGCTTCAGAAGCGAAATCGAGGTCAAAAATTTCAACCAAATGTCGATTCGAATGATTTATACGATGGCTTCTCCCAAATTAGGCAGAGGCCGAGCTCCGAAGGCTGTGGGAGTGTTTTTTTTTTGTTGCTTTTCTTTCTTGTTGCTTGTGCGAGATGTCAGTCGCGCAGGTTGCCAGCGCTGCTGAGGTGATCATCAAGTGTAATCATGATTGGGGCGAAGGGCTTTCGCTAGGGCGAGCACCGTTGTAATTCACACTTTTTGTGGGGCACCGAGGCGCTCGTAAGTGGTCGCGGGCTAAGTTGTTGATATTAGCAAAATTGGGCCCATTAAGTGCTTATGGCCTTTTGACTGAAGGGAACAGGGTCTTAAACTAAGTGAAAATTCCGCGATGGAATGTGATGGATGGCATGGCCATGTTCGTCTCGGCCCACGTACCAAGGAATTTTTATTGCGTTATGGATTTTTGATTTACGTGCGATCGAGATGAGTTTTTGAGGCAATTTCCTGACGCATTCCTTGAGTGCGTGCACGTGGCTTGACGAGTATTCACAAAGGTTGCGGTCAGTGGGATGTGTGGGGAATCTTGGTGTCGGACTGGATGGGACATTTCGGGACTGACATTTCTCAGCGCATTGTTCCTTGTATCGCTCTGCAGTCCGATGTGGACATGGGCCAAGCATTTAGAGCAACCACTCGTGGTGTTCTTTCACGAGTTTGGGTCCCTCTTCCATGCCGAAGAAGAGAAGCTTCTTCTCTTGGCACTTTTCGAGCATTGCCAGGGACTGGAAGGAGGTGCCCCTTTAAACGCCTTTATTGAGTTCCATTGGAAATTGAGCAAAAGAGCAAGTGCAAGACATCGATTATGCCAGACTTGGTGTACGCCTCTTCTTGCCCTTATAAATGCACCACAGTCCGCGGTGGACCTGGCAATCAGAAGCTGACACGATATTTAGCCAAATTCCTTCAATTTCGCTCGCCAAGTTGGTTGAAGAGAGGAGAGCTCTTGGTACCTGTGTATCCGGGTATTTACCCGGGTATCCGTGTTCTCGGGTGGGTCGCAGTAGCGTAGTGGGTAAGTGCGTCGACTCCTACGCAGAGAGTGCCAGGTTCGATACCCGAATTTACGGCCTATCATTATTCACGGCTCCACCTCTTTCGAGTATTTCCTGTCTATTTCCTGTCTAGAAAAAGCTTCTCAAACTTGGCCGTTCGGAGTCGGCATTAAACTGTAGGTCCCTTCCACTCGTGAGAGAACAATAGCACGCACAACACAAGTGGTTGCTAAGAAGCTAGGCCCAGGTCCACCTCGGACTGTCGCGCCACCCATATTATTATTATATCCGTGTTCTCGCATTTTTGGGTATTGGTCAGGTATTAAAATATCGGGTACCCGTACAGTTTTTGAGATGAATTTTACCGGAGTAAGATCAAGAGCACTAGGGTAGAGGGTTTAACAAAGTCAAGAACGGAGAAATCTCGGCATTTGTCTACTCTGGTGGCATCTAATGGTAATGATAGCCAGACAGGCATCAGCCAGTACGACCTCTCGTAACGACACCTAAGAGTCTTCACGTTCGAAAACGATGTCTAAGAATCAGTTGGTACGTGAATACATGGCACATACGGTGAATGCTCATATTACGCACAACTCTCTTAGGCGGACAAACCAGGACAATTCTTCACGACGGTTGATATTGAATTGATGTTCCATTCACTTTAGCGGACACTCCCTAATCCGGACGCAGCAGGGTCAGGGGGACATCAGCCACAATTTTGTAAATTTGATGCTCCTTGAAGGTTGTCCTTTTTGTTTTCTGCAAGACTTCCCAGAAGATTTTGTGCATGGTATGCTAACGATAAAGACAAAATAACACTTTGACTTTACAAGCAAAGCAACAAAAAATACCAAGAGCAAAGTGCGTGTGTTGGGCACGTGTCATCTAATCAATGTCTCGTTTCATATGGATAACGAAGTTTATATTTGGAGCAGTGTTCTGCTGTTGTATTTTGTTTCTTCTGTCTGAATGTTCGTTTGAGTTGTTTTGCAAATTTCTTGGACTGCATGTGAAATAATTTTTTTAGGGACGAATAAAACCCTTAGCCGGACTAAGGTGCTGCGACGTTCTCTGTCCGCCTATGGTCGCTTTCACTTGACTCCATTATGTGATTTCAGGTCATTGACTTTTTAACGTGAGCAGAAAAAGACATGATTTTATTTACACATGAATGTCATTACACGGCAATCTTATTACACTTGAATTGGATTACACGTGAATTATATTGCACGTGAATATGGTCGCTTTCATTTGACTCCATTATGTGATTTCAGGTCATTGACTTTTTAACGTGAGCAGAAAAAGACATGATTTTATTTACACGTGAATGTCATTACACGGCAATCTTATTACACTTGAATTGGATTAAACGTGAATTATATTGCACGTGAATAGACAAATTGAGTTTAATTATATATAACCTGTCTACTACATGGACATAGCAAATATATCAATTCATGAGGGCGCTTCTCGTTACTCTATTTAGACTTATTTTTTAATTATTTGATGAATGCGCCTCTCACATTTCAGATTGCCTGTTGGATTAGGTGGCAGCGACGATGTGGGTGCATCGGGCTGTTCACCTGCTATTGTATTAATATACGTAAGCAAAAATAAGAGGGAACTCGACTTTTGAGATCGGGATTAAACGCAACGTTTTTCTTGTATGATTGGCTACTTTCGATCAATTCATGGTCCTTCGAGCCGGATATGAACAAGCGACAAGCGACCTATGAATGAAAATGCACGGGCATGGAATTACTCTTGAATTAAATTACACGTAGATGCCCTTACACGGTTGTATAATTACAACATGGATTTGTTATTCTTAAGAATTATTCCCAATTTGTATAAGGTTCACATGGACAAGTTGGCACCAACCAGAATAGGTTTCGGCACCGAGGCAATGAAACGAGGAAGACAAGGATGTCCCCGTTGGATTGTAGCATGACATGAAGAAAAATAAGGAGAATCTACGAGAAAACGAATAAGTCTGTTGAGGACCGCCTAGGCTCCAGTCAACGAAGTTAAAATTTGGGGGTAATCTCGGACAGTCAAATAATATGGAAAAAGCACACAGAAAAGATAACCAGGATGGCGACGCGTGCTCGGAGCTTTGGGGGGCAAATCCTGGGAATGAAATCCAAGTATCCTAAGATGGATGTATACAGCTGTTGTCAGAGGAACAATTACATACGGTGCAATAGCATGGTTCAAAAGAATCAACTTGGTCAGATCAAGAGAGGCACTCAACAAAGTTCGAAATTTGGCATGTCTCTGAACTGGTGCTTGTGGAACAACTCCTTTGTGTTTCCAGAATGTGCAAACAAAACAAACATGATCATATAATCACATGTCATTGAATTTTAAACTAAAATATAATTAGATGTGAATTTAATTACACGTGAATATCTAATTACACGTGAATTGGATTACACATGGATTGGATAGTATTGACGAAATAGATTGAATAATAAAATAACCGTATGACATTACACGTGAATTCAATTACACGTTGATTCCATTACAAGGGGATTGGATTGCACGTGAATTGACAAAGTGATGTTTAATTATAGAATAACCTACATAAAACTACACGCGCATCGAATTACACGTGATTTAAATTACACGTAGATGCCATTTTACGGTAATCGTAATTCATGTGAATTACATGCGCACCTAGATGAACACGGATTTTTTATTCTTAAGAATTATGGAAAATTTGAATATGCTTCATAGGGACAACTTGGCACCAAGCAGAATAGTCTTCGGCACCGAGGCAGTGGAACCAGGCAGAAGAGGATGTCCCCATGCACACAGGTGGACACGAGAGAGGCCCATCATGGACTGTAGCATCACATAAAGAAAAATATGGATAATTTACAAGAAAAGTTTGTAGGGCACAGCATTGGCTCCCGTTAACGAAATTAATTATTACAAGAAACTCATCTGGAAAAGCACATGAAGTGGTAAACAGAAAAGCCACGTGTTCTTATGATTTGTTGGAGCTTGGCGGGCAAATCCGGGGGATGTCAGACCAACAATAGCATGGACCAAAAGAACCAATCTGATCATCGCAAGAGAGGTATTCAACAAATTGTAAAAGGTTCAAATACCTCTGTATTACAGTGGCGACGAGGTGCTATTGTATCTGAGTCCCTTGCATCTAGTGGTTCCAGAATGTGCAAACAAAACAATGATGATAATACCTTCACTTATTCTATTATGTGATTTCACGTCATTGAATTTTAAGCCAAATTATAACTAGACGTGAATTTAATTACACGTGAATACCTAATTACACGAAAATTGGTTTGCACATGGATTAGATTGTATTGATACGAAATAGATTTAATACGATGCAGGTGTGTCTCGGGCTGGAGCGCTTTTATTGAATCTATGTAGGAAGTCCTCTCATCTCACACCATGGCTTGGTCTCTAACAAGACGACGGCCGCGGCGGCGGCTGCTGGAACCGATGGGATGTGCAACGCGCAACGTACGACGATGTCTGCTTCCTCGTCATCGCCAGCGCTTGCAGTGCAGCCTCTGCTTCTCGTCTTCCTCTTTGTTTATCATTCTGGTCGAGGTGCAGGCAGGATATTATAAATTAAAATGTTGGATACCTTCCCTCGCACAGAATGAGAAATCACTCCAGTCGCTTCTCGCTACCGTTGCCGTTGCAGGCTGCAGGGCGGAAAAGCCCCCAAAATGGCTTCCCCCCGACCGACGCCTGATCTGATTTATCATCCATCCAGCATCCACGGAAGTTATGTGCACCGCCACGTTCGAAACCATGTTGGTGGCATCACATGCATCACCGGCATCGCATGGATCACATGCACCATCCACGCCACAGCCGCCGAGGTGTTTACTAATGAGGCTTGTTAGGTAATTTTTGCGATCTGCTCTCGTTCCGCATGCCGTAGAGTCTTCCCATTCGCGGCGGCCACATTCATCTTCCCGGGCCGCAGTGCTCTGGTTTTAAGTTCTCCCTGCCGGACGACGCGGCGCACGGCGATCCCCTGCAGATTAGACCCAACATTCCAGCCAGATCGCTGGCCCCGGCGGCGAGGCGAGTGTCGCTGCTCTGAATTTTCGGCGACCCCGGCCATTCCATTCCGATTAAGGATTACAACACAAATTAAGTGATACCCCCGTGGCTCGCGGATGCCGGGGCGTGAGGGAGGACTGCACTGCACCGAGTGAACGCCCAGCATCTTGATGAAGATTGCAGAGTCCTGCGGTCCGAGACAAATGTTGTCGTTGGGACACACACGCCCGTACCGTGGTGTCGATGTCATAGCGGTGCGCCCAGGCGGCCCAGGCGGTGTGTGTCGTCATGGCGATCGCACAGACAATTTTTTTTTTCCAATTATTTTGCAACATTGCTTCATTAATCATGTAAATGATAAATCTGTGTAAGATGTCGCAACGGCGACGTTTTATTTTTTTGCCGGGCTTCATTTACTTTGTAAGCGGAGAGAGGAGACAAACATGGGCAAGCGTGCAGCGTTGAGGTAGGCTCGGGTAATTTGTTGCGGCATCGATCGATGGCGGCGCGGCTGGCCCGACAACGGTGCAGCAGTTCCTATTGATTTGGATTCCAGAATGGGTTGCATTTGTCAACAAGTGCATAGCTGCGATGAGATGCAGGTGTAGATAGTGTGGGGCATACATCATGCGAACTGACACTAAGTGCGTTGAGCGGAACAAGCTTTTGTGATTAAAAAACACAAAGCGCAAAAAAAAACATGATCATATAATCACATGTCATTGAATTTTAAACTAAAATATAATTAGATGTGAATTTAATTACACGTGAATATCTAATTACACGTGAATTGGATTACACATGGATTGGATAGTATTGACGAAATAGATTGAATAATAAAATAACCGTATGACATTACACGTGAATTCAATTACACGTTGATTCCATTACAAGGGGATTGGATTGCACGTGAATTGACAAAGTGATGTTTAATTATAGAATAACCTACATAAAACTACACGCGCATCGAATTACACGTGATTTAAATTACACGTAGATGCCATTTTACGGTAATCGTAATTCATGTGAATTACATGCGCACCTAGATGAACACGGATTTTTTATTCTTAAGAATTATGGAAAATTTGAATATGCTTCATAGGGACAACTTGGCACCAAGCAGAATAGTCTTCGGCACCGAGGCAGTGGAACCAGGCAGAAGAGGATGTCCCCATGCACACAGGTGGACACGAGAGAGGCCCATCATGGACTGTAGCATCACATAAAGAAAAATATGGATAATTTACAAGAAAAGTTTGTAGGGCACAGCATTGGCTCCCGTTAACGAAATTAATTATTACAAGAAACTCATCTGGAAAAGCACATGAAGTGGTAAACAGAAAAGCCACGTGTTCTTATGATTTGTTGGAGCTTGGCGGGCAAATCCGGGGGATGTCAGACCAACAATAGCATGGACCAAAAGAACCAATCTGATCATCGCAAGAGAGGTATTCAACAAATTGTAAAAGGTTCAAATACCTCTGTATTACAGTGGCGACGAGGTGCTATTGTATCTGAGTCCCTTGCATCTAGTGGTTCCAGAATGTGCAAACAAAACAATGATGATAATACCTTCACTTATTCTATTATGTGATTTCACGTCATTGAATTTTAAGCCAAATTATAACTAGACGTGAATTTAATTACACGTGAATACCTAATTACACGAAAATTGGTTTGCACATGGATTAGATTGTATTGATACGAAATAGATTTAATAATAAAATAGCCGTATGACATTACACATTACACGTGAATTTAATTACACGTTGACTCCATTACACGGGAATTGGATTGCACGTGAACTGGCAAAGTGATGCTTAGTTATAAAATAACCTATGCAAAACTACACGGGCATCTAATTACACGTGAGTTAAACAAGATACTGATTCCATTACACGGAAATCGAATTACACGGGTATTGGATTGCACGTGAATTGAAAAAGCGAATTGAGTTATAAAATAACCTGAATGACATGAGATTCGAACTACACGTATTTGTTCATACACACAATTAAATTACACGTAGACCATTACACGAGAATTGAATTACACGTGCACGTAACATAACGTGAGTTTACTTCTCATATGGATTATCGCCAATTTGAATATGGACAACTTGAATTCAATCCCAGCAGTCGCCGAAGACGACAGAGAGACAGTGGAGCCAGGGATAAGAGCATGTCTCCGTTTAAGGAGAGGCACACAATTTGACATGGTGCAGCTACAAGTCCTCCATGGACTGTACTAGCCTTTGAAGATAAATAAGGAGAATCTAAGAATAATCCGGATCGTATTATCGGACAGTAAGTTGGGTAGTTCCACTTGAGACAAGACACTTAAGAGGTGGCCATGCTCTTAATTTCTGTCTCGAATATTTGGAGTAGTAGTTGATTGACGTCTACTCCCTAGAAAGAATGTAAGTGTTCGGTGCCAAGGAATTTTTGTACCTGAGCTGGTGTAGTTATAAGCACTGGATGGACTTCCAGACACGTGGGAGCATTTGGAGTTGAAAGAGAGCTAGATGTCTGTGATAACTCATCATTAAAGTGGGTGACAACCATCTGACATTTCTCTAATTCCGATCAGTGGATCAGTACAACCTTTCCCTGGAATCGAAAAGAGTTCGTCAGTCGAACATTGGAGTGAAGGTAGCGCAAATAACTCATCTAGTCATTCTCAGTCTGAGCAGAGACTTGTCAGACTTCAGGTCTTTTCCGTTAGTCGAAAGCTTTACCTAAGCTTCTTCCGCTGCATTGCGGAGTTACCTAGAAGCCATCTAGGGCTTGTGAGAGGTTATGCCTAGTGATCCTTTTGTAGATGCTCGCTAATCGTGTGTCGAACAAGCCCAGTTGCTGTTCGCCCAAATCAAGACCAATTATTGTTCATGTACAAGAAGGCTACTATGCTCTCAAAGAATTCCCTCCACGAACAGAGGGCGATGTTTCCGAACTTCTCCTGTTGCCAATGACTGATCTCAATCCAAGATCTCACCTGGGCGCTGTCCCTCGTGCCCTTCGCTCCAGAAAATCTCTCCGGAAACAATGAACCCACCATCGCTCCCCAAATCGATGCTATAACTCATGCAACTCTATGCCCCGTAACCTCGGAGCAATCCCAACTGATGTCTTGATCGTCAGATAAATTCGAACAAAATCATCCTCCGCCCACTTCGGTCCCCATGCCAGAATACCAGACCATCCAGATCCTGCGCAGATACACGAACAAGCGCATCCGCTTCGCACTCGCATCGATGTCTCTCCCCGCCAGCACCCAGCTTCTGTTAAAGAAGCCCCACAATAACATGTTCACTCCATGCTGGGACGGGGACAAAAAAGGAAAGACGAAGAAAAAAAATCACGCCAAAACGAATTCAAACCGAATCCCAACCACATCTTCATCGCTCGCGCACGGATGCAATGCAAAGCGAGGCAAACAATGAAAGTTGGATTTTCTTTCGCCGAAATTGTTCGCGTGGACATTTTCACCTGACCTTCTTCATCGCCTGCCTCTGGTGGCTCTGGGTGACGGTGACGGTGACGGTGTCGGTGGCTGCTTCTGGCCGCTGGTTCGGTGTCCATCTTCAGTTAGATTCGAGATGCGAGATGAATCTCAGAGCCGGCGGCGGCTGGCAATTGTATGCAGCGCCATCATCCATTATAACTGCGCATAAAAATGGAAAACGGCCGAGCGACGATTTATCCATCCGTTAAGCAATTTTTGTACCGTTGTGCCACCTCCTTCTCCCACCCTCATCGTGGTCGCTCGTCATCGATCGGCCTCGTCTCCTCGGCTTCCTCCTTCGTTTCACCAGCAGCGTATTGCGTATCTCTGGCTCCCTCTCTGTGAGTTTGCGCGTTCATTGATGATGGCTGGATGGCTAGATGGGCCGTTGGCCAATAACCAATTTCACAATGAGTGGAGGCATGGGCACCCTCTCGCCGGGCGGACGAGTGTGTATGCACACACGATGCAGGTGTGTCTCGGGCTGGAGCGCTTTTATTGAATCTATGTAGGAAGTCCTCTCATCTCACACCATGGCTTGGTCTCTAACAAGACGACGGCCGCGGCGGCGGCTGCTGGAACCGATGGGATGTGCAACGCGCAACGTACGACGATGTCTGCTTCCTCGTCATCGCCAGCGCTTGCAGTGCAGCCTCTGCTTCTCGTCTTCCTCTTTGTTTATCATTCTGGTCGAGGTGCAGGCAGGATATTATAAATTAAAATGTTGGATACCTTCCGTCGCACAGAATGAGAAATCACTCCAGTCGCTTCTCGCTACCGTTGCCGTTGCAGGCTGCAGGGCGGAAAAGCCCCCAAAATGGCTTCCCCCCGACCGACGCCTGATCTGATTTATCATCCATCCAGCATCCACGGAAGTTATGTGCACCGCCACGTTCGAAACCATGTTGGTGGCATCACATGCATCACCGGCATCGCATGGATCACATGCACCATCCACGCCACAGCCGCCGAGGTGTTTACTAATGAGGCTTGTTAGGTAATTTCTGCGATCTGCTCTCGTTCCGCATGCCGTAGAGTCTTCCCATTCGCGGCGGCCACATTCATCTTCCCGGGCCGCAGTGCTCTGGTTTTAAGTTCTCCCTGCCGGACGACGCGGCGCACGGCGATCCACTGCAGATTAGACCCAACATTCCAGCCAGATCGCTGGCCCCGGCGGCGAGGCGAGTGTCGCTGCTCTGAATTTTCGGCGACCCCGGCCATTCCATTCCGATTAAGGATTACAACACAAATTAAGTGATACCCCCGTGGCTCGCGGATGCCGGGGCGTGAGGGAGGACTGCACTGCACTGCACTGCACCGAGTGAACGCCCAGCATCTTGATGAAGATTGCAGAGTCCTGCGGTCCGAGACAAATGTTGTCGTTGGGACACACACGCCCGTACCGTGGTGTCGATGTCATAGCGGTGCGCCCAGGCGGCCCAGGCGGTGTGTGTCGTCATGGCGATCGCACAGACAATTTTTTTTTCCAATTATTTTGCAACATTGCTTCATTAATCATGTAAATGATAAATCTGTGTAAGATGTCGCAACGGCGACGTTTTATTTTTTTGCCGGGCTTCATTTACTTTGTAAGCGGAGAGAGGAGACAAACATGGGCAAGCGTGCAGCGTTGAGGTAGGCTCGGGTAATTTGTTGCGGCATCGATCGATGGCGGCGCGGCCGGCCCGACAACGGTGCAGCAGTGCCTATTGATTTGGATTCCAGAATGGGTTGCATTTGTCAACAAGTGCATAGCTGCGATGAGATGCAGGTGTAGATAGTGTGGGGCATACATCATGCGAACTGACACTAAGTGCGTTGAGCGGAACAAGCTTTTGTGATTAAAAAACACAAAGCGCAAAAAAGACGAAACCGCTCGCGGTCGCCAACAGCATATGCGGCCGTTGACGATGTTGACAGGGCCCGAGAGGCGCGCATACATTGTTTGACGACATGTCGCGGTGCCTGTTGGAGGCGAGCAAACGTGTTTCGGAGATTAATAAAGACGGTCCACCGCGCAGCGGCGAGTCGAGCTGAAGTGACATCTTCGATTGTGGGAAGGCCTTGATTGGTCCGCCGTGATCTGCTCCATGCCGAGTTCGGCAAACAGATTGACGTACAATGGGAGCAGGCAGGTATCACATTCGTTAGCACTTGCATTGAAGCTGACGTCGAACAAGTGAATTTCTGCACGACCTCCTTTGTCTGTGTCAGATGGCGCTCTTTAAGAGCCGTGCACTCTGGGTGTTGTTAACGTGGAGGGAGGTTAATGGTGTCTTTGGCAAAAGACTGAGAGGTCTGACCTTCTGGTGTGGAGAAGCTGCTCGTTTGCAAATTCTTAAGTTGAGACTCTGAACTCGGTCCATTGTTCTATTGTTTTGGGAACGCCGGTGTTGTCAGGCTGAACAGAATCTGGTGTTGTGGGAATTTGAGAGTATATTTTGGAGGTGCATTGAGAGAAGGAGGTGCAAGTGTGTTCTTTGGACTAGATATACGGTGGGTTGAGGAATTTACGAAAGAATGAGTCTCGGAACTGATCTGCAGTTGGCATGATCCTTGATCTAAAATAGACTCGCACACACGGAAGCAGTGACAACAGCTGGACCTTAAAAATGCTGCAGTTCACTTTGATTTTTCGTCTCGCTACGAATGAGAAGAGTATTGCAGGTGAATTCATGTTGGCGAAGAATTCTCTATTTTTATGCGAACCATCTATTGGTACGCCTTGGGAGTAAAACCGACTCTTGTGCCGTGACGGTATGACGCTGTCACGCCACTGCGTCTACTCTATAGCAAGGGCGACACCGCTTCCAACTTTTTACTGAGGATAATGATGTTCTCGAAATACATACATATTAAGTTTGAGTACAAATCGGAGAGCACGAATGCTATGAACGACCACATAAAGCAGGGCTAAGTGATGTTATCCGCCACCGATTTGCTTCTCTGTTGTCCAAGTACACAAGGCTAGAAATTGTGTAGACAACTTTTTTTTTTTCATTTCTTTCTTGACTACGCGTGGGTCGCCGTGGCGTAGTGGGTTAGTGCGTCGACTCCTACGCAGAGGGTGCCAGGTTTGATACCCGAATTTACCACCTTTGATAATTCACGGCCCCGCCTCTTTCGAGTCACTGACAATGCTCAAAGAGTATTCCTGTCTAGAAAAAGCTTCGCAACTTCGCCGTTCGGAGTCGGCATTACACTGTAGGTCCCTTCCACTCGTGAAAGAACAATAGCACGCACAACACAAGTGGTTGCTGAGAAGCTAGGCCCTGGTCCGCTTCGGACTGTAGCGCCACCCATATTATTATTATTCTTGACTACGCGACTTTTTGATGGCATTTTGCACTGATCACTCAGCTGCCTTAAAATGAAGAATTGGCTTAGTGGACATATACTTCCCCCGCCTCTGTAGTTATTTCATAAGCATGTCGCTTGGATGAACGACATGATATAGAACTTCAAAGTTAAAAATTCAAACGAATATAATAGAAACACAGACGCAAAGTAATAATTTGTAACAACTACATTCGGAGAGACTTGGCAGCACTGAAAGGACGTCTCTCAAAGTGTTCCTGACGAAGAGGTGACATTGGCACTATTGGTCGGTCGTCTACGGCGAACAGTAGTTCTTGGAAAAAAAAAATAACAATAAACATAAAATTGATATTGAGTTGAGTCTCTTTTAATAAACTAAATATGTTAGGTTGAGGTGGCTGACTACCGCACTTACGGACAGCAGGCAAACTTAGGCTAAGCTAAGGCCCATTGTGTTACCACGCGGATCAAGGGTACCTATTCCGCAAACCAATTTTGGCTTTTAATAAAGCGAAGAACAGGGCTGATTCTGATGCTTCTCAGTTCAGCCAGATTAACAAAGAAATGGGCCACCAGAAGTCTGAATGTACGGGATGAGAGAGCACTGCAGCTACATAGTAAGTGTTCGATGGTTTCTTCCTCATCATCGTGCATGTAGCTTCTACAGAAATCATTATAGGGAAGGCTTAGTCTAGAGGCGTGCGTTCCGATGGCACAATGCCCTGTTAAAACTCCAATAGGAGTTCTGAGGTTTGGTCTGCTTAATCTGATCAAGCTAAGCGACCGCTTGGGATCGATCATAGGCCATAGTTGTTTGGTAATGAGGCATCCTGTGTCAGATATCTGCGGTTTGTTTGAGCAAGCGTTTCAAGCTTTACCAGATGTTTAATAGTAGCGATAGGCGTGGAGGGTGGGTCTCCACCCGGAAAGAGTACAGAGCGAGTATGTCCGCTTCGCAATTCTCTGGAATAACTTAATATAATAATCGTCAAAAATTATTATATTACTTCTTATTTTTTTCCAGAACATTTTGATTCAACCCATGTGACAGATGTTTTGTCCACCTGTGCACATACATGTCTAAAATGATGGTTGTGGCATGTGTAATACAAGTTGATAACCCATCTGAAACCATCACATGTATGCGTCATGTAGAAAGAGACGAAAGGAAATATCCATCCCAGGTGACAAATGGCCGACAAATGACGCTCTTTTCCAACTTTCTCAAAAACATAAAAGTCATACAAAATGCGGTTTTTTGTGCTCCGAAAAACATCGCAAAAAGCCAATTAAGTATTTCATTTCACAATTTCGAAAAACTTGGTCTAAACTTTTTCTTTATAATTTTTTTGATCAACATTTTGAGTGTGAATGCCATCGTATTGACGTAAATAACTTAATTTAAATTTGGGAAAAAGGACAGGTGTCTGGCTTTCGAAATCGGTATTATACTTTATTGTAAGTGTTGCCGTTGTTTAACATAGCGTTGTCTAGATAGAATGAACTAATTATTGCTCTAGCTGTTCAAGAGTTCACGTTATCCAGGGTGTCCGTTTTGAAGGGGTTCAAATACACGAATGCCTTGAATGAATTTCCCGTAAAGATAGGTGTCCTTTTTTTGCTCCACAGGGGTGTGCGTAAAGAGGAGATTCATTGCAGTATGTTTTCGAACGGAACAAATCAAAAGAGCTATTCACTGTTTCCAGGGGGTGAGCACAGTACTTCCCCCCTTCACGTGGGACCAACATTAATACACAAAATAAAATACAAAATTCTAGGAACTCTCACATCAGATGTATTCAATCAGACAACAGTGCCTGGTGTAAAAATTAAATAAAATTCACTATGATTAGCCACTTAATCATGAGCAATGATAAGGTCCCCCAAGTCTTCCTATCCACGGGCAGTGTAGTCTCATCAGTTGAAAAGCTGACACAAGGTGGGAGTGGAGGACAAGGCTGTTGCTACAACCTCTAAACGTGGAAACGGACCACGCCCTAGTGGGTACTCCAGACCAGCCAGATTTGGCGAAGCAGCATACAGCTGGTAATCCGGCGACATTCTCTACCTCACCTACCGCCAAAGACTTCTCCCCCACCCTTACACAGTGAACTCCCTCTAAATGGACACCCTATTAAATGGACGATTCTCTTAAGCGGATATACTATAATCTTTGGCTGTTAGATTTGATTTTGTATATGTTTGTTCCTCTTAAGTGATCGCTCTCTTATGTGGACAAAAACTCCGGCTCGATGACTGTCCATTTAGGAGAGAGTTCGGGGGGATCCACCCAAGAGAAGCGAAACCAACACTCGATAGTGCGAAAATGGTAGTCAGTGCCAACAAATTGTACTCTGCACCAAACTACCGCTGAATGGCCCAAAGCCAAAAAGCTTATATATCGACCACCATCACCGGCAGACAGTCGCCATGGCAAAAGCGACTATGGAGTCGACTCCAACGGCATGGCACACCATCTAGGAAAGTAAGGTCCACCCACGGGAAATAGCATCGTTGGAGGAGGGTCAGTACCTCCACGTCGATGATGGCCAAAAACTTAGACCAACAAATCAGCGCCGGCTGGTCTTCACTTCCCGATGCTTTATCTACAATAATAATAATATTATGGGTGAGGCGACAGTCCGAGGCGGACCTGGGCCTAGCTTCTCAGCAACCACTCGTGTTCTGTGTTCCATAATCCATATTTTTTGCTTTCGGTTCATTATCATACCGAGTTCGTCAACCCGGGTTACAACTCGGTCTGCTTCTATTTTAAACCGGGCTAACTCGTTTTCTAAAACTTTTGGGTTGACCTCTAGTCGGTACCACCAAATTGTACTCAGAACACAATCTAGTGCTGAAAGACCCCCTTAAACAATGCCATAAAGCCAAAAGGCTTATATATCGACCACCACCACAGGCAGAAAGTCGCCAGGGCAAAAGCGACTATTGAAGTTGACTCCAACGGCATGGCGCACCACCGACGAAAGCAAGGTTCACCCACGGAAAACAGCATCGCCCGTTGAAGGAGGGTCAGTACCTCACCACCTCGGTAATGGCAAAAAACTTAGATTATCAAATCAGCCGTGGCTTTCCCGATGTCTAATCTAAGACCCAAATTAAGCATGTCCCATAAGCGAAATGTCGTCCCATTTTGAGGTCAAGTGGCATATTTTCGATTTCGGAACTCCCCGGAAGAGTCCCTCCACTTGGAACTGCCTTCTGATTGACATTTCCCACAAGCACCGGCCACTAACAAGAGCCGACGCCAAGCGCATCAGCCCCACGACCACCACCACGGGCAGACACTATCTCATTGGAAATATCTCCACACAGCCATATATTGAGAACAATCGCAACCTCCGCCAACTCCCAGGTGAGAGCTCACAATCAATTCATCAATGTGGCTGCCTCCCAAAGGACCGCAACAGCGACTCGCTCTCGCTCTGGTGACTTGTCACATGTCACAGCGCCGCCGCGCCACCGCACCGTCCCAGCACCACACCAATCCCATGCGCCAGCTAATCTCTGAAAAACATCAAGTCCCCGCGCATATGAGCGGCTCCCCTCACGGAACGGAACAATTAAAAATGTAATCCATTCATAAACCGACAGCCGCACGAGAGCCGGGCCCAGTCAGTCGATGCGAGCCGAGTGGCTTGAACCCTGATTAGCATTACCGCCATAAAATAAACGCAGACGCTGTAAAGCGAATTTTTTAGAAAGTTTTACTGCCACGCAAATGCGATGTAATGATGCGCATCAAGCGTCGTTCGCCATGTGAGGACGAGCACGAGTACGCAAGGCAGCATTAACTTGTGATTGCACATCGAGACGATGGTCTGATGATTGGGAAAGGATTCATAAATCTCCCCAACGAGACACTTATTATTCCTCGAAGAGGTTTTTACGAGGGTTTCGAGTGTTTGCCTTGCGAACAGGTTGAGCGGGGCTCGGGCCGCCGAGAGGGGCAGCTAACATCATCATCAACTGGCAGGCGGCCAGCGCGGTACAGCCGCAGCGGCATCACCAAATTGGCCGCGAGTTTACGAGGTGAAATTTTATCCGTATTCCTCGGCCCTGGATAGCTCTAATCCCCGTCATCAAACGGAGTTAACTGCCACTTCCTGGACGAGCGCCGTAATGACGTCTTCATTTGCAAATTTGCACATGGCACAGGAGGTGGCCGCCTAGCCGCCTGGCCGCTGATGCTAGCCTTGACGAGCCTCGCCTAGCCGCGCTGCAAATGCCAATTAAATTGGTTCACAGCGATTTGACCCCTGGGACATGACAGAGCGGCCACAGAATTCAAAACCCGCGATCACGCGAGCGCTATTAATAATAACTCCATCATTCGCCGCATAGAAGCTGCGCAGCCACCCAGCTGCGGCGCACTGGGTCCCCGCGTCGTGGACGGAGCGCTACCATGTCGGAGCCTAATTAATCACAAGACAATGAATTTTCGAGAGCGCCGAGAGACACAAATGGCCTGGACACTTCGAATCAGGGTCATCATAGACATCGCCATCGGCATCGGTGGCGTCGTCGTCATCGGACACTCCGCGTCGTCGCCGCCGCTGTGCGAATGCTGTTCACCCACGATCTGGGTGCCATTTGTATCTCTAATGGCACAATCGTTCAGAGGCGAGGAATGTTTATTGAAAAAACGTTATGACAATGACTCTGATGCCGGCTATGCGGCTGACACTGACTTGATGGCTTGATGCTGGATGACTATGGCATGCAACAATTTGCGTATCTGATCGAGTCGTAAGTTCCCACGGCCAGTAAGCGGCCGCCGCGTTTGTGTGCTCATATCGCACACACATATGTAGAGTGCAGCTTGAACGGCCACTGACGCCGCTGCAACCGCTACCAGCGCGCAACAGCATCGATTACAAAGTGAGGTGGAACGGTCATTGCAACACCCACCGCCGGCACACGAGTGCAGGAATTTTCTCGATCCGTCTATCAACGGCGGCGGCGACCGCACACATCGTGATGATGATGGAAATCTTGCTGAGCCGAGCTGGGAGATGCTGCATGTGGAGATGCGAGATGCGAGATGCGATTTTGTTCCGTTTTGACGTGGCATAGAAATTTAAATGTCAGATTCGCTGTTGGGGGGCTTTGGAAAGCGAGGGACGGTGAGGGCGGCTTTGGAAAGGCGAACTGACTCTGGGCGATGGGACACTCCACGCTGAGACTGGGTGGGACATCCAAATGGGGACACTAGCCGCTGGGCATGGGTGTGCTTGTGTTATTAGGTCACAGGTGCTGATGCTTTAGCTGTGGGTGGGAAGTAGTGCGGTGAGATGCAGGAACTAGTCGGCTTATATTTTTAAGCCCGTGCCCAGGACCCTCAACGATGGAACGCAGAAGTTTCTCAGGCTCGGACACTCCACGGGTCGTGTGGCTGATAAGTAAATAATTGAGTAAAGTAAGTGTACTTTCTAACTTCCTTTTCCGGCGCAGTTTTGCCGCCCACTTGACTTCTTCGTCCCGCCAAGTGTCAGGCGGGCTTAGTGCGTGAGTAAACGCGTAGATTATCTGAACCTTAAGACCAAATTCAAATGATTACTTTACTGATCCACTCCGAAAGGACCATTTTACCTTGAAAGGGTCCCGATCTACAAAGGGAATGAGCCCTTCAATTTCATTTACGCATCATTCGCCGCCCTATGGGCTATGATGCACGTGATGTCATCGTCATCGCCAGTGCAGCGTCACCCGATCTCAAGGACACAAGCTGGCCTCCACTCATCGATTCCAAGAATCAACTTGAGATGCAATAGCTGCTATCAAAGTCATACACTTAATTTGCTGGGCCATCAAAGTCAAGGAAACGACTTGCACTATTACTCATGGCCTGACTCACTCTCCATGTGAAGCCACACTGTGGCCAACAGCCTTCATGTCACTCCTTGACTTCTTCTTGTATCGTCCCAAGCAACACGCTCCGTCAATCAGTGAATCATAAGCTTCCTCGTTTAAGTTGACTTTATGAGTCACAGCTTCTTATTGTGTCTTGACTAAGAAAGCCAGTGTGTGTCTTCGAAATCTTTAACACTCTCCTTGACAGAACTCTGGCTGTAAACCGAAGAGGACCCTGTGTGGTATTCTGAAGTACCCCAGCCGCCAGTTCTTCTAACTCCCTTCCATCCCACTCAACACCATCCAGCTGGACAAACATCCCGTAGCTAGCCAATCATCGCATCACCCACTGCTCAGGTCTTCCTCCCGCTCTTGACTCAAAGGTAATTTGCGACCGTGAGCCACATCTGACCGGACATCAGAGCAATTTCCCCCAAACCACCACCACCAGCACTCCATCCGCGGATACACCACACGTAAGAAATCGATCACAAGCGTTAACCAATCTGCCAGGTGATAAATTTTCCCTCGGGTTTTTCCTACAATCTATCTGCGAGTGCACGCGTCGCTTCGACACAAGAGAGCTAGAACAAGAGAGAATGCCATTTTCAACTTCAACCTCCCAGCCGTCGGCTCTGCGCATCCGTAACGGCAGTGGAACAGACCACCGTCACCGCCACCATCGGCCAGCGATGCCATTTTCTAGATTGCACTTCGGAATATTATCGTCAATCTATTAGAGGGCCAAGGAGAAGTAATTTCCATCACCAGTGGGCCCGAGCACTCCGTTGGTCTGATTGTTATTTGTCCCATGGCTAATACGCCCGACCGGCGGCGGGGGTACAGTTGGCCATTACCCAGTGCCGGCTCAGGGTACACCCGCTGCTGCATGCTGCGTGCGGCTGACTCGGCCCGACGACCGTAATGACTGTGGTTACTATTGCCGTGCTTTGTCTTGGATGCACACTGTTGGCGGGGACATGGACTATCGCCGCGCGCCTGGCTCTTAATCACTTGGACCTGGCACAAGGATGCCTTGCACTGATTGTTCGAGGAGCGCTCGGTGTTTGGCGCCCAGATGCGAGGCATTCATGCGATCTTGAGTAATTGGGGTAATATTGGGTGACATGTTTTTCACGTGAATTGTAAGTGAGCCCAGATATCTTGGCAGTGGGTGAGATTAGACCCGACTCGGAGATTGGACTGAACTTTAGACTGGGAGTCATAAATCAGAAGACGTGTTGTTGGACAGTCGAACTTAATGACTGACGATAATGGTGAACAGAAACTCTGGGGAAATCTAGAGCTGTCCGCTGGACGTGCGATGGATTTTCTGACGTTTTGAGTACTCCACTTTGTCACTGCGGCTGGGCGACGATGTAGGTTTGGGATCAGGACGGTGCACAGCCCACGCTGATGACACCTCAACTGGGTTTATCTTGAACAGGGACTCGATTTGTTGAAGGGATGATCTAAGATAATTATTGCAACGAAATGGACTTGAATCAGGTCCCTGATGACGAGAATCCTGTCAAAGAGTGGACATTGTTGACCCCCTTGCCGTATTCAGCGACGGCACGTAGCTAGCAGTTACATGGTTGAAGGGAAACACTTGGTCTCGAGTAATCACTGGAAGAGGACCCGTCAAAGAGCCCGCTTCTGCTCTACAATGAGCTGGAATCGATGGTATTCTGGCCGACAGGACGAGAAAACGAGAGCCGGTATGTCTAGTTGTCCATTATTTGTTTGAGAGTTGTAAAGGAGCCACTAAATTTTGCTGAAGGAAGGTTGGTTCACGGGGTCCCTTATTGCTTTCAGACGGGTCTCATTTAGGAGCTTAGGAGTCCCTACTACTTCCACAAGAGTTGACAAGCCGGTGTGCGAATCACTCTTATTCTCTCAGTCATTTCAGGTGTCCCTGTGACAAATTTGTATTGAATTGGTCACTTTTATGTCGCATAAAGTGACAAAATCAATACAAATTTGTCATAGTGACATTTGACACGATTGAAGCAACGGATGCACGGGGGTATATAAACCCGCGTCATAATCTTCTCGCGGGACATTGAATCGGTCATCCCCCGAGTGTGCACAGAGGTACAAATAAGGAATATAGTTCATTGCACTAAAAAGTCCATCTTTTATTTCGAGGCTTAATTTTTGCTTCACCCGATTAAGAGAATAAGCGTAAATATCACAGGGTCTTGTTAGGACTGCCTTAAGCACGCGCTGCACATCGTTTCAACTAAATCTGAAATTGATTATGATCCCTTCTCGTTCGCCGCCAACCAAGTTTGAGGTACTAGAAGAATGATTTCATTAAGTATTAATTAGAACTTCCAAATGACAGGAGGGCAGGATGCCATACATGCGTTAGCAGACACGGGTGCCATCTGGTTATTGATGAAAGAAGTATTATGCTCCACCAATTCGATTTCAGCAGGTTCAGCAGAAGGTACTAGACTCTAGAGGAACAAAATATCTGGTCTAGCGCTTTCCTGACGTGCCTCATCCCCTCCAAAGAATCATTCACGATGGACATAGATACAAACTAAGACGAATTTTGCTGGAAACCTCTAAGTTTTCTTCTTCTTCTTTTTCTTCTGGTGGCGCTACAGTTCTTGGTGGACCTGGGCCTCAACCAGTAAGCCCCTCCACCCGACACGATCTTTAGCCAGCTGTCTCCAACTGCGCACACCAAATCGATTGAGGTCCTTCTCCACCTGGGTTCGCCATCGGTTCCGTGGGCGTCTTCTATTGCTTTGTCCCACTGGCTCGTATTCGAACACTCTTCGGGCTGGAGCAGTGTTGTCCATGCGCTCTATATGGCCCAGCCATCTTAGGCTTTGAATCCGTAGACGCCTGACTAGGCTTATGCCTCTGTACAGCCCGTACAGTTCGTGGTTGAATTTTCTTCTCCAATAACCATCAACGCAGACAGGACCAAAGATTGAACGCAGAACATTTCTCTCGAAAAGACGAATTGCTTCTTCATCCGCTTTTGAGATTGTCCATGCCTCCTCTAAGTTTTCTTACCAAATAAATATTTCACAGCTAAGAGCTAAGTTTAGAATTCTCTGAAGAGACGGAGTCCCACAAGGGAGTGTGCTTGGACCTACATTCTTCCTGTTCTACACCCGAGACCTGGCAATTTTGTTATACACCGAAACCTTCGTTTTCGACGATTTAACTTGTCGAGCAATCTGACCTCTGACCGTATGATGGGCAATATGAAGAGTGCACGATGAGTGGACTGAGATTCGGTTGGGCATGAGATCAACCTTAGAGATTTCAACGGATCCCCAGCAGCCTAGTCAGACGTCAGTCGTCATCAGATGTCGATAGTGCCATCTTAGGCTCGTCGGGGTCAGGGGAATGGAATCTCGTCATTCACTGTCCAGACTAAATGCGGTTTTCCGGATCTCATTTATTATTATATTGCTACACAACCGGATCAATTTTCCCGGGATTCCGAAATCGGCCATCGCACCAAATAACTCCTTGCGATGAATGCTGTCGTATGCGGCTTTAAAATCGATAACGAGGTGGTGCGTATCGATTTAAAATTCGCTGGTCTTTTCCAGGATTTGCCTTACTGTGATGATTTGATCTATTGTCGATTTGCCGGACCGGAAGCCGCACTGGTACGTGCCGATTATGGCGGTGCAACACGGCTTTAGACGTTCACACAGTACGCTGGACAGGACCTTGTAGGCGACGTTGAGCAGGGATATACCTCTTTAGTTTTTGCAAGAGATAAGATCGCCTTTTCTGTGGATGGGGTATATGGAGCTGATATTCTAGCCGTCGGGCATGCTTTCGTCCTCCCAAATTCTACAGATAATCTGGTGCATGTTCCTTACCAGAACATCGCCACCGGCCTTGAAGGGCTCTGATGGTAGGACATCTGAGTTGCTTTGTTGTTCTTCAGCCTTTTGATGGCTGCGCCGACTTCTTCAAAGCTAGGCGTGAGGACTACTTCATCGACTGGAGTTGGGATTTCTTGATTCCCTGTCACTCTCTCCTGGTCAGGCCCGTTAAGCATCTGTTGGAAGTGCTGCTTAAGCACATCCACTACCCCCTGCGGGTCTGTAACCACGTTACCCTCACAGTTTCGAAGAGCCTGGGTGCCTTTCCTAAGCCCAGCGGCAAGGCTTTTGGCTTTTTTGCAGAAGGCCCGTGTTTTATGCTTGTCCCTAGACTCTTAGAAATCCTTGAGCTGAGGCCTTTTCTTCAGGCGTAGATGCTTTTTCTCCTCCCTTCTTCTAGCCCGGTACTCCTCCTGCGCTGCCCTAGTTTTTCTTCTGATGTGCCTTGTCAGTTATATGTTTCTTCTGCTCACACTCGCCATCATACCACGGGTTCCTCGTCGGAGGTGGTAGGTAGCCTAAGATGGTTTCGGCTACCTCGTTGATGGCCTAGCGGCAATGCAACCACGTCTCGTGGCGTTGGTGTATGGAATGGGCATAACGGAGGGTCTCTCTTTTGTCACTCAGTTGCTCTTCGTAGGCTCTGGCAATCTCGGGTGTGCTCAGGCTTTCAATGTCGAAACTCCTCTTTATTGGCTGGTGCAGCTTTCTGACATTACTTTTACCCCTCTATACTGGACTGAAAACTTAGGGCCGAAATTTGGAGAAAAAAAACGTTCAAATAACGAGCGAATTTTCAAACTCTAATTCAGCCCATTTTTAAGGTGGGGAAGGGTATCAGCTATTCTACAGCTGTTCTCAAGAGCTCACACGTATTCACAGACACGGGACCAGAAGCGTATAAAGAACGCTGTCAGATAAAATCAACAAGCAATTGAGGTAGACATTAGATATCTCCATTATTCCTTATCTCTGGTGTCCAGGAAAGTCGTCGATGGAAGGCAACGATTGCTTAGGCTCTCACCCTCCTGGGAAGTAAGTGTGTTAGTCTCAGCTGTCACTCGAAGGACCATGCTGACTTTATATAAAATGTTCGTCTCATTTCGATGATGAAGGCATGGGTGAAGAAGTCCTTGGTCTCTCTAATTTAAAGACCACTTTACACTAATTGAAGATAGAGAAGAAGATTCTAGGGTGATACTCCATGGGCTGTACAGCGATATGGGCCTAGAACCCAACGCCTAAGTCGGCTGAGCCTTGTCAAAATGGATGGATGCATAGAGTCGTAGTTCTGTCTTGATAACGCCTACTTCGGCTGGGCCTTGTCAAAATGGATGGATGCATAGAGTCGTGGTTCCGGCTTGGTAACGCCTACTTCGGCTGAGCCTTGTCAAAATGGATGGATGCATAGAGTCGTCGTTCCGGCTTGGTAACGCCTAAGTCGGCTGAGCCTTGTCAAAATGGATGGATGCATAGAGTCGTCGTTCCGGCTTGGTAACGCCTAAGTCGGCTGAGCCTTGTCAAAATGGATGGATGCATAGAGTCGTAGTTCTGTCTTGATAACGCCTACTTCGGCTGGGCCTTGTCAAAATGGATGGATGCATAGAGTCGTGGTTCCGGCTTGGTAACGCCTACTTCGGCTGAGCCTTGTCAAAATGGATGGATGCATAGAGTCGTCGTTCCGGCTTGGTAACGCCTAAGTCGGCTGAGCCTTGTCAAAATGGATGGATGCATAGAGTCGTCGTTCCTGCTTGGTAACGCCTAAGTCGGCTGAGCCTTGTCAAAATGGATGGATGCATAGAGTCGTCGTTCCGGCTTGGTAACGCCTAAGTCGGCTGAGCCTTGTCAAAATGGATGGATGCATAGAGTCGTCGTTCCGGCTTGGTAACGCCTAAGTCGGCTGAGCCTTGTCAAATCGGATGGATGCATAGAGTCGTCGTTCCGGTTTGGTAACGCCTAAGTCGGCTGAGCCTTGTCAAAATGGATGGATGCATAGAGTCGTCGTTCCGGCTTGGTAACGCCTACTTCGGCTGCGCCTTGTCAAAATGGATGGATGCATAGAGTCGTCGTTCCGGCTTGGTAACGCCTAAGTCGGCTGAGCCTTGTCAAAATGGATGGATGCATAGAGTCGTCGTTCCGGCTTGGTAACGCCTAAGTCGGCTGAGCCTTGTCAAAATGGATGGATGCATAGAGTCGTCGTTCCGGCTTGGTAACGCCTAAGTCGGCTGAGCCTTGTCAAAATGGATGGATGCATAGAGTCGTCGTTCCGGCTTGGTAACGCCTAAGTCGGCTGAGCCTTGTCAAATCGGATGGATGCATAGAGTCGTCGTTCCGGTTTGGTAACGCCTAAGTCGGCTGAGCCTTGTCAAAATGGATGGATGCATAGAGTCGTCGTTCCGGCTTGGTAACGCCTACTTCGGCTGCGCCTTGTCAAAATGGATGGATGCATAGAGTCGTCGTTCCGGCTTGGTAACGCCTAAGTCGGCTGAGCCTTGTCAAAATGGATGGATGCATAGAGTCGTCGTTCCGGCTTGGTAACGCCTAAGTCGGCTGAGCCTTGTCAAAATGGATGGATGCATAGAGTCGTCGTTCCGGCTTGGTAACGCCTACTTCGGCTGAGCCTTGTCAAAATGGATGGATGCATAGAGTCGTCCTTCCGGCTTGGTAACGCCTACTTCGGCTGCGCCTTGTCAAAATGGATGGATGCATAGAGTCGTCGTTCCGGCTTGGTAACGCCTACTTCGGCTGAGCCTTGTCAATATGGATGGATGCATAGAGTCGTCGTTCCGGCTTGGTAACGCCTAAGTCGGCTGAGCCTTGTCAAAATGGATGGATGCATAGAGTCGTCGTTCCGGCTTGAAAACGCCTACTTCGGCTGAGCCTTGTCAATATGGATGGATGCATAGAGTCGTCGTTCCGGCTTGGTAACGCCTACTTCGGCTGAGCCTTGTCAATATGGATGGATGCATAGAGTCGTCGTTCCGGCTTGGTAACGCCTACTTCGGCTGAGCCTTGTCAATATGGATGGATGCATAGAGTCGTCGTTCCGGCTTGGTAACGCCTAAGTCGGCTGAGCCTTGTCAAAATGGATGGATGCATAGAGTCGTAGTTCCGTCTTGATAACGCCTACTTCGGCTGAGCCTTGTCAAAATGGATGGATGCATAGAGTCGTCGTTCCGGCTTGGTAACGCCTACTTCGGCTGAGCCTTGTCAAAATGGATGGATGCATAGAGTCGTCCTTCCGGCTTGGTAACGCCTAAGTCGGCAGAGCCTTGTCAAAATGGATGGATGCATAGAGTCGTAGTTCCGTCTTGATAACGCCTACTTCGGCTGGGCCTTGTCAAAATGGATGGATGCATAGAGTCCTCTTTCCGGCTTAGTAACGCCTAAGTCGGCTGAGCCGTGTCAAAATGGATGGATGCATAGAGTCGTCGTTCCGGCTTAGTAACGCCTAAGTCGGCTGAGCCTTGTCAAAATGGATGGATGCATAGAGCCGTAGTTCCGACTTGGTCCTGGTCCTCCTCATTTTAGGCACTTTGATCATGCCAGGGGTCGGATTTTTGCTGTGTCCAGTGCCCGAAATTGTTTCCACAAGAGCGAGCTTGAATGTACACACTCGATGGAACTATATCACTCTAGTGTCGGCTGTACTAAGCGTAGGGTCACAGTATAACACAAGCGCCTGAAGAGTCAGACTCTATATGAACACCCGCCATCCCACCCCAGATTAGAGTCTTAGTTGCGGTTGTGCCACTTAAGGTTACGGCACTAAAGCCAGTAATGACCCATTATGACACAACGCAGATTGACTGACTCCTAAGCCTGCGCTTGCTACAGAGTTTAAGATGACTCACGTTAGTAGAGAAGAACTACAACCATGTTGGCATGCGTAACTGAACGCAGCTAGGCAGAGTCAGCTACCCCGGCCAGTTGGCTGAGAGTCACGCAAGAAACAACTTTCTCGCTCCTCAGACGTCCCGCAGATAGGTAAGTGCCTTAAATCACCCCATTCGAGGACAATGACTATTTCAAACAGATTTGTTACTTTCCCCGCCCCAGTCGCCAGCATGCCTACCAGCAGCATCATCAAACCACGGCAGGTCGGCCAGCAACTTCGAGTTCCCACTGGTCTCACAATTGCGCCATCAATGGTGGTGGGTGACATTCACAACAACAGCACCGTTGGCTAACTTGAGCACACCACCCGCACCAGACGCAGCCAAAGGCTCAGGTTACGGCGCGAATGCGTTCGCTTTACACGCACTAAAAACGGCAAAGAGAAGAGAATGAAACAAGAAATATCGATACTTGAAAATCCCCGAATGGTAGATTTATGTCCCCGATCCAGCGGCCTTTGTGCACCAGCGACGACGTCCATGCAGACACACAGCACCAGAGCACCAGAGCACTAGAGGACCCGAGCACCATTGAAGCAACAACGGCAGCGGCGGCGGTGTATCAAGTGGGCGTCCACCCTGGAGGTGTTTTCCTAAGGAATTTGTGCCGCACTGTGATCCAAGATACTCCACAGACGTACTCGGTTCGTTTGGCACCAGTTTGGTGTGTCGACTGAAAGCTTTCTGTCCCCCATGGGGGAAGCCCAGGCTGAAGTGATTTATCGGCAAAGTGTCACGCGTCTCTCGCTAGTGAGTGTGCGCGCGGACTGGGTGTGCGAGTGTTTATGTTGGAGCTCTCCCCCGTTTTGTGATTTGATTGATCTAACGGAGACTTGGTGGCGGAAGTGGCGGCCGCCGCGCCGCGTCCACTAGCCAAAGTGCATTTGTCGCTGGGTGTGGTACGGCCATTCGGTGTGCACGACATCTGACGATGACGGTCTCTCCCGATGGCAAGTGTATGGCGAGCTTGAAGTACAGTTGGCCGCTTGTGTTAACAAGATTATAAATGGCCGCGAGGATATATGCACTCTCGGAGAACAAAAACAGAAGATAAATTAAGAACCAGTGGTTGACACTTTTTGAGGTTGAGACTTGGTTTGTTTCACTTGAGTAAGTGCCGCCGCTCGCTTGTTCGAGTTGAATCTGGGTCAACCTGTCGCTCGGTTCTCGGCGGCATCAAGGAGCTGGCGAGTTGAAGTCGTGGGTGACACGAGTGTTTATCGCGGCGAGGGCGACCCGAGTGGTGTCGATGTGGTGTCACGGTTGGCAGCTCACTGACAGGCAGTTTCTCTTTTCTGACATTCAGTGGCGCAGATGTCGGTCGGCCCAAGGCCGAGGATCCAATTTCTCGGGTAAATCTCAATTGGCAATCTAACCGTCGTCGCCGCTGCCGCCGCGGCGTGGATCAGTTCACGCGATCGCCTCTAACCCCGTGGGGCATAAGTTAGCATTATCCTTCCACTCCACGCAAGGCCCACACGTCCCATTTAATTGAAATTCTAATTCAACTGTCAACGGGGCCATTGCATCGATCAGTGGCGGCAAAGGAGAGTGTGGCTGCAGCCGCGGCCGCGGTCCGTTTGTTTTCCACTGAAACCTTAGCTTTCAGTTTTCCAAGTGAAAACAGTTAATAATAATAATTTAAACCATAAAGTTATAAACTTTACGAGCTATCAGCGTTGGCACTGACGCCGGCGGAGGATGCGAAGGCGGAGGAGGAGGACATGATACGCCGCGATGATTGCCTCTCTTGCTGAATCAGATTCAGTTGGCCATCCCGCCCCGCTTGGCTTCGGCTTCGGCATGGCGGCACGGCGTGGCGTGGCTGGGAGCACAGCAGAGCGCACAAAAACTAGCAAAAAGTTACTTTAAGTAAATTTTACGATCGCCGGGGAAAGGTCAGCGATAAGAATTCCATAAATCCAATGACTTTACAGTCGCCACGAACATCGTCGTATGTGTGTGCATTGCGCCGATCGGGGCGACGTGTTCATGGGTGGAAGAGTTCATCCGTTCAAGGATTCCTCTTAATCGAATCTGCACTGTGTGTCCCTCTATTTCATTGTGGACCCATGGGAGAGCTGAAAGCTGAAAGCTGAGAGCGTCGTGATCGTCGTCATAATTATCGTGATCGTCATCAGCCGCATCACGGCTGTCGTCATCATTTTCATGGGCTAACGACGTCGGCTGCCTTTGCCTCACACACCTGGACCGGTGGACGGTCAGCGACGGGGTCGGCGGCACGCGGGAGGATGTTGATCAGTTTTTGTTATGAGGCCATGCCAATCGTTCGATAGAAATTTTATTGAGCTCTTGTGGTGATCGTTCGTGCAGGTGGAAAGCTTCTGCGGAAATCTACGCCTTCGCGCGGACATCTCTAGGTTATTTTATCGCACGCATCAAACCCACTACAATACGCAGACGCTGACGCTGTGGCAGCGGCGCTGGCGCTGGCTGCGGTCTTGGGGTTTTTAATTTTTGTAATTCAATTGAACGGTTTATTGAAGACGTCGCGAATGGTCGGCAATGCGTGTTTTTCCAATCAATGGAGGCCAATGTGTGTTGTACTCGCACGACAGAAGGTCTTGAACTGGGTCCATAAATTCGGCGTCTTAAACAGGGCCTCCTAGAGCGAGAGAGAGTTTGCTTTCTGCACGCGGATCAGTGTGCGCTTAGTGTCGGCAAACATATTCAGACGACTGAGAAAATCTGTCTTAATGGGAATCGATGTGGCTCCAAAGTGTTTGGTGTCGACTTATCGTTGTAAAAAGGGGGCCTAGTGCAACATGTGTCGTTATTAGTGAAACTTAGTACCGGGCCATCAGGGGCACTTAATAGACGGCGTGAACGAGCGAAAGGCGGATTAGAAACTGGATCAATTGATGTTGGCTTGGGTGTTTCTTTTGTGACATGACAGGCTGTCTAGTTTTGACATTCCTGCCAAACTCGTGAGGTTGTGCAGGATGACGATGGTGGATTCCCGCTGCTCCGTCAAGGTCGGTGACGAACTCACCGAGACCTTCAATGTCAAAAAAGGTATACGACAAGGCACGATCTTCCAGAAGTCCGGGCAACTGTTAGCATCCGCGGATGATATTGATGTGATTGGCAGAACAAGGTGAGCCGTCAATGAGGCGTTTGCTGACGTTGACGCGGAAGCGGCTAAAATGGGTCTAGCGGTGAATGAGGGCAAAACGAAGTATAGGCTATCATCAAGAAAGGACACACAACATCGACAGAGCGTCACAATGGGCAGCTATAACTTCGAGGTGGTCAAGGACTTCGTCTACCTCGGCTCCCAAATAAACAGAACGAACAACATGAGTACCGAGATTAAACGCAGGATAACTCATGCCAATCGCTGTTTCTTTGGGCTCAAGAGGTAATTGAGTAGTAGAGCGATCTCTCGAAAGACCAAGCTGACTTTATACAAGACCCCAATCATCCCAGCCCTACTATACCTCAATCTCAAAAGCGGATGAGGAAGTCCTATGCCTCTTCGAGAGAAAAGCTCTGCGTGCAATATTGGATCCTGTTTACGTTGACGGTTTCTGGAGGAGAAGATTCAACCACGAACTGTACGGGCTGTACAGCGGCATGAGCATAGTCAGGCGTCTGTGGATACAACGCCTAAGATGGCTAGGCCATGTAGAGCGTATAGACAACTCAGCTCCGGCCCGAAGCGTCTTCGACTCTGAACCCGTGGGACAACGTTACAGAGGACGCCCGCTTTTAAGGTCGTGCACTCAGGTGGAGAATCAACTTGGCGTGCGACACTGGAGACAACTAGCCAGAGACCGTTCTAGCGTAAGAGGCTTGTTGGTTGAGGCCCAGGTCCACCCCGAACTGTAGCACCAAATGAAGAAGAAAGAAGAAGAAGAAGACATGACAGGCAGTTTCGGTGGGAGCTCATAAGAGATTGTCTTACAAGCAGGCTGAATACAGGTGTCTCATTGTTCAGAATTGCTGTTAAAAGAATGATTCTCGAAAGTGACTAGAATTCTAGGAGCCTACCATTATCGTCCTACCTGTTGAGGGTCTCGTCCTATTGTGGGCGGACGGCGACATAAGGAGAGACGATGATGGTGGACCTGGCCCCTGGCCTTTCCATCTGATCGGAAACCCACTCACTGAGGCTCTCGGAACAGGACTTAGAGAAAGCGATGCGCTGTTATGTCACTTCTTGGAGAAAAACTTGCAAGACACACACACCAAGACTAGAGGCACGATCTTTCAGAAGTTGGCATAAGGGGGTGTCATTGACGTGGTTGAAGGTACACAGCGAGTTGTAAATGAGGCGTTTGCTGGCATTGAGACTGAAGTGGCTATGATGGGTCTGGTGGTGAACTAGGACAAAACAAAGAAGTATCTGCTGTTCGCGCCTGCAGAGGGACGCCGTGGTGTAATGGGTAAGTGCGTCGACTCCTACGCAGAGGGTACAAGGTTCGATACCCGAATTTACTACCTTCCATAATTCACAGCACCACCTCTTTCGAGTCACTTAGAAAAAGGCTTCTCAACTTCGCTGTTCGGAGTCGGCATTAAACTGTAGGTCCCTTCCACTCTTGACACACCAATAGCACGCATAACACGAGTAGTTGCTGAGAAGCTAGGCTCAGGTCCGCCTCGGACTGTCGCGCCACCCATATTATTATTATATAGACCCCCTGAGGAACTTAATTCCAGCCCGAAGAATCATCAATTCTGAGCTTGTGGGACATGGGGGTGGTCTAAGGTGGTGCACACACGTGGAGAATCACCTCAACCGACTTTGTGTGTCCAACTGAGTGCAGCTAGAGAGAGAGAGTGTGCTAACTAGAGAGGGTTGGTGGTTGCGGACAAAGTTAAAGAAGAAGAATAAATGACCACCCTTCTTCCTTAGAAGACTATGTCTTTTCTTAAGAAGCGTACCTATGATGAACTACATTTCCCATTATGTCCTAGAGAATATCATCATTCATTCTTCAATTTGGAACTCCATACACCAAGTGCATGTGTCAGAAGAAATAAGTTTCTGAGACCAATATTACAATGCCACTGGCCACGGGAATTTATTCCTTCTTGGGTGTACCTGGGCCACAGTCAGAAAGCTTCTCCATCTGTCACGAAGGCAGTTGCCTCCAATTATGCACGCCAAGTTGGCTGAGTTCCTCTCCTCCATTTGTGTGTGTTCCGTTCACTGTACCATCATCAGACTATTTGATAGTCAATATTGAAAGCGACCACTTCTACCGTCTCAACGAAATGTCATTTTCGATGTGTAAGCAGCGATCAACAGGAACATTCTGGTGTGACATGAAACATCATCTGTATCTTACTGAGTCGACAACTAGTTCCATACAAAATCCTGCGTAGTAAGTTGACTTCCCCCCACCAGCGGTAAGGGGTCAATAAATTATTATTCAGGTATTAAGAAACACATTGGTGCTTTAAGCATTCATTGGTCCTTCGGGCAAAGAACGGCAACCTAAACAGCGTATCCAGGGCTCACCCTGGAAGTGATAGCGTATCCAGGGCTCACCCTGGAAGTGACAGCGTAACCAGGGCTACTAAACACAGGTAGTGAATCAATCATACATACATATCTACGAGTACAACATCATTAACAAAAATTAAAGATGGAAGAATACGAATTAGTAGAAATTGTCGCAAGACAAAAGGAATTAGCATTGGAATTCGAAAAAACAAAAATCAATTTGGGTAAGGATAGTGCTTCAAGGAAAACCCAACGCTACAAGGAAGAGCGTTTAAAAAAAAATTGAAGAAATTTGGAGAGAATTTCAGGAAAATCATGAAAAAATTAATGCGGTGGTGAAAGATGAGACGCCCTACATACAAGGAAATACGTACCAACTAGTGAAAACGCTGTACGAAAATTTAAAACGTGATTTGGAAAACATTAAACCTATAGAAACTGAACCTACAGTTAGTGGTAAGCTTGCCGCAACACCTACGGAAAACGGCGATCAAATTCAACGTTTGAAAAAAATTAGAAATCAAGATTGGCGCCATTATGAGAAGTATTGACGCTTTCGAGCAAACATTCGAGAAATACTCTACAGAGGTTCACGAATACCAACAACGGATCTTTCTAGATCAATGGAGAAACCCCACGGAACTGCACGAGGAATTCTTATCAAGTGCGTCTTCACAAGACTATAAGCTTCCCTATATAATCAATAAGCGTTACGAAGAATTCGAGGGCGATGTTAACTACTTTCTTCTTCAGATGGCATTACGAATGTCAGAAATGAATAAAAACAATCAAGTACAGGCAACCACAGAGGTTCGGCTTCCACAATTAAAGATTCCTGTCTTTTAAGGAAATTACTTAGAATGGCGATCGTTTTCTTAAATGGCTTAAATGGCAACGATTATTCACAACAAAGCAACATTAGGTGTCACCGAAAAAATGGAATAACTAAAAACACATTTGGAAGGTGAACCAATGCAATTAATACAACACTTAACAACCTCAAGTGCAAACTATAACTGCGCCTGGGAGACCCCAAGGGCTAGATACAATAACGAAAGAAAAATCTTTGGAATGCACATGGAAAAAATGCTGAAGACCGGTCATCAGGGAAATCAATCAACGGCAAATTCAATATCGTCATCATCGATTTTGTGTGAATCCTCTGCTTCACTGATTGGAAGTCGAGGACTATTCGAACTGGAGCAGTGTTTCCCTACATGGCCCAGCCAAGTTAGCCGTTGGATCAAGGTGGTGGTCTAAGGTGGCGCACACACACGGGAAAGGACCTCAACCGAGTTTGTGTGCCCAACAGAGAGCAGCTGACCACACACGCCTGTCTAGGCTTATGTCTTTGCACAGTTGGTGGTGGAATGTTGTCCTCCAAAAACTATCGCCACAATGAAGGCCAAAGATTGAACTCCAGGACTTTTCCGTCGCCCCTCACATTCTGCGTTAGTTGATTGTCTTTGCAAGCCGACACAAAGCAGCACACTTTCTCATGGCAAGTGCTTGTTGGTTTTCACGCCAGCACCTCCGAAATTTCATCGTTCATAACTTACTCACGTTACGTCGCTAATCTTATCGCCCGTCATTGCAAAACATCACTCAATTTCGTGGAACGACACAGCACTTTTTTTGAATTTCATTTCCCACCAACTTCTTCCTCCTCCTTACTCCAATCTCGGACAACTCCACTTCAAATCCCTTGACCCTTTCCACAAACTCATCACCTTCCCCGAACAATCCCAGCCGCTAAGCGATCACGCAACTTGCGTAACCACCTGTCAAATGCACTCTCCCCCTCTGGCTCTGACAAACGCCATCAGATCTTGATGTCATGTTAAAGCGATTATCCACGTCTGCACGCAACCACTGAAAATGACTGTGTCTCGAGTTCTCACCTGTCAACTGCGAAAAATTCCACGGAAGCCAAAGGGAATCACCCTCACCCTCTTCGGCAAGCAAAACACATTCAATTACGACGTCATCGGCGGGTCGACGAAGCTGCATACATGAGCACACGCTCCGCCAGCCATCGAAGCGAGTAATTGTTTCGCCGAGACTCACACTCGGTGTTTCGCATGCGACGACCTTCCTGGCAATTTACAAGGCGTGGACCTGCCAATTGAATGCAAAGAATTCCCCCGCCGACAACAATCGCACCGTGAATGCTAAACAGGGTGAGGGTGAGGGCCTGGGAAGCCACTGCCACTTAACATGCAAATTAATGGACGGACGTGCATCAGGTGTCAGGCACGCGCAACAATACCGCGGGAGAGTACACTCGCCACATACTGCGGGCGGTTTCCAACTCCATTGGGGGAGCTGCTGGTATCTGGATCATCTAATCGGAGAGATACCGTGATCACTTCACACTCACCCGCGGTGGGGGTGGCGAGCCATGTGGGTTGGGCGCTGCCGCGATATGATTTATTGTGAGTGCAGGCGAACATGCATTTGTCACAGGCTGAGACACAAAGAAACGCTGAGTCCATAAATCACACTTCTCCCCAATTTTTTTGCGGAGACCATAAAAGGAGCACCGCTCCTACGTAACTCGGCGACTACTGTCAACGGTCGCCTACGATGACCACCACCACGGCCACCAGCCACCAGTCACTGCATCTTGCATCTAGACCGACGACGAGCGACGCCACGGAGTGGTGGATGTGCAGTTGAGCCACTATCGGGCTCTTTCTGTAATTATCCAAGGACTTGCATGTTAATTATTTTGCAATGTCACACGATGCACACACACACACACACACAGCCACGGGGACAGACGGACCCCAGAGAGCAAGGTATCTGAGTGGTGTGGTGGTTTTAATAATTTCTCAAGAAATTAATCTAATGGCAAACCGTTAACCGAAAAGCGGAGCTAAGCTAAGCACGGCGAGCGGGACAAATGTGCGGTCGGTCTCATTGGCCACGGTGACTCTTTCGGTCTCAACGGATTGGGGTCCATAAATAATGACGGCACTGCATTTCCGCATTTGGCGCGTGGAGAGCGCCGCCGCCGCCGTACCGTCGCCGGGAGAGGCGAAGCGAGGCGAGGCTCAGATAAAAGATGCATAGCGGAAAATTTGTCTTTCTTAGGTTCTTGTATGTGTGGCTGGGTGTTGTTGTTTTTTTTTTTTTTTTTTCGGCCAGAGAGAGGATGACACTTTGGTGGATGGCAAAGGTAATCCTATCTGTTGTGTACCCGAAGAATGGCATGGTATCTATCTCGCGTTTGGGTGTTGTATCTGCGGACATGCAATTCGTTGGGATTGAATTATGTCTGTATGGTGCGCGGCCGCACCGTGGCGTGGATGGGCTTGATTTCTCGAGGCTCCGGCATGTTGTGTTCGTCGGAGGTGATTAGGAAGATTGCATTTGCATACAAAGTAGGTTGTGCTGCAGTGGACTGGCACTGGAATTGGGGTTACACTGCCGCCTGGGCCACGGGGAGGACATGTTCATGTGTGCAGGGTGTTCAAACAGAAAGACGAGATGGCGAGATCAAGATGAAATTGGATTTGGAGAAAATCAATCGAATTCCGAGTGTCTGGGAGGAGATCAAATGCGAGAGGAAGAAATCAATTAGAGAGTTGAGATGCGAGTTAAGATTTAGATTGGTTCATTTTTGGACGTTTGCTGGAAGCCTGTTTTGCCTGGAGTCTGTCCAGGTGGTGCCTTGTGTGGAGTCAGCCCCGATATGGACCCATCGGATCAAACTAAACGGATTTGAAATTAAGGTTTCATACTAGAAAAAACTTAATGGACAGTTTTGTGATTAATTGACTCTCTTTAGTATAAGCGCGTCGAGTTTCCATCTGCGAATCCCTGATCAATCACATCGAACATCGAGCCATTTTGGTGACTCACGGATGGTGACTGTGGCGAAATGTGGATCACTTACGACAGCGATAAGCGAGGACGTCGGCCCAAACGGTGGCCAAGCAAGGAAAGACGGTCTCATTGTGTGTTTGGTGGGGTTGGCAGGGGTATATCTATTATCAGATGATACCCCATGTCAACAACAATTGGACTGTCTGAAGGAATCAATGACTCAGAAACTGCTAGCTTTGTCCCACAAGAGAGGAATTGTACTCTTCAGTGAACGACAATGATTTCCAATGAGAACCACTTGATGTCTTCTCAATTACAAATTTATTACTTAAAGATTTAATTTTGATTACAGGGAGAAAGCTTTGATTCTAAAACAGATCGGCTGTACCACGGTAGGCTGACGAAAGCAAACTTAACCTTAAAATCAATTCCAATCACGTTGCCGATGATAGACGAACTTTTCATTTTCAGTTTTCATGGTTGTCTATCTTGTCTGCGAATAAATGTTGCCGTTGTCTAATTTTAATTTTATTATTGAGTCCGCCACAACATGGCTACAACATCAACAGCCAACCGTTAGAAGCCCGGAAGCCTGGTTAAGTGGTCATTATGCATCCACCTTATAGTCCGGACCTAGCGCCAAGTGACGACCACCTGTTCCTGAACGATTTTTCTGGGGAAAAGTCTAAAAAAGCCTAAAGAGAGGCTTGTTAAGGAAGACTTGTGAAAAAAGACTCTCTCAGTTATTCGCCGGTTAGGACGAGGGCTCTTACAAGAGAGAGATAAATGCATTACTATCATTGTTTGCTTGGATCGGACCATTTTTATTGTGGAAACAACTGTGGGTCGCTGTGGCTGTGACGTATTAGGTTAGAGCGTCGACGCCTACGCAGTGGGTGCCAGGTTGGGAGGTTAAGGTGGCCTATTAGGCTAGAGTGTAGACGCCTACGCTGTGGGTGCCAGGTTAGAATCCCCAATCTACCAACTTTCATAATTCACGGCTCCACCACTTTCAAGTTACTGACAATGCTCAAAGAGTATTCCTGTCTAGAAAAAAGCTTCTCAACATCGCCATTCGGAGTCTGCATAAAAACCGTAGGCCCTTCCACTCGTGGCAGAACAATAGCACGAACAACACGAGGGGTTGCTGACAAGCCCGGCTGGAGAGGCTTACTGGTTGAGGCCCAGGTCCACCTCTGACCACCCCTAAACCACCCCTAAATGTAGTACAAAATTTCATGCAAAATAATGGATTCCTCTTTACTATACCTAGTTATAGCATGTTTCACGGCTTCTTCTTCTGCTAGCGTTACAGTCCGGGGTGGACCTGGGCCTCAACCAGTAAGCCTCTCCAGCCGGCACGATTTTTAGACAGCTGTCTCCAACTGCGCACACCAAGTTCATTGAAGTCCTTCTCCACCTGGGTGCGCCATCGGTTCCGTGGGCGTCCTCTATTGCGTTGTCCCACTGGTTTGGAGTTGAAGACTCTTCGGCCTGGAGCAGTTGTTGTCCATGCGCTCTACATGGCCCAGCCATCTTAGGCGTTGAATCCGTAAACGCCTGACTAGGCTCATGTCGCTGTACAGCCCGTACAGTTCGTGGTTTAATCTACTTCTCGAATTACCATCAACGCAAACAGGACCAAAGATTGAACGCAGAACTTTTCTCCCGAAAAGAGCAAATGCTTCTTCATCCGCTTTTGCGATTGTCCATGCCTCCGCACCATAGAGCAGGAGTCTTAGCTGTCGTAGGTCATCTTATAGACTGTTGTTCATTGGTGCATTCTAATAGGAGAATGAAATTCCTTTCTGTAGAGCGGGTCTGGCGTCATTATGTTGTAGTTCGTCGGACTGTTTGACTTCGTTTTTGTAGTTGTAGTTTCGATCGGCTTATTTTAAAGCACGATATATTTAAGACGTAATGCCACTAAGAGTATCCACCAATCGAAGATGCACCGATGTGTTTCAGCTTAATCTGGTCCATTATTGGGCGCCATGTTGGTTAATAGGCAGTTATCGTGGATTGTACCCATTTGGAGCTGCTGCCAGTCAAGGAAGTCACGATTTGTTCAAGACTGAGAGAGAACAAGGGTCTTGCAGAATTTTTCAGTTGTTGGGCGCCATGGTAACTTGTGGTTCATGTAACAAAGCTACGAGTGCTTTGTGAGTGTGCTATGTGAATCACTAACTTAAAGTCTTAAATAATAAAGTTTTAAATAATAAAAAAAAAAAAAAAAAAAAAACTGGCCACGAAACATGTAACTACCGTCTTCGTAAAGTGGGGCTTACCAATACAGAAATCTGTAGGTACTATGGCCAGGCGAAATAAACCAATCGACTTTTTCCAGTGAAAGATTCAAAATGATAACCAGATCACCTACATCAGGGAAAGGCTGCTAAGAAATCCCATCTAGGGGAGCTGTCAATTTTCTGAGGACAGCTCTTACCTCAAAGACCAAGAGAAGGGGGTACAGTACATATTATGGTCGCTTAAAGACTACATGTTGCATTGAATTCAATAACTTGGGGTGTGTCATAGCAGGACACTACCCCAAGTTATTGAATTCAATGCAACTTGTGGTATTTAAGGTATCGTTGGGCCTAATGACTGTCTCTTACTTTATTTTCGAAGGAGCTTATGGTCCTCTCAGAATTGTTTCTCGATTGGGTAATGTGCCAAGGATCGAAGATATAAGTTAAGAAGACTGGAAATAAACTGCAGTCTTGGAAAAAAGGTGACAACTCAAACGACCAACAATGTGCTTACAGACGGAACGTAACATAAGTTCATCAGAGATCTAACGGACAGCGGCTTAATTCTGTCCTTCTCCAAGTAATGATTAGCAGTGGCTTATAGACGCAAAAAGTTTCCTTAGGGAATTGGGAGGATTGCATTAAATTGGGAGTCATGAGATCTTGACATCGTTAGGTCGTCCTTTTGAAGCCTATCTACAAATGGCGAGCAGTATATCAAAATTTTCTACACACGCTAAAGCTGAATGGCTGTGTAAGATTCTTGGTTCTAATCATTGGTACTAAATTAAGTACTAAATTGGTACTAAATTAAGAAATACTTATTCCAAGAGCGTGTTTCCAGGACTTCCTTATGAAGCCCATCTACAATTCGATGGTAAGCAGTACATTAAGATTGGCCACACACACACACTTAATCTGAATATAATAATAATATGGGTAGCGCTACAGCCCGTAGAGGGCCAGGGCCTAGCTTCTCAGCAACCACTCGTGTTGTGCGTGCTATTGTTCTCTCACGAGTGGAAGGGACCTACAGTTTAATGCCGACTCCGAACGGCGTAGTTGAGAAGCTTTTTCTAGACAGGAAATACTCTTTGAGCATTGTCAGTGACTCGAAAGAGGTGGAGCCGTAAAATATGAAAGGTGGTAAGTTCGGGTATCGAACCTGGCCCCCTTTGCGTAGGAGTCGACGCACTAACCCACTACGCCACGGCGACCCACTTAATCTGAATGGCAGTGTAAAATCCTCGGTTCTAAAAACTGGTACTAAATTATGTACTAAATTGGTACTAAATTAAGAAATACTAATACCAAGAATCGAATACCAAGTCCATTGCTGGCAACTACATGGCTCGTATGGTCCACTGGCTATTCGTCTTATTTGTCAGACCCATATTACAAAAAGTGGTAGAATCCACTACTCCGACCAACCATTTTTCATGGTTTGCTGCTATACGACGTTCTGATTTACCGACCTACAACATTCCCAGTCAGTTAGTATCGTTCACAGATTTGACCAGAGTTGCCCATGAACGTTGGTAGTACAATGTATAATAGATAAAATAGTATGGGCAGCCCTCGACACTCCACACCAATTCATTCTCATCTGCCATACTTCATGGGTCAAGATGCGAATAGGGTTGTTCAAAGTAGAAACTGAGGCGTGTGTATGATTTAAAATCCTGGAGTGGGTTGTGCAAAGTAGCAACCAAGGGGTATTTATGGTTGCAAATTGTGATTGAGAATGTAAAAAAATATAGTAGAGAATCACTGTTTGGAACGTATTTACTTTGTGGAACGTATTCACTGTGTGAAACGTATTCACTTTATGGAACGTATTCAATGCGTTGAACGTATTCACTGTGTGTAACGAGTTCACTGTGTGGAACGCATTCACTGTGTTGAACGTATTCACTGTTTAAATACCAATCGATTACAGACTCCGATTTTTCAATGACTGTGAAAAAGTAGCCGTTAGTGATTTATCGCTCAACTCTAACATGAACTACTAAAACGTACTTATTCATATGCGACATGTTGCCTGCTTACGTTAACAACAACCATTAGTCTACTTAAGCTTATCCCAGTAGACGTAATCAACAGACAGATCGAGACCAGCACTTCAGCGATTAGACAGAAATCGCTTTAAAATTGAAAGAAAATCCATTCTGGACACCCTATCATCGTCGACAGATTTACCAGAGCTTGAAACGATTCGATAGCGCAGTTGGTAGAGTGCCTGCCCCTTATTAGCGGGGTCCCCGGTCCGAATCTCAGGAAACGCAAAGTTAATACGCTTTTATCCGATTTTCAAATTTGGTCCAGTCACCTTTTGCCGTTGGGATCAAATTAACGGCGGCATCACTGCAGCAGTCAATCAGTGGTAGTAGTCTGACTATGGGTATCACAATGGACCAATATGGTCTAAGTGTGCTGGTGAATGCACAAGCAGCCCGCCTATCTAACCCTAACCTACCAGAACTTGTCGCCCATCATACACCCAAGATCATACAGAAATTCTGATTGCCATGCGCCGAATGGTCCTCTGCGAATGATCAAAGATGGATGTAAGATTGGAGAAGGCGTAGATCCGGGTGTCAACTTTAAGGATCTAAGTCTCATTTCGATTGCTGATCTCCTGTACTGTTTTCAGCAGAACATCTAGAGGCGATATAAGCTTTGTCTTGACTAAGGAAACATGTGATAACAAGGACAGGTATCGTCATATGTTCTAAGAAAGCAGTCTCTGGGTGTACATTGTACTCGAAGTCTTTCCCGAACTGCTGCCTAACTCTTAATGATATGGCCGAGTGTCTCAACATTTCATCTGTTTTGTAACAAAAACCCGGCTCGAAGGACCGAAATAGTCCTATATTCAGCACTGCCTTTGTCGTAGTTTATTATCCAATTGACGCATGGTCCGTCTAAAATACAAAAACCATGAATATGGTCTAAGTTGTCCATTCTAGCTGAGGCTCCATTTACAGAGATCCGTTGAAATGCAAATGCCTGCACCACATAAGTGATGTCGAAGGAAAGACAATGAGAGTCTTCGAAGACGGATCATCTGATTCTAGAAGGAGAAAGACACTCTAGGAAGAAGGGCGATACAGTGGTTTAGAGATCTAGTAGTGGAGGATGCACGGCCACTTCAGATTGACAATTGGAAGAACGGCCACGCCGGGCTTGGAACAGAGAGCAGAGAAGGTCCCTGATATATTTAAATGGACATAGGATGGTGTATAGATAGGCTACACCATGTATTGATGTAAATATGTCCAAGTTCTAGCGCAATGAAATCATGGAAGCATAGAAAAAACCACGCTCCATTGGCCTATTCGGAAACAAAGAGCACGCAGCGATGGGGATCTAATCCCATAGCTTCACCTTCAAATGCAGGAGTTTTCAGCTTTTGAGGAAACAAGACTCACTCCATGTCTGCCTAGGCATGCAGGTCATTGTCTAAGAATAAGAAATCGCGGCACGAATGGCGCCCAACCCATAGCCCTTTGTCACCGAACAGCAACTATCTTAAGAGGCACCTCCGACTTCTAAACGTCTCGTCGACCATCAAGACAAAGCCGATTCATAACAAAAAAAACCCAGACCAAGGGACTTAAGAAACGTGGACATGAAGCATTCCAAAGGCACAAAGAGATCGTGACAATTGTTGACTTCCCGCACTCAATTCCACGGTAACCACAACTCCCCTCCTATTAGCCACAAAATCTCACAAAAAAAAGGGCTAATTTCAGACACTTCACGTTCCGGCGGACCACGGCTCAGCACTTACAACAGCCCGCTGGTGGTCATTACACCAGATATATGGATCAATTAAAAATAATTGAATATTCACACCAAGAGCTGAACACCACAGACCGTGCTGGCTTCCTGAAGCCGAAATACTCGTACAATGCGATGAATTACAATATCGCTCCGACACCCTCGACTGTGGCCACTTGGCCAGCGACCAAGGACGCCCGTGTGGCATTCTCTTACGCAACCGCACTCTGCGCAAAACAAACTTTATGACCAGCTCGTAAACATAGCCCACCAGCGCACGGGCTCAGCTAACCAGTAACGTCATGGCCCACATTATCGCTGCGCACAATCACACCAACGGTGTACTCATGAGAAACTGAAACTGAAATACCCACGCCCTCTCCACGTCTTCGGATCGGTTATGCTTCATAAATTCGCAATCACGGCCCGGTTCTAGATACAATTCGCCGCTCCGTGTGTTATTCTATTTATAACGCAATTTTGTTGCAATTTCCTAAGACTATCAACCCACTTACCTTTGCAAATGGCCTTCAACTCCTGGCGGCAAACTGCCGTCCGCCACAATGTACACCGGCTGGCCACCAGCTGTCCCAGCTGTGGCATACTGCAGACCTCCCTGGACGACGACTTGACCGTCGGCGGCGACCAGGCCGCTAAGATCGCTGCCCGAGTAGATCTCGAGGCCCTTCTGGTCCGTGGTGGTGGTGTAGATGACGGTCTTGTTGCCGTCGTTGTAGATCAGGTCGATGTGCTTGTCGTTGGGGTAGAGATCGCCGTCCAGCTTTCCGGTAACGGGCATGTGTCCCGAAAGTGACTTGGGGTCGTCATGGGTGGTGTAGATGATTTGGCCGCCCTTCTTCGGGTCGTCGTACATGTCAACCTCGGTCTTCACGGTCGAGTCGCTCTCGTACTGCTGCAGGACGGATGCGTCCAGTGGCGACGTCTGGTAGACGCCATGATCGTTGGCCAGCTTCTGGGCCTGGGAGAACATGGCCGCGGCGACGGCGCTGTCATTGGGCAAAAGCTTCGACGGATCGCTGACGATGCGCGTGAGGATGTGCTCGCCCGCCTCGTTGCGCGACAAAATGTGATGCTCCCCGTTGATGATCTCGCGGCTGATGATCTGCTGCTGCTCTCCATTGGGGCCGACCACGCGAATGATCTGATTCTCGTCGAATTCGATTTTGGCCAGCGGCTGCGGAACCGAGGGCGGCTGCTGCTGGCTCAGCTGGGCCACCATCCGGGCGTCGATCACTTGGTCCTCGACCTTCGGCGACTCGTAGATGAAGACCGCATCCTTGTCGTACAGCTTCGACGAATCAGTGTGCAGGTCCAGCACGTTGACGTTGGTCATGGTGGCCAGCTCGGGCTGAGGGCTCTCCGGAGATCGATGTATGGCATTTGGCGATATCAATGGCAAGCCATTCGAGTGCACGGAATGCGGCGATGCCGCTGTGGCATGCGGCGGTGATGGCGACGTCTGGTTCATGTGTTGCCGCTGCTGCTGGTGTATGGCAGCGGACATGGACAGGTCCTGTGATGTGAGTGGCGATGACATTGTGATGATGATGATGATGCGTTGATCAGTTGCTTCAAATCGTTCAAAACGTTTCAGCTTAAAGCTTCAATGCGATTGCACAGTGATGTCTGTTGTGGATTTGTTGATTTGTGTGTTCCTCTTTGAGGGTGTCCTTTTAGGTCCTGGCGAATGTTTTAATACTTAACGTATGATGATGCTCTTAGCTTAATTATAGGTTTCAACAAAAAAGAACAAAAGTAAAAAAAAAATAATGGAAGAGTATGGCTTTTTAAGTGAAGGCACTTGAATCTCAGCAAATGGACGGAATTTGTTGTAAGTTCTAGATGCTCTGTCTTAAGACTTAAACATTTATGGCACTGGAATCTCGATTGTGTGTTGGAGGCTTCCTCAGAGTGATTCCTTCTTCTCTTTGTATTTACATCGGTTTCACACACGATTCGTTGTACGTCACATCACAAGTTTTTCTTGTTGTATCTGGAAATGAGAGAAAAAAAATAGTGGGTTTTTAGTAAGATAGTGGGTTTTTTTTAAGGGAAATGTTTGTGGAAATTTGAATGTCAATGAAATAGTCTGCTGAGGTGTGTCAGGAAGGATAGGAGTGACGATGACCAATGTCGAAAACGAAAAGCAACTCAGGTTAGGTTGGATGGGAGGGACTCAACACACATAGGTCCAAATATTGATTACGATTGCTTTTAATATTGTCCAGTCTTAAGCGCCATTGACCAGGACAGGGATTATCAAGGAGCTATTCAAGAGAGGGATCTACTGATCAATTGCCTCCTGAGCTCAGAGAAACAGCGATTGGCATTAGTTATCCTGCGTTTAATCTCGGTACTGATGTTGTTCGTTCTGTTTACTGCCGACCCGAGGTAGACGAAGTTCTTCACAAGGGACAAGGGCTGTAGGTTGTCACGGGAGGAGAGACCACCGCAATAAGATGCACAATAGCTTCTTCCATAAAATAATCTTCGAATCCGTGAAAGCCCCGGTTAGAGTCTCCTTCCGAACATCTGCAAGGTAGTCGAGAAATTGAGCAATAGAGCCTGACCCACTGGGCTGAGGACAAGCATATTAGGTGTAGATACTAGAATGTATATAATCATTCTTGAATTTAACTCGAATCTCATTAGATTTGCGAGTGTTTCTAGAGTTATTAGCAGTAACCTAGAGATAGCGGCCAGAAGAGAGCTTTTTTTTCTAGCATCTATATCTCATGGTGTATACGTCCCATAGGACCAAATTGTATGCCTTTAAAATGATAGGATGTTATTCTAAAAAATCTACGAAGACTGTCTTTCGATTGGTCGACTCAGTTTTGTTTGAGCGCCCGTCAAAGATGAACACCATCACAGGGAAAATATGCCATATTTTACAATTTTTGTTCCATTAAGGCGAAAACTCACAACAAGAAAACGGCTGCAAATGTGAATAACGTTCATGGTATTCGTTGACAGTAAATCATGCACAGTTTTGGTTCCGTCGATTCCGTTCCGGTAACTTCGATGTCAAAGATGCACCAAGCTCTGGAGGCCCAACTGTCGAAAATGTCGAGTCCTCTCGTCAAGTATGCACTCTTTCGGAGCTAAATGATGGACAGAAAGCCATTTGGAATCATTTGGATACAAAAAGAAACCCGATGTATGCGTACCACACGAGCCAACGCCACAGAACCTCATGGAGCCAATTTCCATCCGTGAATCACCACTGAATCGCAACAACATCGACCTACTGCCGAAAAGTTACGACAACATCAAGCCAAGACAGTCGTAATCGAATCGCGGTCTGTCGGTACAACCGGTGGCCAAGCCTGGAATGACGGAACAGAAGGTGTATGCTTTGTGTTTGGTTGGACCGCATGCGCAAAACTCTGAAGGAAGTAATCGCTCAGGAGCGGCCACCTTTGACCTGTAGAAGAGGAATTGAGACAACACCAGATCACACACGTACCATTGCGACTCACCAGAAGCTGGTGTGGTTAAGAAGATAGTTGAGATAGAGGAGCTTAGTAATCATAACAGTGTTTGCAGGTACAGATCTATATCTGGGAAGGATAGTTGAGTATTTGCAGATCTTGTCGTAATACGTGACTGTCTCCCGATTAAGCGTATCGGAGAAAGATTAAGGAGTATGTTCAGAACTTCTTCTTTTTCTTCAAGTGGCGCTTCAATCCGGGGTGGATCTGGGCTTCAGGCAACAAGCCTCTCTAACTAGCATAATCTTTAGCCAACTGCTTTCAATTTAGACCCACAAGTTGGTGTACGTCCTTCTCCACTTGTGTGCTCCATCGGTTCCTTTGGCGTCCTATACTGCGTTGTTCCACTGGTTCGTAGTTAGAGTCATCGACCTCCACTCGGGCTGGAACGGTGTTGTCCATGCACTCAACATGGGTCAGCCGCCTTAGGCGTTGAATCCGTAGACGCCTGGCAGGGCTTATGTCGCTGTCCATGCAGTTCATGGTTGAATCTTCTTCTCCAAAAATAATCAACGCAGACAGGACCAAAGATTGAACGCAGAACTTTTCTCTCGAAAAGACCAAGTGCTTCTTCATCCGCTTTTGAGATTGTCCATGCTTCCGCACCATGGAGCAGGACAGGGATGATCAAGGTGTTATATAATGTTAGCATGGTCCTTTAAGAGAGGACTCTACTACTCAATTGCCTCTTGAGCCCAAAGAAACAGCGATTGGCATGAGTTATCCTGCGATTAATCTCGGTACTCATGTTGTTCGTTCTGTTTACTTGGGAGCTGAGGTAGACGAAGTCCTTGACCACCTCGAAGTTATAGCTGTCCACTGTGACGCTCTGTGCAAGACGTCGATGTTGTGTGTCCTTTCCTGGTGAAAGCATGTACTTCGTTTTGCCCTCGTTTATGGCGAAACCAAGTGTGGTCGCCTCCGTTCCTCTTGCCTTGGCGTGCGACTTCTGCACGAAATTCTCAAGAATATTGTTGAAAAAGTCACATGAGAGCGCGTCGCCTTTTCTAAAACCTTGTGTGACATTGAAGGACTCGTTGCGTTTGCTACGGAGGCCAAAGAGGTTTCTCCATCGCCGTCCTGCACAACCTGACGAATTTGGCAGGAATGTCAAAACTAGACATGGCGTTATATAGCTCGTCCCTATGCACGCTGTCATATACGGCCTTGAAATCGACGAATAGTTGGCGGGTGTCGATCTGCATCTCTTGGGTTTTTGCCAGGATCTGCCGTAGTTTGGTTTGGTCAATGGTGGACTTCTCCGGCCTATAACCGCACTGATAAGGACCTTTCAGGTTATTGACGTGTGTTTTCAGGCGCCCACACAAGGCGCTGCTTAGGAGACTCATCCCTCGGTAGTTAATGCAGTTAATGGGGTCTCATTTTTTTGAGTATTTAGAACGACGGATGGGTTATTTTCAGCGCTCCGCTAATGCATACACACGCCAACCGTTGCACCCCCTCTAGCGGTTTCTAGCGCGGTACAACAGATCGCGGCGCCATACGCCAGTATGGGCCTGACTACAGATGTTTTTTTTCTGTAGTCCCAGTTTGAACCCAATAGCCATCTTCCGAGGCTATAGAGCCATGGACACCTCTTCGACGAGTACCGTGATGTGGATTTTTGTGTCCAGAATAAGACCAAGGAGCTTTGCGCTGTCAATCAGCATTTTCACACATGTGGCATAAATCTTCAGCCGGCTGCAATTTCACACATTGTGGGAGGATCAAAAGACAGTGACTTGAATTTCCTGGAGAAGGGAACTAACTTTGTTTCCTGCGGATTGGCGCCTAGGCCGCAGTCTGTATCGATCCCTTGATCGTGGATACAAAATTTTCCACATCCCGAAATTGCATCATCGTCTGCAATGACCTTGCACCCTGCCCATTAATTCACTCAGCGCTACGTCCCACAAGCCAGTCGAGAGCACTCCACCCTGTGGTGTGCCTCTGTTGTCCGCTCTGCAGATCATGCTGCCACCAACCTTGGAGCTGTCCCTCTGTTCTGAAACGCTGGTCTATACAAGTCCCTATGGTATTTTCGATCAAAAGCCTGTTAGGTTAGGTAGGATCGATGTTATTAAAGCTCTCTGAGTGTCCACAAATGTCATGGCTTTGTCTATTATAGCTGCCAACGAGTGAGGGCTGTCACTCAGTTTTTCCAGAGTCTTCAGAAAGGATGATCAGCCTTTGGGTCTTATATCCTTCGGCTTGAAAAACACAATCCCCTCCACCATTCAACGCTCATCTTGAGCCACCCTCATTCACTTTCCCTGCGCTGCACCTCACTTCTTTTCAATCAAAGTGCTACCTAGGACCAGTGAGCAATTTTCTTTAATTTGTACATCGAAGACGCGCGCCAGCCCCCCTTACACTCACGCCACGACAAAGAACATTGCCGCACCAAAGTGGTGCCATCGCAGCAGCAGCAGCAGCATCAATAGTCGATACCGCGAAGCATCGGTGATTACTTACACCTGGAAGCCATCCGTTCACCGACAGCATCCACTCGTGTACGAAACGTCAATTCTGAAAGTGCGCACACGGCTGCCCGGACTTTTCCTATTTAATTTAAGGAAATTGCCCGCTTTTCTAGCCATGACCACAGCAGGCGGTTCGGCGCGGTGCGGTGCCTGATGGGGGTAAGCGTGTGCGGCATGTTCGACGAACAAAAAAGATTTGCATCCGGTCGAAGATGCAAGAAGAAATGCTTAAATTGCTTGTTAAGTGGCGCTTTGGGGCAATCAACCGCGCGCTGCAGTTGATTCAGTGATTCTCCTCTCGGTCGTTCCGGCTTCGTGTCCGATGAGGGAAATTGCCGCTACATTCTGCGGGGCACCCAACCAAACAACCAGCGAACCTTCCGATCATGGCCGACCGATGAGAACGACAACGACAACGACAACGATTGCGACGGCGACGACGATGACGGTGGTATGGTAATGAAAGGCTATCCATTCTCTATTTGCAAACGGTGGCTGCGAGCGGTAAGCTGTGGTGGATTGGTGTTGGCGGCCGCCGATGGTAGCAGAAACTCTTCATTACACCGTGCGACATTCCGAAAATGACTCCGGCAGTGTGACGGCAGTCACGTTGATTACTTTTCTCAAAACGACTCTGGCACTGAATCAAAGCCAATCCCCGATTAATCAAGCTATTACCGCCGTCGCGGCCCCGTTTATCTTTGTTCAGCTCGAGTTTTGTTTCAGTTTGTTTCTCACAGAGACAATGGCGGCTGAAGATTTATGCCACAATCGGTGGTTGGCATCAGCAGAAGCAACAGCAGCGATGGAGGTCGTTCGGGATGCGAGCAGTTCATCATCGCGCTGGAGGGTCTGCCTCACTCTAAATCATTCCAGATGCACTCTCGAGATAATAATGGATCGCATACTGGCAATTTGCACCAATTGGTGATCGCCGAGCACACACTGCGCGTACACCGATAAAATTGATCCCACTACCAATGCCGGCCATGATTAAGGCCAATAAATTATGAAAATTTCCCCTTCATCTTGGCGGCTATGGTGCTGGTGGTAGTGTTCTGCCGTCGCGTCGCGTCGTGGGGTGTGAATGCAATGCGGACCATTCTCACCGCTCCCTGCCTTGCAGCCCGGCCGGTCAGGATGTGAAAAGTGCGCGCGTACATGCAGCCCGCACAGCGGCATACATTTTTGCACTTCTCTCCTCCCCTCCCCCCACACCATCTCTCAGTGAGTATGGAGCAACGCCCCCCACATTATATGAAAATCGGTGTTCTGTTCTGTTCTTTTTCGAGTTAGCCCAAGCCTCCAGTTTATCATGCGAATGTGGGGGGTTGCCTTAAGTGCACAGGCTTACATGGTTACACGGCCGCGGCCGGTACCTGTGTCCATTTGCTTATTGTCGTAATGATTAATGAGCCCAGAGGGCGGCAGTTGTGTGAGGTAATTTACGAGGGGGTTCCCAGGCCATCCTCCCGGAGATTGGTGCTAGTGTGAAGTGCAGCTGAAGCCGAGAGGTGGAAGCCCGATGCTTGGTTAAATACGATTTCCGATGGAAAACTATTAGTTTGTGCTAAATGGTAGTTTAAACGGACCTCTGAACCGCTGGGTAATTGTATGTTAACCTAGATTCGATAGTCGTTGTCGATCGCTGATGGAATGTGCGACGAGGTGGGACGAGTGTGGGAGTTGCTGTGAAAACTCTGAGTTGTGTGTGTGTGCGTAGAAGTAAGAAAAGATCTGATTGTTTGTAAGCGGCTGTCTGGAGAGGAATTCCAGTGAGATGGCGCTTTCATCTTGAATTTATGGCTTTGTATAGAGGTTTGGGAATCAGCAGAACTAGATGATCAGCAGTTCAGGCTCAGGATGTAGAGTACACAGAGTAGAAGTTTTGAGCGCATTTTGAGACAAGTAACCAAGAAGGTGGAAGGGACCTACAGTTTAATGCCGGCTCCGAACGGCGAATTTGAGAAGCTTTTTCTAGACAGGAATACTCTTTGAGCATTGTCAGTGACTCGAAAGAGGTGGAGCCGTGGACTATGAAAGGTGGTAAATTCGGATATCGAATCTGGCACCCTCTGCGTAGGAGTCGACGCACTTACCCACTACGCCATGGCGACCCACTAGTGAAAGAACAATAGCACGCACAACACAAGTGGTTACTGAGAAGCTAGGCCCATGTTCACCTCGGACTGTCGCGCCACCCATATTATATTATTATTATTATAACCAAGAAAGTGGCCCAGCTGCAGTAGCTGTTAAGAAGCCAGTCGTCACGAAGACTGTGAACCAGCTCTTCGAGAAGTGGCCGAAGAACTTTGGCATCGGTCAACCCAAGAGTGATTTGTCGCATTTCGTGAGATGGTCCAATCACATCCGTGTGCAGAGTCTGTCCTAAAGAAGCGACAGACCTTGGACAAGGCCACCGCGGTGAAGATGTTCAAGGTGCTTGAGAAATACAGGCCCGAATCCGCATTGGTCAAGAAGCAGCGCTAGAAGAAGCTGATCGAAGGCCAGGTTAACTGCCAGGAGAACACTCCCAAAAAGAAGCCAGCCTTTATGAGGTCCGGAACCAACCTGTCTCCAAGTTGGTCGAGCAGAAGAAAGCTCAATTGGCCGTCATCGCTAACGATGTTGATCCTTAGGAGTTGGTGATGTTGCTTGTAGCTTTGTGCCGCAAGGTGGGTGGTCATACTACATTGTCAAGGCCTGCTTGGGACTCTTGGTCCTAGCCCTGACAGTTTCGAGGTCAATGACAAAGCCAACCTTGACAAGATCCTGGAGGCCGTCAAGACCAACTACATCGAACGCCAAGATACGAGGCGGTATCTTGGGTTCAAAGAGTTTGGCTCGCATCGCCAAGTTGGAACGCGCAAGGAGATTGAACTCGCGCACAAGAAAGGATAAGCGAACACGACTTCCAAGTGTCCTAAATACGCCTGAGATAATAAAATAGATTGTAAAGAAAAAATCAAAAAAATAAGTCATTTCTCGTTCTCCGAATGAGAATAAAGGACATGTCTTCAAAAAGGGGGAAGATTGAAATGTTAATTATTCGTCTTCTTCTTCTTCGTGTTATGTCACTACAATCCGAGACCTTAGCAAACAAGCCTCTCCAGGAGGCACAATCTTAAGCCAGCTGCCTCCAATTACGCACGTTAGGCTGGCTGATGTCCTTCTGCACTTCTGTGCGCTATCGGTTTTCTGGGACAGCATCTGGAGTCGAGCTCCCACCAAAATCACGAGCAGTGGAGACTTGAGTGTATCCAGCATCCACATGCACCCCGTATACCTCGCGAGAAAGAAAGTCTTTGTCCGCTTTAGTTGAACAAGCTTCTACTTGATGACTGTTACTATCGATGTCTTACACAGACCTATCGTCGTCCTTCGAGATGTGTCTCAGCAAGTGGTTGGCAAAGCTGATCCTTCGCTTAGGAGTGTCTCCGGGTAGGTGTGATCGATTGTATTCGCTTTGGAGCCTAAGTAGACAAAGTATTTTAGTATCAAATTTATAGCTGGCCATATTTACGCTTCGAGGACAACACAAGGGGAGCACCACTTTGTTAGGCTAAAACCGTCTAACAGCCGACAGGGGTTTTTGACCTACCGCGGGACTAGAATACAGAATCGGACGTAGCTTCGCACTGAGGTATGTGGGATGCCATTCTTAAGGAAACATTGAACTTCCACTCAATTGTACAGATTTATGACAGACCGGCTTTGATGTTTGATTTACACACGATCTCCTGTCTCTAATGAATGATGCTAAAAAAACTCCTGACAGACTATCCAAGACCTTTATTGACATCAGAGGTTTCGTTGAAGACTGAGATTAACGGCAAAAAGGCAATTGTCGCTAGTACTTCCGCATAGATTTGAAAGCGTTGATATGGCGTCTCATGCAGACACAAGCGTCTGCACTAAGCCTCTATCAGCGAACTCCTACTCTCACTTCCACGTGGTGAAATCTGGGAGCCGAGCACCCTCGATCGAAGATGGGGTAACCAGCCCCCGTGGGACGTCGTTGGCGGAGAGTATGCCTCTATTAGGGCTCATCTCTCTTTATGTATGGCGGCGGAGGAGCTGGAAAACTGATTGGCCAACGGCGGCATCCGAAACTCCAGTCAGAAGGGGCTACCTGGTGCGCAGTCCTTCTAGAGCTACTTCGACATTTTCGGAGCTCAGGTCTAGAAGGTTCTTTCAAGACCAGGACGGGGCCTTGAAATTGAGATGGCGGATGAAGATCCATATAGTTTTAGGGACAACGGCGGCGCTCACAGCCTCAGCGAGGTTACCGACACCGGATAAACCCGGAGCCTCCGCCCGAGGAATAGGGCCCGGCCTCCCAGTTGGGGGATGTGCCTAAGGTTACCACCTAATGGTTCGGAGACAACTAACTGCCTCGGATACAGACGGAATTAATGTCGACGACCCCAGCAAACGATACAAGGACAACGATTTTCGGATCTGCACGTGGATTGTTAGGTCCCTTAATAGACCACGTGCAGCCGAAGAACTCGCGGAGGCCCTGGACTGCTACAAAGCAGACATTACCGCAATCCAGGATGTGCGGTGGAATGCGCCGGGCAAAGAGAGGATGAGAAACTGCGACATCTACTACGGTGATTGTAACAGAGAGAGGCGCTTATTTGGATGTGGATTTGTTGTTCGAAGCAGACTTAGATAAAAAGTCTTAAGCTTTGTCTGTAAAAGCGAACGCCTCATAACAATCCGTATCAAGGCTACATCCGGGAACATCAGCCTGATTTGCGCCCACGCCCCGAAAGAGGACAAAGATGACAACAGTAAGGATGACTTCTATGATCTCCTAGAGAGGACTTACGATCAGTGTCCCAGCTTCGACACCAAAATCGTTCTAGGAGATTTCAATGCAAAGCGGGGTAAGGAAGACATCTTTGCCAATGTCATCGGGAAACACAGCCTACACGATTACCACTACCACATCCGCTAACGGACTCTGGCTGGTGGACTTTGTCAAGGGACGTAATCTCTCGTAAGCTAGCACGTGGTTCCCACACCTCAACATCCATAAAGGGACCTGGCGGTTCCCTGATCAATCAACCGTCAACCAGATTGGTCACGTTGCGATCGAGGTCAGGCACTCCTCCAGTATTCTTGAGCACTAAACAAATGTTTTGTTTCACACATAATTCACATAGATCCTTCTGTCAGAATATTAAGATAATTGATCTGAAAGCGTTTTGTTTTATTTACAATTGTCATCGTGTGTTTTCGTTGGACCACCCTTTAGAAGTAACGCCCTTATATCATCTCGTCTTTATTGGCCATCATGATCCACAGATGCAGTCGTGGGGAAAAAGCACGCACGAGACACCTCTAGATCATTCCATTTCCCGCCATAGACTCTAACTCATCATGAGCCGTGCCTAAGCGCAACCTGGAGTGTTTTTCGAATTGGAACGATCACCTCGTCGTGGGTCTACCAAGTGGTCGCTCACCTGATTGGGATTTCAACTTCTGCTTATTAAATAGAGGAACATAATCATTTGTTCAGATCAATCCTAATTTTCTGCATTCTATTGATGTAACTTCGGTCTTGGCCCGGCAGCTAGTACCGACAATCGCACGAGAATGAACCCGTCCTAAGATCCTTACCAAAAACGTGTCTCCCCCGTCCACAATCCCCGAATCTGCGATGCCAGTGCACACACGATTGAATGCAAAATCCCAGTACCACATGACCTATCGCTTGAATTTTATTAACCCAGAATCTATTGCCGACGTTCACAAATATGGCAAAATGAACAAGAAATATGTGAAAAATCTCCATAAGCCCCAAAGGCCTCCACGCAGATTTTCGAACTCTTCCGCAGGCCTGCCTCCTTCCACCCACCCACCGCAAACATGACCTTCTTCCATTGTATTCACCGAGCGCACGGTTCAAGTATGGTACCAAATAACTCCACCACTCTAGACTCCATTGTACATGCGTGAAATAATTCAAATTACAAGCGCGCAACCGAGCTTGAAGTTGTTAACGTCATGTCGTATTGTCTCACAGCGCGAACACACAACACATCCACACGTTCGTTGTGCCTGTGCAACCAACCTCTGCGGCTCTCTCTCTCTCTCTCTCTCTCTCTCTCTGTTCGCTGCCAGTGCCACGAACAATGAAATCCAATAAAGCATAAATTCCCCGCAAACGAATTGTGTTCTGGGGCGCTACACTACACCAATCCAATCCAATCCAATCGAATCGAATCCAATCGCATAGAGGGCCCCTCAACGAGCAACAAAGAATCCAATAAATAATATCGACCGCAGTTACACATTCACACACACACACACAGACGTAATTGCATTATGCAAATTGCCTTCCTGGTCATAGCCGTAATTGCCTTTGTTCTTCGGCACGGGGTCGGGTTCTAGCACTGTTGTCGTCGTCGTCGTCGTCGTCCTCGTTGGCACCACCATGTGGGAGAGCTGCCAACCCCTTCCGTCGTTGGCGCCATGCCTTGGGCCGCCCCACAGCCCACCGAGCGCGGAGAACGGTTTCAGGCCAAAAATGTTGCAAGAACCCGGCTAAGTACACATTTCCGTGAATATGGCTCAATTGACGGTGCGCGGTCCACTTTAATTGATTTATTATCGAGTGGCCCGCGAGAACTGGATCATTTGTCGCCGCTACGTCCGCCTCGTCTCAAGCCGCGACACGGCACGGCACGCCATTGGCCGGGTCGGCATCACCTGAAGTACACAGAGCCTGAGGAGAATTGACAGTCATTTGAAACACCGTCATTGGCAATCGACGAAACGAATTCCAGTCGGCTTAGGTCACTGGCGACGCGACCATTCTGTTCGTTCTGTTCGAACACGAGCGCATTCCACGCCACGGGCGCATTTTATGGCATTCACCAATAATTTGCGACATTAATACACTCGGCTCCTTGTTTAGAGCGCCCATTTAATTGCAATAATTAATATTTCAGTGAGTCCGCCGCAGCTGGACCGATTCGCGAGTCGATTGCATAAATTCAGTGGTCTTAGTGTCGCGGCGGATGCGCGTTGCACACATGTGTGTGCAACCTCGCACCACACCGCCGCCGCGCCTGCCGGGGGGAGAAAATGTTGCCGCTAAAAGGCAGTCAGTGCAAAGGCATTCATCTTGGCTGTCAAAAGGCGAAGAAAATCCAAAAAAAAAATTCAAAAACGTCCCGTGAGCCGAAGATATACGCTGAGACGCCAAATAGACGTCAAGCTGAGCCTGAAATTGCCATCCGCAAAGGACTGGCTGTTCGCCTGAGAGTTTCTAATGGACGAGCTGTAATAATTTGTCTCTCTCGCCTGCTCTCTCTCTCTCTCTCTCTGGTCTGGTCACTCGCCGACGGTCAGCGGGACTGCTGGACTGTGGGACTAGGCTTATCCAGACAGACGACGTCGACGACGACGCGGTGGTTTTAATTAAGTTTCTCTAATCGCTTGTAATGAGAAGAAGTCGGCGTGTGATGTACCACCAGTGCGCGGAAGAGCGGACTTGACGAGGCATAGACAAATGCTGAGATGGCAACTTTCGCCGTGCGTTGTTGTGCGCAGACGACAGCGCACTGCGCGACGACGACGACAATCGAAGTCAAAAGGTTAAAAGACGCGCCTTGCGAAATTCATATGCGCCGCGCTTTCGTGGCCGGTTGCGTCTCATGCGCGCTGGGCTAGAGCCAAAAGGAACTTCCGCAGAAGGTTCACTCGCCGTTGTGTGTTGGGTTTCGTTGGCGGATCGGTCCATGGACCCGGTATCACTTGCATCGGAGGTCGCAGCCAAATAAATTAGTGAGCTGGGTCAGCTGGGATGGCATTCACGTGCCTTGGCAGTGAGTCTGGCTGTGAGTCTGAGCGGACGGGATGACCTGGAATGTGGGAAGCACTTGGGGTTGGGCTTCGCCGCTGGAAAGCTGCAAGGCCCAGCTGGTCACCTGTGGCTAGAAAGTTTTTGATTTAGATTTTGTCTGCGGGGAGAGATCAGCGGTCAACAGATCAGATGTGGTCGGCAATGCAACGTGATTTGGGAAGCAGCCGAGGTCGAGGGGAATGCGTGTGTCAATGTCGTAGAGCATGTGCAGAGATTGTACGGAACTTGGTCGATCAGTGTGCACCGATCGTGAGATTACCATATTCCTGGAGAAAATGCGTCGTGTACAGAGGGTCTTATGGGACAGAAGAGCACCAAGAGCATGTTAAGTCTTGGACACTTTCAAAGGCCAGGCGGTCAGGTATTGTTCGTAAACTAATGGATTTTAAGGACAATTGCCGTTTAAACCACGGTTGGTCACTGTATGCCTTGAGTCGCTCGGAAGTTACAAATGAAGATGATGACCGATGACGGACGTGTCAGAATGACGCACGGACACGACGAATTTGCAAAAGTTAGCTTTTTTATGACAAGACCTTAACCTGGTGGGCATAAGTAAAATCTAAAACATTCTTCAGGCACAACTGGCGGACTCAGTAGCTGAAGGCAATTCTACGCGATGGCAATACTGTCATGATAGCATTGTAGCGTAGCACGACTGTCTGAATATACGCGCCCAAGTTGCTGCCGTCGGTATGTTATACTTGAGGTTGCGTTTTTTTTAGCACATACTCAGCGGGTTAAGAAGCACCACTGTTCTTTTTAAAAGAATTAGTTATTGACTCTGTGAAATAAGCAGAAGAGATTCAACATCTATGGTTAGGTACTGAAACGTAATGAAATCAAATGAAATGTTCAACCATGACTGACGCTGATGATCAGTCACGAGCAACAAGCTTAAGCTCTAAATGACGCCGCATCCTCAGGGTACTCTATGATCAGAGATCTCTATGAGAGCTAGCGATAGCTAAAGTCGACAAAATTGAAGAGCTCCAGTCAGGAGACGGTGAAGACCTTGACTGTGATTTATCTAATACCACGTTTCCACCGAACGAAACCGCGAGGTTTCATCAGTTTTCTCCGTACCTACCAGGCTTCGCCAAACATTTTCAAGGTCAAAAAGCCTCGAGGTTTCTGATAAACCTCGTCCCAGCCCCGTTGAATTCATCCGTCCATGTGAGGTTGTCAAACCGAACAAGCCTACAGACTGAACTTCAGTTTATTTCGGTGATCATTTTCTCATTCCATCTGCTGGTAGTGTGAGAACTATTATTTCCCGTTAACAGACAGCTGTTCTGGTATGCATTTAAAAATTGAGAGCGAGTGACATTTGTTTTGGCGGGCACTTGTACATTGAGAGCGAATGACTCAAAAATTGAGTGGGAAATCACTTCAAGCTCGGTGGGAATATTTGAGGTTTCAATACAAGTTCATTCGAACCTCGCGGCTTCGGTTCGGTGGAAATGTGGTAGAAGGTTGTCTAGAGGTTAAAACCCAGCATATATGTACGAATTTGTTTGCATACCCATCAGAAAATGGCTATCACTGCTGCTCCCATTGAATTGAAAATGGGTTCTATTTGAGGAAGATAGACGCGGGAATTGTCCGAATTTGAAATGTTCGGCTCTGAACGTGTGGGAGAAAGCAACAGAAATAGCTCGAGGCTAAGGTCCAGCCAACGTGGTGCTCCAGAGACGGTACTATCTGTTTGTTGACGACACAGCTGCCTCGACTAATACGCTTTTTATGTATGAGCAACTTTCATAAGTCACGGCGCCATCCCTTTCGAGTCACTAACAATGCTCAAGAAGTGTGTCTGGCTACAAGAACCTCTTTAACCTTCGGCATTCGCAGTTGTCGTGAAATTGTAGTTCTTCTGCACTCCTTGGGAAATACATGAGCTGCCAGTAGACCCGGTGTGACCCCAGCATGCCGAGAAAAATTTTGCACTGCACCCGAAAAATGCTTGCAAACAATAGCTTTGAGATTCGATATTATTATCCCACAAGCTAATGATCCGATAAAAACGATCATGTGATGCAAAATAACCCTCTCATTTCCAAAAAAGAAATACAGAAACGTACATGATCACAAAGGTTAGTATGGATTAGTATCAAGGGAGCCCAAAAATCTACGCCCTCCTCTAGACAATCTTCCATTCTACTACCATTAGAAGTTTTTGGGAAGACAACAACGAACGTTTGCCGTTGGTAAGACTTAGAGAGTGTGGTTGACGGCTGCTACAAGATATATAAAATGGTACGTACTAAATAATGCAAGAATCCCGATGCGGATTGACTCTATCGCAACAGTCGATACCTAACTTGGCAGGGTGCACTAATTTATCAAAAATCGTAGAATTAAATTCACCGCAAAACTCCAACAACTTCCATGTCTAGACTTCATAACCACATCTGTGCCTTCTTGTCAGAAGCGAAGTTAAAGAAGCTGCTCGAATTCTGGCAATTTGTTGTATTCTAGACCAGGATAGGTGACCATCAATGTTCTGGCGACAACATCAATCATTTCAAGGAGGGTATCACACAGATGCAATTAAACCCTATGCTGAGTGCCTGTGCAGTCATAGAATACCCTTGTGCAACGAGGCAACGAGATGATGTTAGCACTGACCTACGAGACGCTCCACTTCCCAGACTCTAACGAATGTGAGCATCATGTCGATAGTCTGAATGGGACCTGATAGTCTCTATATGAGTCAGTGTCATCTACTCACATTCGTGTTCACGTGTTCTTAGGATGAAGTCACGTGATCACGTGAATTTGTTTCACGTGTAGTTTTTTTTCCACTTTATGATGTGTAATTAGATGAACGGTCAGAATCTCAACTTACAGGAATTGAATTGTTTTCAAGCGCATATAGGATGTATACGCTACCATTCGAATTTTGTGTAGTGTTTCACGTGCCTTGGTGTCACGTGATCACATACAATTAGATGAACGGTTACAAAATCAGCTTACTGTTAGGATGTTCACGTGTTGAAGTGATTTGATTTCAAGTACACATAAGATGCATACACGACCATCTCAATTTGGTGTATTTTGCACGTGTCGTACGTGTCACGTGATCACGCATAATCAGATGAACGGTTAGAAACTCAGCTTACGTGCTTACACACGTATTTTCAGGATTAATTAGAATTTCATGTAGTTTTTCATGTTCCCTACGTGACACGTGATCACGTGTATTTAGATAGTCCCTCAGAATGTCAGTAAAAAGTAATTGATCTCATAAAATTTGGTGAAGATTGGTAATCGAATGACCAAGAATGAAACACGCTCAGGTTTAATGCTCACAACATCACGGATTTGTTTTCACAATTCACTAGGTTTTCCTGGCTAAGATTGATATCAACAAAGCTGCATGTGGCAGAACGGCGTGTCCTCAAAGATTAAGGAATCATGTTACTTTTCTTTCTAATCGCATTTATTACGTCCGTGGTTTAGCCTATTGTTAGCTCACGTGTCACTCACGGTACGAGTGAAAAATTTCAGAAAATATGATCCAAAGCACTCATAAAAAATGAAAAGAATGAGCACAACACTCACTAAATCATCGAAGCTTAAGAACTCTTGCACGACGTCGGTCGTGACGGCTGATCATCATCGAAGCTAAGACGCGCTATCTAGTTAAGCTCAGCTTTCGTGGAACATATCAATTCTTGTGAAAAATGATTGGCAATGAATGCAGCACGATAAGACATAAGATGAAATTTTTGACCACTTTTCTAAGCAACAAGCCTTCTAACAGCCTTTCCTGGTGCCCAAAAACCAGACCCTAAACCTAACCAAAAGACCTTCCCCTCGTCGAATGTTTTTGCCTTCACATTTGCGTAACTCCCCATTCGTTCAGGAACTTCCGCCATACATGCACCTTTGCACTTCGCATGATTAATCACCCGATAAGCATATAATCAAGTGTTGCTTGTGGATTGCTTCCCCCCAAGCGAACGTCCTTCGTGCCAACTCGCATGCAAATCAATAAACAACCGCGCTACTTAACATCTTCATTTCAACAGCTTGTCTCTGAACAATGTGCGATTTGTTGTTGCCCCTATCGCGCCCTCAACCCCAATCGCCCACTCGACAAGTATGCTAATGGCATTAATCAAACCGCCCGTTAGCGCGTTCGTAGGCGGCACTTAGTCGTTGTGTTGTGCTGCCTTCTGCCTTCCTTCTCTCTCTCTCTCTCTCTCTCTCTCTCTCTCTCTCTCTCTCTTTTTCTCTCGCTCGCTCGTCGATAATTAAAATTCATTTTCGTGCAGAGTGTGCAACAGTCCACCCACCACCCACATTGGGCCGCTCTCAAGAATTCCGCACTCATCGTCGCAACATGACCAACATGCCCCCTGGCAATCACGGACTAATTACGAGCATCCACACACAGCACACGGCAGCAGCAGCACTACACACTGTACACAGCACCGTCCGTTTGGCAGAAGCAACTTTCAGCATCGCCAAGCCAACGTTAAATTGTTTTTAATAAATTTTTATTCAGCGCGAGCGTAGCGTTATTTAGCAGCGTGTATGCGCAATAATCGTCAAACCGAATGTTTACATCACCTACACTGGACTGCACGCTCACGGTTCCCTCACACTAATTGTTTATCGTTTGTTGCTGGTTGCTGGTCGCGTTGTTGTTGCTGCAGTTGATCTTGTTGCCGAGGTTGAGTGCCTCGAACAACATGTTCATTTTATTTCGCTCATAAGTTTTAATGTTGGTTTGGTCAATGTTTTTCAGCGCGCCGCAGCTCGCTCGCGCTTACACTCAAGCTCACGCTCTCAACCTTTGAATTGGCGCTTGGGCGATTGACCATTGAACGGAAATCGAAGATCTCGTGTGCGCCTCCTTGTGTCCTGCAGGGGTTTGCGCAATTCATTCAAACGTTGGACGGAGGACGATGAAACCAGACGAGGCATGTGGGTTATGTGTGTCGTTTGGGGTGGAGTACCCTATTTTTTTTCGAGAGTTGTGGTATCGCATGGGTCTGGTGACGAGGTTTGAGGACACTTCTGTTGTCTGTGATGGAGGTGTGCCATCACTAGCTCTCTAGCTCAGTCATATCATGTCGATTTAGTAGCTCGGACATTCCCGATTGACTCAGCCTTGTTGTTGACGCCTGTTGCTTGTCACAGAGGCGTGCCACCGCTGCATTCCCTTGGACCTTCTAGCTCAGCCATGTCATGTCGATTCTGTAGCTCGGACATTCCCGATTGACTCAGACTTGATTTCCCCCAACTCAACCGCCAGACAAACCACAGCACACCCTATACCAGGCCAGCGAAAGACAACAGGAAAAATCCACAATTCCCTGCAACCAATATAAAGCGATCATGCATAAAGTCAATTCAAACTAATTGCCACATTTAAACCAGACTTTATTGGAATTGCCCGCACACACATGCAGACCGCTCCTGCAAGGCCCCGTGCGTCCGTGCGCTGGCGCTGGAACCCAACCAACGCCAAAGGAATCGTTCACCACCAGATCCGAATAAAAATCGCAAAATTGTGTAGATAAAGCGCAATAAACCACCACGGATTGCACAGCATCGCCGCAGATGCTGGTTGCCAACTTCAAAGATATTTTTATAGTTAAAACTTATTTTTAATGTTTTGCCAGTGCACACACACTCACACACACACGAACGGACTCACGAGAGAGTTCGCGCATCATGAGATCTTGAAGATCAGATTGGTCATGGCGATACAAGTGCAGATAAAACTTATTTATCTCCGCGCGATAGGCCGGGAATGATGTGCGTTCACGTCTGCAGTCTGCACGGCTGGCCTAATGAAGATATCCGCTCGCAGTGGTGCAAGGGCACACACCCAGCAATCCACTCTCACGCGGGGAAATGTCCTTAATTTATTTAGCGATTTCAATATTTTGATAAGCAAGCGCTCGCGTCGGTGTGCAGCACCTCCCTTTCTATTTAATGACAGGATGTTCATAATTTTGGAGGAATGCAACGTCAATCGGTGGTCCATAATCGTTGAATGGGGCGGCTCTCTCTTTCGCTGTAAAGTGATTACGTTGCACGTATCGAGCGATGATCATGTAATCGGATTTAATACGAAAACCCGGGTGGGTATAGACTTAATATTTATATTTAAACACATTTAATTACTGCCACAGTTTATGGTGATCCGATTGGTAATGAGTTTATTACTCACTCGGAGAAGGAAAGCTGCCCGAGGTGACTAATCCTGGAAGCAGGTGTGCGGACCCGATTATTGCGTGTTTGGATTGGACCTTGCGAAAAGAGTTGAGCTGCTCGCGAAGGCTATTTGCTAAGTTTACTGCCCCAAATCGGTGGTGTTTTACAAGTCGCCAGTTGTTGAGCTGCATTCGAAGCAATTACTATTCGCGGCTTAAGTGTATGAACATTTAATGCGACTCCATTAAGAGGTTAGATCGCTATCATTTCATCACACATAAAACTGGGGATTAGAGCTGGCCAATTATGGCTTGTTTTTGTAGGAGATTGGGAGCAACTACACGGATAGCTGTTCTTGATCTGTTCGCTCAGGTGTCTTGCTAGAAAAATGTTCTCAATCAAAAAACATGGACAAGTGAAGACCGGCCAGGAAGTCGAGAAAGTTGACAGCTTTCTATATTTAGGAAATGTGGTCTCGGATAGCTGCGGTGGCTCTGAATTGGAAGTGTGCTCTGAATTGGAAGCTGCGGCCTTTGGATCGAGAAAAACTTTGTTATCAGCGTGAGAGGCAATCTGTAAATGTTCCGCTCCAACACGAAAGTTGCAATGTCTCTTTGGCAAATCTTCAACAAACATCCATCGGCTTTTTTGGCCGAACCGTATCTCCTCTAACTCCTTATTGTACGTGAGAACGGACCGCTACACGAAAGAGAAACTGAATTATACACACTCTACTCACTTTCCAGAATAACTTTTAATTCTAGGAAAACGTGCAGCAGAACAATTGGAGATATTAATTCAAGAAGTTTATCGCATTATTTATCTGACTCAATGGAGAGCTAAGGAATAGTTGGACATCGTCAGCATACATATGGATTTCGCAGTGTTGAATGTCATTGACACACATGGACAACAATTTAGGACCAAGAATGGTTCCTTGCGGTATCTCACTTTGTACGCTAAGGAAGCCTGACGATCTTTCACCAGTAGTCACACACTGTTGCCTACCACTGAGGTACGATGACATGAATCTTGTCGATGAAGATGAAAACATGAAGTCACTTCGGAGTGAAACAATGTTGGTTGGTTTTCATCTAGGCCCCCTGGGATCTCATCAACGACAAATAATAGATCTGTACAGGAGAGCTCAAACTTGTTGGTTGAGGCCCTATGCCCCCCGAGGGACTAAGGAAAGTAGGTAAATAAGTAAAGAAGATAGTACGTCTATGTTCGAATCCATTGACTGTTCACTGTTGGATTCTTAGTATTGAAGGCATCAGAACAGATATGAGGCTGTACACAAGCTTAATAATAATATAATAATATGGGTGGGGCAAAAGTCCAAGGCGGACCTGTGCCTAGATTCTCAGCAACCACTCGTGTTATGCGTGCTATGGTTCTTTCACGAGTGGAAGGGACCTACAGTTTAATGCCGACTCCGAACGGTGAAGTTGAGATTTTTTCTAGACAAGAATACTCTTTGAGCATTGGCAGTGACTCGAAAGATGTGGACCCGTGAATTATCAAAGGTGGTAAATTCGGATATCGAGCCTGGCACCCTCTGCGTAGGAGTCGACGCGCTTACCCGCTACGCCATGGGACCCACTTGTACACAAGCTTAAGGGCGGTATATTCAGAAACTCAGGGAGCACCTAAGAGAACTAGGAGTACCAGAAGAAGGTCTGTGGAGAATCTAACGAAATTCCAGAACATATAGTGGGATTTTGTGACACATTAGCCCACAAGAGACAAATATATTTGGGTGAGCAATATATTTGTGGAAAAATTTAAGTCACTAGAAACAGCTCTCTTTCTCAGATTCCTAAAGTAAACTGGTTTAGAGAGAAAATACTAGAATAAATCTTTTCCACCTTCGCGCTACAGGAGTCCATAGCCCTCAGTTCTGAGGAACTTTGAAAAGAACTGCAAGTGAGGGGAACTCTTAAGAAAGCAAAGTTATGGAAGATCTAAAGGTCGCTTTGCAAAATACCCTTAAGAAAAACAATAATAAATAAGGATGATATAACCAAATAAAAAGGGGATCGGGGGTACCACCGTACCCCAATGAAAAAAATACTTATATAAAAATGTATTTGGCAAAATCTCACAAGAAACTGTTACAATTATAATTCAATAATTGGTTTTTATCACAAAAAGGCACGGAGGCGATAACTTTGGCGCAAAAAATGTGAATGGCTTTTTGTTGATGCGTCAAAAACAAGCCTTTTTACAATGGAAGGAAAAAAATGAAATAAAGTGGGAAAAAAACACAGAAAACAACGGCAACACTTACAATGAAGTACTATACTGATTTTGAAAGTCAAAAACCTATTCTTTAATCCAAAGTTTAAATTAAATTATTTGTTGTTTAACTTGCAATTTTTGGCGTCATATTTATTGTACTCTTCAAAAGTAAAATAAAATTAAATTATTTCCCAAAAGTTGGATATCATTGATTTTGGTGCTGTTTCTGATTGGCGGGAGTTTTTAAAAAACCTATCATGCCAAGGTTATCAAAGCGAAATTTTATCATTTTCAAGATTGAACAAAGGAAAATGTGGCGTCAGAGCACACCCTCTTTTTTAACAGCTTAATGGAGCCACTACTTCAACTGTCGACAAGTCTAGCGTCCGACAAAACTGGAAAACCCAAGACAGTCCCAAGGACTTTAGGTGCTCAAAGACCTGGTGTGAAATTAAGACTCCCAGACTATCCAATCAATCCGTGCATTCTGATGGAGAGCAAAATAAGATTTCTTCTCCATAAGTACAGTGATCAAGATTGGGGAGACTTAGTTTTTGTGCTACATTTCTGACGACCTTGAATGTGGGACCGATAACGTCTATTTATTGCGCCATCAATCGATTCAAAAGCTGATTATATAGCTTTGAACACCAAATTGTTCTTTTCCATTTGATTACTTTATCAAGAGGAAGCAATTCAATCCGCTTAAAATATTCTGACTGGATCCTAAGTCTCGAAACGAATACAAAAAGCTGAGAGCATTGTTATCAACGAAAGATTGGATCGGATTAGAAGTTCCAGACAGGAGATCATTTACAAGAAATAGAAAAAGTGTCGGAGACAAAACGCAACCTTGTGGGACGTTTATTTGGTAGATATTAGACATGAACTTTTGCAGAACAATTTGAATTGATCGGTTCGAAAGTTAGGTTCTACTCAAATGGAGCGGTGCAGTGGCCTAAGGATTCGGGTGGATTATCCGTCCCGACAATGCTGCAATTTTGCCAGAGCGTGTGAAATAGGTCTCGTCGGTCATCAAATTTGATTTTGAAAATCGAGTTCAGTGTCAACTAATCGATCGATTGCTTGACCGTATATCAAGTGGACGTGGAACAAATGCAAGACATCTTTCAAACCCTATTACTGAATATGTTGATCGAGGTGACGATGTAAGAAGCTCTCTCTTTTTTACCGCTTCAAAGAGTTCATTGGAACATTTTGAGTGTGGATGAACGTGTGTCTCCCAATGTCCACTGTGCGAAACGAATCAGATACTTCAGTATTCTCACCAACCAGTGTTCCATTCTGGTCCAAGACAAGTTGCTTATCATGAGATATGTGGACACACACCGCAAAGAGAAACGAATTAAGTCCACAATCGTAAATTTTTCATAAAACAAAATAATGACACCAAATAACCAAGTCCGACGCTTGGCGAAGTAGAGTTGGGAAGTGTAAATTTAAAATTAGCTCCACAGCAACAATCGATCACTGCATTTCGAAGTCCGCTACGTCAATGGCTAAGCACTGTCACACATTGCGCCAGCCCGCCTGATGAAATCAAACGGGAGTTGCGAACGAGAATGCCCCCAGTGATGATGAAGAGGGTGTGGGGATATGGGGAGAGGAATCGAAGATAGTGACATATGGCTGCGCCTTCGCTCCTTCAAGTGAAATCACCGCCTGATCAAAAGAGGGATTAATAAGGAATACAAGGGCCACGATAGAAGATTTTCCACTTCAGAGACATGTGAAGCCTGCTAAGACCTGACTCTGAAAAAAATAAAAAAAAAAACTCGTCGCCCAGAATGCAATTTCGAGAAGAAAAGAAAAAAACAAATGTTGGGTCTGCCTTCGGATTTGATCTCGAGACCCGCGCACTCCGCTTTTTTCTTTTTGGAGACGCCTCAACGGCTAAAGCCGACTCCATCACTTTGACAGAGTTCCTCTAACTGATCAAATGAATGGCTTCGATCATTTAACTGGCTACATGGTGCTGTAAGTAGAAACCCTTCTATCTATCTTCGGTGGGCCACACGTAGCCTAGTATCTTGTTGTGCTGGCACGACTGGACACGACTGGACTACTTCGGAAAAAATAAAAATGTAACCACGTTTTCCGTTAAGCCCCTTTTGTTTTTCTTTTCTCTGTAAACAAAGCACGACGCTATGGAAAGAAAACGTACCTCTTCCAATCGAGATTCCCCTCCATCCATTCGTTTGTCAAAAAAGTGTTCCTCCTTCCCTTCACCACCGAATTTTTTTCTACTTTACCATTTATTTTCTTAAACTCACTTTTCACTCACGGCTCACCTCACTCAACTGATCATCTTACTTACTCCTAGTAACCTCAGACCCCCTTCGAGATGTCACTCAATCTCTGATCTTCGCTCGTTCCCGATTCACTCAGTTTGTCCACGCCGTAATAGACAACCCGTTATTCCAAATAAGGAAACAAAATAGGAAAAAAAGAGAAAACACGTCCAACGGCTGGTATTGAACTCACATCCTCTAGACTGGGAGTCTAACCGCCACCCACTGAGCCGTGCTAAAATCGAGAAAATCATTGACAAAACCTAGTGGAATAGATTTGGTCACTCCTTTCAACTGGGGTCTTCTGTTGGTATTTAAGTCCAAAATCCTTACCTACAGACGTGTCTTCTGGAGACATTTTATGGGTGATGCCAAGTCCCTCTTGGCTATGGCAATGTCGCCAATCTACTTCGTTTCACAGTAAACCCCAGATGTCCTCTCCCCAACTGGTTACATGGTTATTCATGGAATAATTCAACGGCTGAAGATTCAGATCCACCAGAATGAACCCAGACACTTGCAATCAATAATCTTCAAGAGGCTGTCAACATAACCTTTTTTTTTGTCAGGTTCCACTTGGAGACATCCTGGATGACATGTCGAACGGCGCGAGCATTACGGAACTATCTTTTGATATGAGACAAAGCCTACACACCCGCTTAGGATTGCATTACATGAGAGGTTCCTAATTATTTTCGGTCACGGAACCCTAAATGAGCAAACCCCAAAATTGATTTTAACATAAAAGATCTTTTGGATATTTTTATATTTGACAACGAAAGAAAGATTAAGTGATATTTTAAGTTTTATAACATATTTATAGTCGAACAAAAAATACGTTGAACATTTGTAATGGGAAAGTTAAAATTGGTCACATATTACATAAAAGATATCCAACATAAGCCATAATGCCAGACAACCGATAGGGAAGGTCGGTTGTGTCCAATCGGTTTTTGTATTTGTTTTTGTTCGTAAGCCGAAAACCCAACTCTACAAATGGAAGGAGAGTCATAAGTGTTTTTTCTCCAACTGCAGGGTATTCATCTGTCAGTCCAACCCAAAATGTATTCAAGGTAGAATCTTCTGATTCAAAACTTTATTGATTGGATGACCATTTGATATAGTACATTTTCCGACTAGCACTGTTAGCATCGGTGCTCAAAGACCGCGTGCGTATTAACTTTGCTTTCACTGGGATTCTAACCGGGGACACTTAACCAACTGCGCCATCCAGTCACCATCATCATCATTGTGCATACATTGCGAATGCCATCAAATCACCATCTGCGTAAACCATTAACGATTTAAGATATTTCACAAGATTTCAATTAAGCAGCGCTTCCAATAACTTAGAAAGGGACATAAGTTCTACGGTTGATAAGGTTCAAGGTTCTTACAAATAAGCAAAAGGTATTGTTAACTTTAGGACCTTGTAGAACTTCTTAGTTCATCATTTGTTCATAAGAATATTTCGCACGTCTAATTATTACATTGCCGTCATTTCTGTCCCGTTTAAATTTATTCTTTATCAGATGGCTTTACGTCGAAAATTCAATTGGCTTACCTCTTTACAAATTGACGCACGCCCTTGCATTAGGCTTGGTACTCTTCAATCTTTGAGGAAAGAAGGATCTCATATCAAGCGGAAGAGTGTTTTTGACATTTTTGTGTAAGTGTTAGCCGAAAACCCAAATCTACAAATGGAAGGAGAATCATAAGAGCTTTTCTGAGACTGCAGGTTATTCAAGGCAGTTTCAATAATCATTGCTCATCGAGCAAGACCTCAAGCGCACTCACGGATGCAGAAATGGGCTGTTTGCGCAATTAAAATCTCTCAATGGATAAAGCCCTTTCCCCCCCCTCACTTGAAAGAAAAAGAGATTGCGGATGGCTGGATATTAGTGGTATGCCAACCCGAAAGTCCTACAAACGGACTTAACCCGGGTTAAAATAGAAACAGACCGAGTTGTAACCCGGGTTGACGAACTCGGTTTGATATCGAACCGAAAGCAAAATGTATGGATTATGGAATAGGGAATAGTCGAGTTGTATTCTCCAATTCTTTTTCGTTTCGGGTTGGTTTTGGTTTTTATGTGTATTCTAAGGTGATTGTATTGCAAGAGAAGCGATAGACACCCGGGGTTGCTAAGCCGATGCGATGTCGTGTGATTTCTTCAACTTGGTACTGGAGAAGATAATGCTTTGGGCAGCTGTAAACACGGAAGGCACTACAGTCTACAAGTCAATCCAACTGTTGGGATATGCAGACGACATCGACATCGTCTCGCGTTTTCAACGTGCCATGGTGGAAGCATTTACGGCAATTGAAGAAGAGGCGAAGCGAGCTGGTCTTAAGGCCAATGAGGATAAAACAAAGTATATGCTGTTGTTCCGTCACACACCACCTAGGACAAAATATTGCAATCGACAGGAAGTAAAGGAGTTTGTCTAGCTCGGGGCAAACTTAAACTCCACAAACGACCGACTCCACAGAACGGTCCTTGTCAACCAGTGTTACTTCGGCTTGTCAAAACAACTGACGTCAGAACTCCTACCTCGAATGTCATGCTCTACAAAACCCTTATTTTGCCAGTCCTGCTGTATGGAGCCTAAAGCTGGACGAAAAGCTAAACTGCGGAGCTGATTCTTGGTGCCTTCGAAAGGCACGTCGGATATATGGTCCCGTCTGCGAGGAAGACGAATGGGGGAGAAGACACAACCGCGAATGTAGTCCGGAAGGCAAAAGATCCGTCGACGGCACTGGCTCGGCCACATCGAGCGCATGGACAACGATGCTCCAGCTAAGAGGGTCTTCGAATCCGAGTCTCCTGGTTCGAGAAGTTGTGGAAGGAGAGGAATCGCGGATGTAGGTAGGGGAAGGGCTGCTAGTACATTCACCAGCACACTTAGACCATATTGGTCGATTGTGATAAATCGCGGATGTAAGACAGCTTGATCTTGATGACTGGAAGCAGCGTGCCCAGGACCGTCAACGATGGAAAGGAGCTATTGATCAGGCTCGGACCCTGCATGGGTCGTCAGCCTGATAAGTAAGTAAGTATGCCCAGGGACCTCGTATAGGGTGAGGTTTCATCTAATCGCTATCTACCTGCGAGATAGACGGCAAAGTCTTACCATTTTTGATTTAATTGATGGTGTATCCATAGTCTTGTCCAGAGCTTGTTAGTTAATTGTACTGTAAAATGCATGTACAGTACATTCTTTATTGAAACTGGGGTAGTTGCAACTATCGAGGTTCTGTCTACTTGAAAAGTTGCGATTACTGCGTCAATATTGATAAAAAAAATAGCTGTTTCAAAAATATAGGAACGTACGTACGTTCCAAAAAGACATCCTATCCAACTTTCGTACAACCTGAAAGATTCTCGGCTCAAATGCCCAGACAGGCCAAGCCCCACACTCCTCTTGACCCAGCTCCCATGTGAGTCCATCTTTCAAACCAACCAACCAGCAAGCCATCCCCTCTGAGAGGACACTCTCGAACGACATCATTAAGCCATCTCAAGAGCCCGATAATGGCGTCCAGAACGCATGTTTTCACTCGCACCATTTCAACCAATTAACTTCAAATAAATGTCCACCACGCCAAGTACGGTCCAGCTGACACATTGATCACAGTCACAAATCATATAACGGTTGCTTGTCGCTTCCAAATCAATCCAACTCCTCATCCCTAATCCGAACCTCGCCAGTTTGTCTGTCTAGTCCATTGGCTGTGCTCTCGATTCAGCGAATCGGTCTGCGCGCAACCATTTTTGGCGGCAAACTCAATCACACGGCTTGTCACTTGGCACTTGTTGCCACCAAGTCTCGTCACCCGGTGCTGCTCTCCAATCAGGGCTGCCACCGACTGGCAGCAGCAGGCCAGAAGAGGAAGAAAACAAGAAAATCAACACCCATAATAACACTTGTCGTTCGCGGACGGTTCAATGTACTCCTCAACGACAAACGACAGCCGCCCAGCACTCACTAGGTACAGCTAAGAGGCTGACAGCAGCGTGCTGTCAATAACAATGAGCCAGCAGCACACAAACGAAGATGGCAGCTGGAGCAACGGGTATTTAAAACCAATAAATCATAACCTATCTCAATGCGAAATCAGATGTGCAGCACCGGCTACGGCGATACGGCGACACGGCGACAACGGTGTGGCACACGGCAGGCAGACAGCTAAGCGAACACAAAACAGCAACATTCCGGCGCGGGGACCGGTCGCCAGCCGCCAGCCGTCAGCCGCCACATGCCGATACCAGTTTTCACCTTTTCCCGTATTTAACAAAAGCAGGTTTTCTCTTCTCATTATTTCGCTCGCTCGCAACACGTCGTCCGTTTTCAAATCTCCCTCATCATCATCATCGTCGAGATGCGGCCGCCGCGCTCCTCTTTCATTAGCGCTGACTCCGATAGCTCACTCCGGTGGCTCACTCCGGATCCTCTCTTCTAAGTCAATCGTCGACGGACGGGGAACATCTTCATCGGCCGGCCGGTGGCAGGCGGCGCGCACCGAAAAAATTGTCAAAACAAACCACGCCAAAAAAAAAAAACACAAAAACAAACGAACAACGAACGAAAACTGGCCCAAAAGTATCACAAAACCAGAATATCGTCTTGACTTGACGTGACTTGGCCTGGCCTGGCCCGGGCCGGCTTCGTAGGTGGTGGCGTACGCCATTCCATTCCACTCCACTGCCGTGCTGTGCCTCGTGTGTGCACATGGCCAAAATTGGATTTTCCTGTTTAGCAAGATATCGTATCTATGGCGAGCTTTGAAGATGAACCAGATACATACACAAAGCCAGCAGCCAGCCGTCAGCAGTCAGTAGTCATGCTCCTGCAGCGGCATTGACTGGCATACAAATTCGCTGAATGAACCCCCGAGAGAATGAGCAGACCAGTGCGCTGCCGCCTGTCACAGACGTTGATGTGGATGTTGACGTCGTCGTCTTCGTCGATGCCGCCAATCTGGTTAAACACCACGAGAATCGAGGTGACGCGTAACAACAGTAGCGCTCCAATGTCGTCGGCACTGCGACTCCGCCAGACAGACCACACTTTGGCCAGAGAGAGCGATAAAGGTTCTCTCGCGCCCCCATTGATCAGGTTTCTCCCGAGACGTTACACCTTAATGATGTCTAATAATATTTAACCTGTCCACCAGCAGCTCCACCGTTGGCGGCACCCTAAGCGCAACCAGCCTCACCGCAGAAGTGCTGTCAAATTGGCGGCAAAACACCAGCCAGTCAGTCTTACCTACTCGCGCCGGCGAAGGGTACGTAGGTAGATACACACCAGATTGTTGTTGTCGGGTCGAGTTTTTCATCTCTCTTGACTGAAACGCACATTGTTGTCAATCAGGTTCAGAAGTTCAATCAACTACACGAGTACACTACTCTCTCGCGCTTCGCTCAGTGGATAATCTAGTTGTGCGGCTGTTTATTGTTTGTTTACATGGGGACGTCTCCGTCTCTGTCTGTGGCCAAAACGAAGAAGGAGTCGAGTTGCGAGGAAGCCCCCACTGACACACACACACACAAACACACTGGCGAACAACAATTGAAATATGAATCCAGATAAACACGAAACGAGGAGGCAGCCAGAGAACAGGATTTACCAACCATACCGCCGCGCCGACCGGTGATCTTGCAGAGTGAAGTGCAATCCTGTTTGCCCGACGACGCTGCTGCTGGTGCTTGTGGTGAGGATCAATTGACATTCGAAAACAAGTGTTAAACCGCACAGGTCCTGTGATGAGAGTGTCGTCTATCTGGTGGAACACGTCTTTCGTTTACGACATCACACCGCACCGGTAGCGTTACCGCACCACGCCACCGAGCCGCAATAGAGATCCTGTTCTCGACTCAACCCCTGGGAACTGGGTCAGTGGAGTGGACGAACCGGAATGGGAATCCGAATCCGAATCAGAATCAGCCGTAAAGGGTCCGATTATTTCGTCATCCCGCGCGGGATGGCACTCCCATTCGTTAGAGCGCGATAGTTAAGCGGGGTAATAAAGTTATATTATGCCTGGAGCAGCATCGTAAACTGATGTCAGCGAGATGCGGCACGCCTTTGAAGAGGTACCTGGCATTTATGGGCTTCTGAGAATCGCTTCGAAGTGCAGCACTTCCTTATGACAGATGACTATGATGGAATCATCGTGTATCGCCGATCGCTTAGCTGCCGATTCGTTTGCTGATTTAGATCCGCTTGAGTGGGTTGTGTGAACTAGGATGATGTCAGTGGGGGTTCTGGTTTTTGGGAACTACGATCTTGTTGACTTTGAACTTTTGATGTCGATCAGGTCGAGGGGGAGTCGGTTTGGCGAGCGGAATGTGAGTGTACATCTAATGCGCAGAAGTACATCCGGAATGCGAAAATTAAATTATGGTTTGGACACTGTTTCACAGCCACGACGATCAAGGGTCAGGTTAAGCACTGGTTGGTTGCGGAATCGGAGAAGAGTCAATGTAGACAGCTAATCCAATGTATGCGCATTTGACGACACTCGGGTGTCGAGGAGTTTGGACTTGATTAATGCGAGCAGCAAGATCTGGAACGTCTTCTGGATCGTTCCGCACGCACGGAATTAGGTTGACTTTGTGCGATTTTGTGTCTGCAAGATTGAACTTTAGCGACCCATCAATACGAACGTCGTATTGTTGAGATTTCAAATTGATGGCGTCCGGCAATATCTTCTTAAAGTGTCTGCGAGCACGCCTATAAACTCAGTATGTTGACTGCGGAACGACCACAGGACAAATGTTGGCAGGCTCCATCTTCTACAAGACGTCATGTCAACAGGCAACGCACTGGGCGCCATTTCCGCTGTTATTCGTGAGTGACTAAGATCGTGACTATGGACGGAAGTAATCATTTTAAATGATCGTTCGGGATAACCAAATTGGCTTACATCTAGATCGGTATCTAGATTTTAACAAAAATGTACAAGGGCCCGAGGGGCTTTCGCTCTCCAAAAGAGTGTAGTGTGACCCAATGCAAGCACACAGTACAGCATCGCTCCTGATGCCCAAAAGTGTCAAGTGACATTCGATCGGTATCGACTGTGGTTCATGCTTCGTAGAGGACTGTTTAGTTTATGTTTCCGTTGCACTCTTCATACTTAGATTTCAAACAGTTGGCCATGGAGATCATATTGCTCCTAGGAGGATATAGAATGGCATAGTTTAGTCACAAGGAGGTCTGTATAGATAGAACTAGTCTTGGAAAATAAGATCAGTCTTGAATGCATCCTTGAGTCAAAATAATTGCGGCAGTTTTTGTCGAACTGGCTTTATATGAGAACAGAGGGCCGAGCTTTGTACGGCGTAGGCTCTGAGTTGATGAGACAACTTTAAACATTACAAGAGACTGTTTAACAACACCCACTTCTATGTGAAGGTCAAGCAAACTGCGACATGGTCCTCATAAAGCCAATGCTCACCTATGGCGGTCCCATGTGATTCAACGAGAGTTCAAGCTTGATGGAGAAAATTCGGGACCTTGAGCTTGAAAACTTGTTCTAGGTCTTTCCTTCCTCTTTAAGGAATACCAGAGCCCGAGTACACACAAGTCTCCGTCTTAAACAAGATGACAATCCTGATAAGAGTGGACAATTTGAAAAGGTAAAACTTATGTTAACATGTAAGTGTTAAGCAAGAAGTTATGTGCATTTTTTTTCAACAATTTTTCTTCTTCTTCTTCTGCTGGTGGCACTACAGTCCGGTGTGGCCCTGGGCCTCAACCAGTAAGCCTCTCCAGCCGGCACAATCTCTAGCCAGCTGTCTCCTACTGCGCACACCAAGTTGATTGAGGTCCTTCTCCACCTGGGTGCGCCATCGGTTCCGTGGGCGTCCTCTATTGCCCACTGGTTTGGAGTCGAACACTCTTCGGGCTGGAGCAGTGTTGTCCATGCGCTCTACATGGCCCAGCCATCTTAGACGTTGAATCCGTAGACGCCTGGCTAGGCTCATGCCGCTGTACAGCCCGTACAGTTCGTGGTTGAATCTTCTTCTCCAGAAACTTCCTCCAGAACCCTCCTCAACGCAAAAAGGACCAAAGATCGCACGCAGAGCGTTTCTCTCGACGAGACCAAGTGCTTCTTCATCCGCTTTTGAGATTGTACCTGCGTCCGCACCATAGAGCAGGACAGGGATGATCAAGGTGTTATATTATGTTAGCTTGGTCCTTCGAAAGATGACTCTACTACTCAATTGCCTCTTGAGCTCATAGAAACAGCGGTTGGCAAGAGTAATTCTGCGTTTAATCTCGGTACTGATGTTGTTCGTACTGTTTACTTGCGAGCCGAGGTAGACGAAGTCCTTCACTACCTCGAAGTTATAGCTGCCTATGGTGACGTTTTGGCCAAGTCGTCGATGTTGTGTGTCCTTTCTCGATAACAGCATATACTTCGTTTTGCCCTCGTTTTATTATTATTAATATTCTCAATATAAAAATATGCTTTCTTAGGTCAAGTCGAACGACAGAGTGTACCATTAATTGACTTCCTGTCGAAGATCAGTCCAACTAATTTTAAGCATATTTGTCCAGTAAATATGTGAAAAAAGAATACAAAATTGTAATAAAAGAAATAAATGGCTTAACTGCTGGTGAGACTTCTCGAAACCGATGCCTTAATCGTCCATTTCGTGTGTGGAGGAACCTAGCAAGTGGACAGACGTATGTGAAGAAATTTAAACTTGAATTAATTCATATCAACATTTTGACGAAACACAGTTCAGATCACCCCAAAATTAAATGCCAGCTAGCGAAATGTGACCGGAAAAAGTTCGAAATATGTCTTTGATTGCTGTTCAAGTTTGCCTCGTTGTACAGGACCTCGTTAGGATAGTACTTCTTGTACTCAGACTCGGGAGTACGATACAGACAGAGACAGCTCCTAAGACACTGCCTCTCGAACAACCTCATCTTCTCCATCTGGGAAGGACTCACGTTGAGCCACAATGGACAACCGTGCGCCATAATGGGCCGTACTAGGGCCATGTAGTAGATTACCTTCACTCTGGTATCAAGTTGTCTGCTGAATAACAACCTCCTTGCCGCAGAAAAACCTTTTCTGGCTTTTGTCAGAGCAAGATCTATATGTTTGTCAAAATACAGAAATTGATCCAGCCATCTCCGCATCGACATGAGTCAATGGCGATCTGAGAATCCAGATTTCACCAGGTTCAGTGACGCTAACACGGCAAATCTTGCCGTCGCCAACGATACAAAACACATCTTGATTTCTCAAGAAGATCTCCAGGGTACCTTTGACTGAAGAAGAAAAAGTCTGTCAGAATCGATGGTGTACCGAATATTGTGCTTCGACATCTTCCCCCCGAAGCGGTAAAAGTCTACACAACATTGTTCAAGAATGCGCTGAGTAATGCACATTACCCAGGGCACTGGAAAACAACTGTGGTTCAGCCGGTATGAATGTGACGCATTCACGCACACCTCAACATCCATAAAGGGAACTGGCGGTCACCTGATCAATCAACCGTCAACCAGATTGATCATGTTGCGATCGACGTCAGACACTCCTCCAGCATTCTTGATGTCCGAACGTTCCGAGGAGCCACCATCGACTTGGACCATTTCCTTGTTGTAGCCAAGGTATGAACTCGGATATCAAGAGATCAACAGAGTAGAGGAAGGCCACCACGGTTTGACGTCGGAGACCTACTATCGCAACGGACTGCTAGAATCTTTGCCAATCCAGTCTCCAAGGATCTCTCTCTAAGTTCGTCGCCACCTGCGCAAACAATCGAAGAAGATTGGAGGCGTTGTCAGGAAGCCATGATGTGCACCACCTTGAAAAAAACCCATGGTTTGACAACGAGTGTAGGCTGGCACATGCAGCGAAGCTGGAAGACTACAAAGCAACGCTGCAATGAACAACGAGAGCTGATTCTGAGCTCTATGAACAGAGACGAAGGGACGAGACCCGGCTTCTCAGGAGAAAGAGCATAAGAAGCCCGCGTCCAGAAATGGAGAAATGCTGCGGCAGAAAGGATGTCCGATAGTTCTACTAACGGGTAAAACAACTATCCAATGGGTAGAAAATTCGGACAGATGCCTGCCAGAGACCAAAATGGAGAACTTCCAGTGGGGACGCAGTCGATACTTAGAATCTGCAAAGGTCACTTCTGCAGACTGTTTAATGGCGATACCGCTGAGAGCCACAATGTTCAACTCCACACAATGGACGATGATCGACGAGAATTCCGTTTCCCCGAATGAGATGAGGTCAAGATAGCAATATCAAGACTGAAGTCTAACAAAGCTGCTGGTGCACACGGACCGTCTGCGGAACTATTTTAGGCAGCTGGAGATGATCTGGTTGGGCGTATGCACCAGCTCATCTGTAAGATATGGTCGGAGGAAAGCATGCTCGACGAATGGAATCTCAGTATCGTTTTCCCGATCCACAAGAAGGGAGACGCTTTTGACTGCGCCAACAACGGTTTAGTCTCCTGAACAACTCATACAAGATTTTGTCTGCCATTTTGTGTAATCCCCTGCCTGAACCCGTTTATAAACAATCCATATCAGTGTGCCTTCAACCCAGGGAAGTCCCCAGCATGGTCCTCCGAGAGATGGCTCTTCTATTCAATTGCCTCTTGAGCCCATAGAAACAGCGGTTGGCAAGAGTGACTCAGCGTTTGATCTCGGTACTGATGTTGTTTGTACTGTTTACTGCGGAGCCAAGGTAGACGAAGTCCTTGACCACCTCGAAGTTATAGCTGCCCATTGTGACGCTCTGTCCGAGACGTTGATGTTGTGTGACATTTCCTGATGACAGCATGTACTTCGTTTTGCCCTCATTCACTGCTAGACCCATTTTAGCCGCCTCCGTCTCAATGCCAGCAAACGCCTCATTGACGGCTCACTGTGTTCTGCCAATCATGTCAATGTCATCTGCGTATGAAATCACATGACAGCACGTCGCCTTGACCAACAACTTTTTTGACATTGAAAGTCTCGGTGAGTTCGTCACCGACCTTAATGGAGCAGCGAGAATTCTCCATCATCATCCTGCACAACCTGACGAGGGTGACAGGAATGTCAATACTAGACAAAGTCGTTCGGCCAATAACTTAAACACTCTAAAAGCCACACAAAGTTATTGTATCACAAGTAAAATTGTTATACCCATTGAAGGCTCAGCTAGGGCTCAAATAAAAACACAAATTCATGAAAGACATGTTCCACTTAAGATTTTACTTAAAACATTATTCTTCTCAACATTCTCTCAACTTTCCTTTGGTCTAAGATCACTCATTTCGTCGAATGAGTCCATATTCCGCCGCTGTCCTTTTCAATCCTTTGTGCAGCATTGGAAGTGACAATTCGCTTTGTCTTGTTTCGAGTAAAAGAAATTCCCCGTCCTTGTGAACAGAGCAATCGATGTTATATTTGCCAGGTAGTAAACCTAGGCGCCTTCAGCCCTCTTAATAAATGGTCGAGTTGCAGAGAGATCGTCATCAATCAAGTGCTAGGAAGGTGTAAGAACCATAATAAATCGGCTTCATTTTGGACTACCTGACTAACAGGCAAACCGGTACAGGTAACTCGGTTACGTCGTAACTCAGAAAATGGAAACATAAAGACGCAGTAAATGGATTCGTCAAAATGAGCAACCGCCTGGAGGTGGAAACTATGACACCCAAAATATAACACCCTTCAGAGATTAACACTTCTCTTGCCGGTCTTTTGCTGGAGCCGTTTGAAATTGAACCGAGGCGGATTAGGTAGCGTCGGTTTCCGGAGTTGTATCAAAATGGTCACAAATCCGCTTTAATCTGCTCATTGTGCTCGCACTCAAATGCGCTTAAGGCCACGATTGACACTTTGAGTGATGGACTGTGGCAGTAGGTGACTTCTGGCCACTTCGTCTGTTGATCCTGATTTCGGGTTTTTCTCACACTGGACCCACTGTCCCCTGGTTTCGCTCTCGTACAAATGTGTTCATCTCCTTTCTAGAATGACCCATTCCCACCAACATCCATCCCCTACCCCTTTCACTGACCGAAGCACCAAGATTCCAATCAGAAACCTCAATCTCAGTTCCTTCGCAACATTATGCACACGAAGATGACTTCCGTGATCCGTGTCTACGAGCCCCTAACATCCGCTCAAATGTTGTCAAAGCGCACAGCATCTCGGTTACACATCTCCCCCTTCTAGGCAACACACACCGAACCACCATTCGTTTGATTGAAATATCAACGTTTTTGCATACGGATCTCGTGGAATCAAGAATCGGTTCGCTTATCTTGGCGCGCTACACGTGGAACATATTCCTGGCCGTTGTTGCGGCTTCCAGATGCATTCGCGAGCTCCATGTCTGATTGCAGATAGTCTCGCGTTGAGGGAACAAACTGTGATTCCCAAACGGGAAGAGCACTGCATCGCAGCGGCACTCGCAAGTCGCAATGGAGCCCAGGGACACCGGACCATTTGTGTGACCAGCAGCGCTGCGCTGCCGTGGCATGGTGCGTAGGACGACGACATTTCGATGTTCTCGCGACAAGCGGTTTGGTTTATTTTTCATTGCACCTTAAATCAGGCAGTGCTTTGCGCTCAGCATTCAAACATCTCGGCCATGTGACATTTTAATCTTGACATTCTCCTGGCCTGTGCATCGGTCGCCTGTTGTCGCCAGACTTGTTCACCTCGTCGTCGTGGTCGTCTCGCAGCGTTTTTAATTAGATTGATTGATCGGATTACATCGCAGGCTGTTTGAGTGAAGTCCGAACGCTCCGATGGATGAATGGATGGGTTGAAAGGCCGCGCCAGACGCTCCGTGGATCAGTTGCTCTGACAGCGAGTGATAGGTTCATTGTTACCGAGAGAGCGAGAGAGGGAGCCCGTGTCGGTGATGTAAAATAATTGGGCGACTCTTCCGGTGGACACTAATTTAAGACGACACGAGCGGAGATTTGCGTACGCAACTTCATTATGCGGTGAAATTTCGAGCGGGGCACTCATTAAATTGGATCGATGGCTGCTGCAGGACAATGAGAGTCGGCATGACAAACGAAGAAAATAAATTCCAAGTCGACAACGGAGTTGGGCCGACTTCGTGGGGTTCTGCAGCCAATTGAATGGCATTCTCTTTCTGATGGACGTTGAGGTTCTTATAAGGGCAGGCGGACGTGAAAGCCGAGGCAGGGTCTTAATAAGGGCAGTGATCGGGTAGTCTTCTGGTTGACACTTCAATTCGTTTTTCAGGGGAAATTGACAAGTGGCGCATCGTTTTGGATGGAAGAGGGGGAAACTGTGGACACTTGGGGTCGTCTGCTGTCAACCTCCTGGTGGGCGAAGAGGTATGCTAAGGGTCTGGCTTCAGTACCCGAGACTTTCACCACTCAGCCTCTTTCGAATCACTTAGGCTAGGTTAGGTAGTGGGGCTGCTAGTGAATTCACCAGCACACTTAGACCTTATTGGTCCATTGTGATACCCATAGTCAGACTACTACCACTGATTGGCTACTCCAGTGATAGTGCTGTTAATTTGATCCCAACGGCGCTGGTCAAGTCTCCAAATGGTGACTCGACCAGATTTGAAAACCAGATAAAAGCGTATTAACTTTGCCTTCACTGGGATTCGAACCGGTGACTCCGCTAACCAGGGGCAGGCACTCTACCAACTGCGCCATCCAGTCATCTTTTCGAATCACTTACAATATATGCAAGGAAAATTGTCTGTCTAGAAAGAGGTTCTCAAAATTCTTCGTTCAGAGTCGGCATAAAAGCATTAAGTCCCCGCCACTCGTATGAGAACGCGCAACACGAGTGACTGCTGTACAAGCTAGGCTCACGCCATCGCCGCACAGTGGTTCAAACGCGGAACAAAAAAATACCAAAAATGCGATTTGGAATATGGAGTGGATGCATTATAGGTATACAACTGGTCTTCCTATCTTTCCCAAAATTTGGGCAGAGTATGTCAAGGGATTTGCGACATGCGGAGCTCTAAAGTTACCCATTCTTTTACAACACTACCTCGTTAGTTCAAACACTCGGTAATTCGAACGATCCACTAATTCGAACACCTGCTCTTTCTTACATTAGGTATCTTGTAATTCGATCTTTTGCCAAAAGTGTGTACTCGGTAGTTCCAATTTGTTTGTCTCTTCTTTTCTGAGGGCTTTAACAATCAAAGATCTTAAACCATTTTCTTAGAAATATTGGGGAAAACATTTTTACGAAAACGACGGTTCAGTAGGCTGCGAGTTTTTTGAGACAAAGTTAAGCATTTTTATCACACAGAATTCATTCCTTAATTCTTTCTTTCGTATTTTCACAAATAAATGCATTTCAGTACTTAAAACTGCTTTTCATCCGATATACTGACTTCCAAGAAAGAATCTTTTAATTCGAAAACCTCCGTAAATTGAATTAGGGTGGGCCACTTATAAAAAAATAACCCTTACCGAGGTAGTACTGTTGACTCTTTAGTATGAAAAGTAGGATTTTTATAAATTTTTTGTTAAAATCAAATTTCTTTCAAAAATACTGCGATACATGTCAGTGGAGTCCCATTGAAGCATGTGGGGAAGTTTAAGTATCTGAGGGACTTCCTCACAAGTGATGGGAGGAGTAACACTGAACTTTCCTGTGGGATTGGTCAAGCTGGGTCAGTTTGACACAGCTTGGGAGATCTGTAATCAGGAAGGCCGAGCTTAGTGTGAAAGCCAAGTTAGCAGTTTTCAACTCAGTATTTGTTCCAACTCTCACCTATGGTCACGAAATTTGGGTAATGACCGAAAGAATAAGGTCGCGAAACAAACTGCTGAGATGAGATTTCTGCGTGCTGTTGTGGGCATTACTCGCCGGGATAGGGTGAGAAACACTACAGTGCGCGAGGAACTCAACGTTGAGCAGTTGCTTCCCCGAACGGAAAGAGCTATGCTTCGTTGGTTTGGTCACGTAGAACGAATCTCCCCACCATCACGACTTCCGAGGCGGGCCTTGATTGCGATTGATTGGACCAAGTCTGCTGTCACTCAAGCGAACCCTTGATAATCAGCCATTATCCATGAATGGCGCTTGTGTCGATGAAACCGGAAAACTTTCCATCCTTGGTATGTGTATCAACACAACACTTAGTTGGGGCGATCACAAATTTGAGGTCGCCAAAAATGCTGCGAAATGTTTAGGTTTTCTTAATCGATGCAAGAAATATTCCACCCCTTCTGATCTGCCTTTAATTTATAAGGCGTACATCCGCCCCAAGCTTGAGTATAACGCTCATATCTGGTCTGGTGCCCCCAAGACCACACTGCACCTACTTGATAGAATCCAAAAGCGAGCGATAAAACTTATAGGAGACAACAATATCGCAGAGTCATTAGACTCGCTCGAACATCGACGTACCGTCTCTTCTTTGTCCGTGTTTTATCGTTACTTCACCAAACGATGCTCAAGTGAGCTAGCCAACTGCATTCCTCCACTCCACGAATTCACCCGCAATACTCGTCTCGCCAGGAATGCCCATCAGTATACCCTTAAGCCTACTTTTGGACGCACAGTTAAATTCAGGGACTCGTTCTTCAGCCGCACTGCACGAATATGGAATGCTCCTCCCAGCCTAATATTTTCCACAGACTACAACCCGCAGATATTTAAGACCAATGTGCACAGGTACCTCCTCTCCGTCTATACCTTCGGCCCGTGTTGTGTCTTGACCCCGGACACATAAGGGCATTAGCAATCCCTTGAGCACGCGCAAATTATAAAAAAAAAAGTACATAAGCTCGCCTGGCTACGCTTGGGTATTACTCCTGATGAGTTATGGTCTATGGCGGAGGGTGGAGTTGCCTGGAGATCTCTCGTGCTAGGTTTACCCCCGTGACCCCTTTAGTGGATGCGGGTCAGAAGATGATTATGATGTTACTACGATATTGAAGTCTCTTAATTTAAAAAAAAAAACGAGTACACTAAAATTGCTTTTTCATTATTTTTCCCTTGAGGTACAGCCATGGCTCCATTAAGCTTCAACAGGTTTTTGACAGTTATAGAAAACTGCAATATTCAGCTAACTATTTAAATAAAAAAAAGTGGCATCTACGCCGATCTTCCGAAAACGCAGTGTAAAAATTTCTTTCGTTTAAAAATCTTCGATTTTTAAAAACGCAATGTAATAATAATAATAATACGGGTGGGGCGTCAGTCCGAGGTGGACCTGGGCTTAGCTTCTCAGCAACCTCTCGTGTTGTGCGAGCTATTGTTCTTTCACGCGTGGAAGGGACCTACAGTTTAAAGCCGACTCCGAACGGCCAAGTTTGAGAAGCTTTTTCTAGGAAGGAAGGCTCTTTGAGCATTGTCAGGGACTCGGAAGGGGTGGACCCGTGAATTAGGTGGACCCGTGAATATCAGAGGTGGTAAATTCTGGTATCGAACCTGGCACCCTCTGCGTAGGAGTCGACGCACTTACCCTCTACGCCACGGCGACCCACAAAAAACGCATTGTTACAAAAGTTATAATTTGTAATTTGTAATAATTTGGTGGTAAATCTGGTTAAAAATGGTTGGTAAAAATGCAGCTAGGACTTTTTTTTTGGAAGGAATATAAATATTTGCTTTAAAGAACACTTAATGGATTCATTGACGGAGCTCTGAGATATTCAATCTATAAACTAGAACCGAAATTAAACACGCTATTAGAGGGAAGTGTGTGTTTAATTTTTATTGGACTGTAGAAGAAAATATCCAAGAGGCTTCAACGGGAGATCGGGAGTTTTATTAAAGCTGGAAGCATGCTCTATTCATGGTGTAAAAATCATATACACTTACACACCAATTCGGTCTCAAGAGCCTTGAACTCAGCTGCACCTTAAATTAACTAATGATGATGTTATTCATCCAATGCTGATGTAATTGGCTCTCAGGATTACAAAATTATGGCCTTAAGAAAAACAAAAGATTCCCCACCATTAATGAATGAAGCGCAGGGCTTAGTCGACTATAATAATATAAAATAAAATAAAATATAAATTTAGTTCAATAATAAAAAAAAACAAAATTTACCTCAATAATATAAAAATTATTTGAGCTAGCACTACAAACAAATTTTTGGTCTATAAAATTAGCCTATACCATTTTTGCTGTTTTTTTTTTATCGAAGGCTAAAGCCAGAGCTAGAGCCAGTGTTAGAGACGGAGCTAGAGCCAGATCGAAGGCCAAAGCCAGACCTAGAGCCAGTGTTAGAGACAGAGCTAGAACCAGATCGGAAGCCAAAGCCAGAGCTAGAGTCGGTATTGGAGACAGAGCTAGAGCCAGACCGAAAGTCAAGACCAGAGCTAGAGCTAGTGTTAGAGACGGAGCTAGAGCCAGATCGAAGGCCAAAGCCAGAGCTAGAGCCAGTGTTAGAGACAGAGCTTGAGACAGTCTAAGAGACAGAGCTAGAGCCAGATCGAAGGCTAAAGTCAGAGCTTAAAATCTGTGCATTGGTTTAGATTTTACAGATTTCTTCCGTACCGCTATATAAATCAGACCACTGTGTACCGCCTGACCAAAACGTCTTTTTTTTCTTGGTGTGGCGCCATAGATCGCGGTAGATCTGAGCATCAATCAAAAAGCATCTTCAGCTCGTAAGGTCTCTGGTAAGTTGATTCCTATTGTGACCCACAGGCATCTTTGCCTCTGAGCATCTTCGGTCCAAAGACATTTTCTACACTTACCTTTTGGGACAACGCAACAGAAGACGAAGATCACGTACAAGGTAGCGCACACAAATCGAGGGGGACCTCAGCCGGCTAAGCTTGAGGCAGTTGGCGAGAGATCATGCCGGCTGGAGAGGCATATTGATTAAAAAGGTTCACCTCGGTCTGTTGCGCCCTAAGAAAAAGAGAAAAATAATAATTGTGGCCGTAGTGGCTCAATCCTCGACACGACCAGACTCATAGTTCACGGCCCAACCTCTCTCGAGTCACTCAAAAACTTATTAAGAAGTATGATTAGTCCAGAAAAAGCTTCTCAGGCTTTCGTCTTCTGTGTCACCACAGGTTGACCACAGTTGCTGTTGAAGCCAGCCTTCAGACACCGACGACTCCAGGTTCTTCCTCTTGTGGCGCTATATCTTTGGGCGGACCTCAAACAACGAGATTCCTAGCTGCTTCCAATTGGGAACATCATGTTGCTTGAAGTGCTTCTCTAGCCGCACACGCCACATCTACACAAGCATCCTCCATGTTGTTGCTTGGCGGGCTCGGACTCGATGACATGTCGAGTTGTCCACTCGATCTACATGACCTAGCAACAGGATCCCCAGATGCCTCATGTCGCTGTAGTACATCTCATGGTTGCCTCTTCACCTCTGGATGCCCTCAGCAGCTGATGCCAAAGCATCTCCCAACACAACTCAACAAAGTTCTGCCTAGCAACATCCGTTCTACAATCCGCATGGCTCATGGGACACAAACATCACTCGGCCACCACTTAAGCCGATACAGATCATTCGTCTAACCGGTGAAAGGAACAACTCCAAGAGAATAGACGCAAAAAAAAGCACACGCCGCTACATCGTACCGCACTTAACAAGAATCCCCTGCGGCGATGCCAATCGAAGTTCAGTCTCATTAACGCCGCATTCACCGCAAATTACACACAATTACACAAGAGACTTCGACTCAGTAATGAGTAATCAAAGCCCAACCCAACTCACTCCGGGAGCCAGGCAAAATAGCACTCGATCAAATTCGCCTCACGTCATCGTGCGTCACAAAATGCTTCTCTGCAAACTTGACATTTTTTTTCCTCTTCTCAGTTTTTGTTCGGTAAAGTACCTACCCCGTCTAATTAATTTCAGTGAATTCCACAATGGCAGCGCAATCCAAGGATCCCCTTCGACACGGCACAGCACGACAACCTTCGCGGAGTAACAGAAAAGAATTAACCAATAAATGCTGGTTCAATAAATCACCACGCATCTCGCGGAGCTATTGATCCGCAACAGAAACGAACAAGGTCAAGACAGCCAGTGTCGATGCCGTGCCGTGAACAGCTTCAAGATCAATTAAATCATAACCCAGCCTACACCGGATGCGAACTGGTACAAACGTACAAACGGATCTGTGGCGGCTACACACCCAATCCATAAAAGAGAAATGCAAAGCACTGACCTCACCCACCCAATCGTCATGGCGTCATGGCGTCATGTGTGAGAAAGAACAAGTTTTGCGGTTCAAACACCAAATACAAGACAAGACGACATCAGGTTATAACCACCATGTGCAGCCATCCAGTCTGGCCGTCACATCAGCTTCGGCTTCGGCATCGGCATCGGCATCGGCATCGGGATCAGGTCAGGGCTGTTATAGGTTGCATGATATGCGTTCCTAATAATATCGCAGAGGAGCGCGCACCCAGCACAACCAACCACAACAACATCGGCTTTGCCGCAGCATCACAAAAATAGACACTTGCTGGTTGAAAAACTGGATTATATGCTTAAGCGCCACTAACCATCACCAACGACCAACGACCAACAATAACACAGCGCCAAACAGGCTTTTGCTCCTCCAGAAAAATGAGAAGAAAAAAAATACTTCCATTCTGGCTCTCAATTCATTCATAAGGCACCAGAAGTGCTACCAGACCAGCACCACCACCACCACCACCACCGCCGTCGCCAACAGCATCGGCAGCACCACCACCCGGCGTACAACAACTGGATTGGTGAGTTTTGTGTGTGTCTCGTTTTTTTTGTTTCAGTTTATTTCGAGATTTTATGGAGTTTTGCATTTGGAGGAGCACGTTGTGTCGCTTGGGATAGAAGAAGACCCGCCATACCGCCAACGCCACCAGACACACGCCAGATTGAAGAAGTATTGAGTGCTCACTGTTCACGATACACCCTGAATGAAATCATCGAGGATCGAGGAGATAAATTGGGACAGGCACCGGGGTACTACAAACCGGAGCGGCTCCAAAATAATAAGGGTATCCCCACAGCCCCCACAGACACGACACGGCACGGGAACTGGCTGGAAGAGGAGTCAAACTCGTTGGGTCGCCATGTGGCGAGATAAGTCTGACAGAAGGCGACGACTCGATAAGTTGTTTGTTATCCTGTTTCGATAGATGGATGGCGGGTGGCTTTTGAGCAAGTTTGTACGCACCAGGAATGCGATGCAACAGGGCGATATCCTTCCTTGTTGTGTTGATCAAAAAACGAGTTTTGTCTTTTTTTTGCTTTTGTTCGCTCCTAGCGTGCTCTGATTCGTGGGTATGCTGGGATGGATCCTCGTGCGGCTTTAGTTGTTTCGGAAATCAGGTATGACAAGATTTATCCTTGTCGATTGGCGAGGAGTGACGTGGATGTTCCCGGTCCTCGATAACATGGAATTGCTTGTGTTTGTGTTGCGCAACACGTGTTTTTTTGCCGATGAGAAACGTCGCTGATGCAAAAAGAAAAACGAAGACCCGCCGCACATCTTCAGAAAAACAACGAGTTTTGGAGCTTCAAACTTGGAGTGGAGTTCTGGATCAAATAGTGCCCAAAGGAGCCGTTCCTTTAGGTGAAAGGACACATGATGATGTGATGTACGAGGGTCGTTTGACGGGAAGGTAGGAAGGTAGGTTATATGGGTGTCCTTACGGCCTTGCGGCCGTTGCTCACTTAGACAAATGGTTGGGAATACAGATACAGTCCTCGACGCTAGAGGCAGAGCTAGAGGCAGAGCTGGAGCCAGATCGAAGGCCAGAGCTAGAGCTAGAGACAGGGCTAGAGCCGGATCGAAGGCCAAAGCCAGAGCTAGAGGCGGTATTGGAGACAGAACTAGGGCCAGGGCTATGCCAGTATTAGAGATAGAGCTAAAGCCAGGTTTAGAGACAGAGCTAGATCCAGACCGAAAATCAAGACCAGAGCTGGAGCTAGTGTTAGAAACGGAGCTGGAACCAGATCGAAGGCCAGAGCCAGAGCTAGAGCCAGATCGAAGGCCAAAGCCAGGGCCAGAGACAGATCTAAAGCCTGAGCGATGGCCAGAGCCACAGCTTAAGCTAGTATTAGAGACTAGAGCTAGACAAGAGCCAGAATGAAGGCCAATACCAGAGCTAGACCCGGTGTTGGAGACAGAACTAGAGCCAGAGCTATGCCAGTGTTAGAGATAGAGCTAGAGCCAGGTTTAGAGACAAAACCAGAGCCAGATCGAAGGCCAAAGCCAGACCTAGAGCCAGCCCGAAGGCCAAGTCCAGAGCTAGAGCCGGTGTTGGAGACAGAACTAGAGCCAGAGCTGTGCCAGTGTAAGAGATAGAGCTAGAGCCAGGTTTAGAGACAGAGCTAGATCCAGACCGAAAATCAAGACCAGAGCTGGAGCTAGATCGGAGCTGGAACCAGATCGAAGGCCAGAGCCAGAGCTAGAGCCAGATCGAAGGCCAAAGCCAGAGCTAGACCAAGAGCTAAAGCCAGAGCGAAGGCCAAAGCCAGAGCTAGAGCCAGTGTTAGGGACGGAGCCAGAGCCAGATCGAAGGCCAAAGAGAGCTATAGCTAGTGCCAGTGTTAGAGACTTCTGTCTCTAATGCCAGACCTGTATGGCGGTGCTTGTTCACGGCTGTATGGGATCTTCAGTTTCATGCCGAAACCGAATTGCCAACCTTTTCTGATCTGACTATTCTTCTCGAGCAAGTTTGAGGATTGAAACTAGAATCCCCTTTTGGGAGACACGCACTTACCGAATATGTCACAGCCTAGCCTTTGGAGGGAATAAAATTGGAAGAACACTAGCCCAGATCTATAATTGCTCTAAGAGATGAATGTGATGAGAACTTAAACGCTTATTTGCCGAAAAATCTTTTGTCATTCACAGACTTATCAAACAGACCGGACTGCGAGAAGGTTTAATTGTTCATGCCAACTTTGAGTATGTATATGGGAATGTATTTGCATTACAACTCCACACATTCTTACTAAAATATGTCATGTAAGTCGCTTCGTAAATGTAGAAGCTCTACGAGTGGGACAGACATTACTGACGGACATTTTATTTGAAAGACGTAACATTACACCGCACCCATCGATTCATAACGGCTCCATCATCAAACACCCTCAAGCCATTTGCCCGGAAGGGATTTCGTTTGAATACGGAAGCCACAGCGGAGAATAAATCTCATTCCACGAAACCAACAGAACTCCACATGAGATCTCTCCGAAACACCAAGATCAAAAGAGTTGGTGTGCGAACTTCATAGAGAATTTTCACAATTCAAGCCGATTTCCATCGTTTCACTGTTGAAACAATACACCCAGCCAATTTCAGTTTCTCTCAAATTAAATAATGAAGAAGACAAAAACAAAAATGTAAATTACCAACTCAATTCAATCGATTGCCACTAACGACCAAGCAGTCGCATCACAGCGAGCCCCCATCGCTGAATTGTGGGCCATCATTAGTGGTAATCATCGACAAGATATACCAAAACACAGAAAAAAGCCCCATCCAACGACCACAACATTGTAGTTCGCATCGAGTCGCCACCACAACAAAACTTCCTCCGAAATGAAATTAAATATCTCCGAAGCCATCAAGAAATAACATGAGTGCTCTCTGTCTCGCGCTCTCTCTTGCTGTCCCCCTCTGTTGATGCCCAAATCGAAATGATGGCAATAAATTTGTACGTCTGTGTGCATGTGAACGTAGCAAAGAATTACCCAATAATTTGGGGTTACAAGGAAGAAGACGAAGATGATATTTCTCAGCATCTCTGCTAGCCCTCCTCCCCATCCTGGCCCCTCTTCATAAAAACCGATTTTCAAATCAAAATGAATCACGCTGTTGTGTACCCACTTGGGCACGACATCACACAACAAAACATGTGCTCAATAATCACACACCATCGTGCAGAAGACAAAAATTGACTTCAAGCCAAACACAAGCACACACACACACACACACACCCACAGCACAGCAAGCGAACAAAAATGAAAAAAAAACGAACGAACAAAAAAAAGTGAAGCTCTTCACGTTCGCCGCACTGAAGAGGAATAACAAATATCTCGAACTTGGGGAAACGAAACCAACAAAACAAAACATTCATCCGAAATCCAAAACATCATTTGCACCACCATCATCATCTTCGCTTTGTCATTCAGACTCTTGAGCAAGCACACACACATACACGGAGACATCAGAAAGTGGTATTCGTTGGAGGATCGTCATCAAGCCACACAAAAACGTGTGTAAACTACTTTAGTATCTAACGCCCGGGTACGAGCAGGCATATAAACCTTCCTATATACACGCGCGCACTGGGCACTTTGTTGGTATTCTTTTGTTTCGATGCGAGCCTCTGATCATCATAAGCATGTCCAAGCCTCGGATTTGAATACTAAACATGTCGAGATCATGGGGAAACACAAAAGAGCCATGAAGAATCGAGGCGGCTAACGACTAACAAACGAAAGTGCAAGTACTCTCCAACAGTAGTAGTTTCGTTTTCTCGTTCATCTTCGCAGTCAATATGATTCATGAGGCGTGCTTTGTGTGCACCAGACTGGTAAAAGTGTAACAGCCAGCTAGCCAGCCAGCCAGTCAGTCAGCCAGTCGAACCGGGCTGATGGTCGCTGAATAAACGATGAGCACAGACCACAGATCCGAGACCGAATCACGGATCTCGAGTGGCCATGAAAGGTCAAGTTGGCGGGAAGTAGGCACTCGCCACTCGCTACCCGCCACTCACATGCATGCCAACCGAATGCCATAGTTCATGTGAAATTCATTAGACAAATGAAATTCTCTTCTCGGCCAAATGTCAGAAGATGTATTTGCTGCCATGGCGGATGGCGTGGACTGCTGGAGAAGTTCAGCAGGCGACCATGGCGCTGTAGCGTGGTTTACGACGAGAGTGAGAGAAGAAAACGAAACAAACACTGTTTGTGCCTTTGTTTTGCATTTTTTTTTTTCTCTCTTCTGTTTTAACAGACATCGCGCAAATTGTTTTCGAGAAGCCATCACACATGGCATAAAGGAGCGCGCACAATACATCAAAGTCGTGATCAATTATTCCAGCGGTTTCGGTTACACTTGGCTTCGTGCGAAATTTGCAATCGCAAGACTCGCAAAAAAACGAAACACAAAAAAAAAAAATTGCTGAGAAAATATTTGTAAATCAAACTTTTCACCCATTAGGCACGATTTCGTCATTTCGGTGGAAACCTTCTCTCCATGATTGAGCTATTAGGCCGTTATTAGAGGTAGGCTGGGCTGGGGAAGCGCTGCTGCGCAACAGTTGCTTTAATCAATTAATGGTGCCGGGGATGGCTGCAAGAAGCGGGAGAGATTCGTTAGACTGATTGTTGCATGGTTCCTGAGAGTGTTGATGTTAATCGAGTTTAAGGGTCAGCTAAACGTTTCTGAGGAGAACCACCGACGGTGCAGTGTGAAGCCTCCAAATTATGTGAATTAAGACGTACTCCGTGATGGAAAGGATCACGATGCTGGTGTGGATGGAGGCTGATGAAACCCGGAATCATTAATCTCCCACCGAAAAAAAGAAACTCCCCGCAACATTTCCCGGAACACCAATTCACATCTAATTGCTTTCAGTTTTCCGCCAGTCAACCGCGTAACTCACCGCGAGAAAGTCAATTCAATGGGAGGAACTTTTCTATGACTGTTTGCACTGGGGCGCAGTGAGATTGTGAAATTCCCGCGGCCGCATTCGTCACTGAGTCTATTTAACATTCAATTATCTGGAAATGCGAATTCAACGTGTGCGCAAAATATTAACTAAGTGAGATGCTATCCACAAGATCATCGCTACAATGTCGATGAGTGGAATGGAGGCATTGAACAACAATCGATCGCGTCCAGGTGATGACTGATTGTGTTGAGAGGTGATTGGCATTACTTCCTGTAGACGCTGCTTCTCATTCAGACTGCGGAGTGAGCGATTTATCCAGGCTGACTCAGGAAGGGTCGTCGTTTAGGAAGCAAGTCTGTCGTGGTGTGACCGATATCAGACTTCGTGAAGGGAACCGTAGATGACTTCTTCTTAGGGCACAACAGTCCAAGGTGGACTTGGGCCTCCCCAGTCAGCACGATCATTCGCCAGCTGCCTCCAGTTTCGCACCTCAAGCCAGCTGAGGGCCCCACTCTACTTGTGCGAGTCACCTTGCAAGTGGACGTCCTCTTCCAGTAGACAAGGGCCTACTATAAATTCGACCATTTTTTTGACCGGGGGGAATAAAATGTAGCTACTCCTTGGAGAGTCCTGCTTCGAATCGTAGGGGGTACCTCCTCTCGGTGGTCGGCGGAGACAATCAATTCAGACTGGTCATGTTGATGCTGAAAGGTGGGCCAGGTCTAGTTGGACGGGGAGAAGGATAACTCCCTGAAAACCCTCAAATCAAAGATGGAAGAGCTTATGCCGCGAGGGGCATGATTAGTAGGGTAACTAGTCGGTAATGGGTGAACTTGGGATGCACTGGCGAAGTCCTGGTGAAAATGTCTATTAGCTTGCAGGACTCGTGGGAACACAATTTCCAACAAACAAACCAATAATTAATAATTGTGTCACCAAACAACAAAAGGTAGATGGAACCTTTACCAGCAGTTAGCAGAAGAGTGTCTGAAGACCTCCGCTCAATGTACTGCCAGTTTAGAAATACACGACAAATTGGACAAACTGAGGGTCAAAGAAAGGTAAAAAAGGCTCAGCGGAGATGCAAGAAAAATGCTCTGATTCCTCTAAAAACAAGAATAAATATTGAGCAAGCCAAAATGTAGAAAGTTACTGGTAGCAGCAGAAGGGGAGCTCATCTGCCGGTACCGGTGCGGGGGTCTTCTGTGACCTATTCTGAAAATCCCTTGCACTGAGAGACGACTTCAGCGTTTTCCTAGCCAAGATGGCTGCGATACACGAGGCAGCACTCGCGTTAAGAGAGCGCAACATAACCAACAAAACAATCTCTATTTACTCCGACAGCCAAGCGGCAATAAAAGCCACAGCGTCGGTCTTTATGGCATCGAAAATTGTACGGTCATGCAGACAAAGCGTCGACACTTGGTGAACAAGGTCACCCTATGCTGGGTCCCTGGGCATACTGGCGAAGAAGGAAACGAAAAAGCAGACAGTCTCCCCAAGAATGGATCTGAGCTTAGAGAATCCCGGGCAATTCCCTACGTCCTCCCACCGCTTAGCTCTGTACGAAGAAAACTGGAAGAAGAAGCCCTGAATGGAATAAAAACTAGATGGATTAGTAAGGATATCAGAGGAGCTTGTGGCCAACGTTGAGCAAAAAGAGATCAAGATCACTGATCAGTCTTAGGCGAAAAAACGTACAGAAGCTAAACGGAGTCCTTACCGGACACTGTGCTATAGGCTCGCATGCTTCGCGACTGATCATACCATACAAAGACTTTTGCAGAAGCTGCAGAGATGAGTAAGAAATATCTCTCTCTACCGAACATTTCCTATGCGAGTTCCCAGCCTTGGCAAGAAAAAGAAAGCAGTACCTGGGCAATGACTTCCTTGCGTAGACCTGTGTTGTGGAGTGTGGAAAAGCCTCCTGAAGTTCTCAATTGAACCAGGATGGTTTTCGTATAAAAATAGAAGGTCTCTCGGTGGTAAGTAGTATATTTCTTCTATTAAGAATACAATGGATCCATTTTGTTGGTCTAAGTGAGCCACGGCCGTAAGGTCACCCACACACCTACCAATCTACCTAAGCCAAAATGGAAGCTCTAAAACCCATACCAGGAGCTGACAAACGACTCCAAAAATAAGGACCACCCAAGAAGTTGGGGCCATTGCTGAAAAGCAAAAGAATCATGGACTTAACAGACAAAGATGGATGTATTGGTCGGCTGAACTCGACGTGGACTTGACGTAAGCTCTTCTATTTCTTGGGTGTGCTTAGGCTGTGGCAAGGACTAGTCTAATTCCACTCATTGTGAAACATTACGGCAAGGATTATTTCCACATATATCCACTCACCATCCTCGTGGGCTGGAGGTGAAAAGTTGTGTGGTTTTTTTGACGTTTTTGATGTTTATTTTTACATTCTAGACAAGACTGCTTAAGCTAGTTGTAGGAACATTGTTAGATACTACTTCTAACTTACTGGCCCTAGGCGGGCACTCTAAGCTAAACTTAATCGTCTCACACTTTCTACCGCGGGCTTATAGGGTTCGTCGAGAGAATTCTTTCCTCCCAGACACTGGAATTTTCGATGCTGAATTGCAGCATCAAGTATATCCCGCCTTGTTACCGCCATACTGGAATGGAGGAGACCTTCCTCAGCTCGTTGTGCGACACAGTTCACAGTTGAACGAGCGGTATGAAAGAGGAGCGGTACCGCATTTACGTCTTGTATCAGACCGTTCGAATCAAAATAGAGGAATGCTTCTGGGAGGAAGAAGACACTGTAACGTACCCTTTCGTGGTATTGAGGATTGGGGTAGTAAGCCCCTTAGAGGTTATTGGACGGGTTCATCGCTCTGGCAGTATGACCGCGAATCAACTTCGGCAGGAAATTGTCCACTCTTATCAGGTTTGCCCTGTTGTATAAGACCTCATTGGAATAGAATTTCATGTATTGGGACTCTGGAATTCTATAAGGACGAAGGCAGGCCCTAAGACAAGCCCTCTCGAACAAGCGAATCTTTTCCATCAAGCTTGCACTCACGTTGAACCACACGGGACACCCATAGGTGAGCATTGGCCGGATGAGAGCCATGTAGCAGATAACCTTCACCCTCGCATCGAGTTGGCTGTTGTAAAACAGTATCTTTGTAATGCGACTCGGGCCCGGGCCAGGTCCCTATTGACATATTTGAAAAAATAAAGATTCTGATCTAGCCAGACCCCAGGTATCTGACTACAGTCCTTTGCGTCAGTGTTTCCCCGTGTCTTCCAACGATTGAGAACTTTCGCCAATTCTTTTTCGTGCCCACCGAGGCCTTATTCAACGGCGTCCTGAACAAAATAGGTTCCGACTTCTCGGAGTTGATACTCAACTTCCAGTCATCGCAACTTGTCATGAATGAATCGATGTCACCCTGCGTGAGAGTAGTGATTTCCTCGATCTTTTTGCCTGATCTGTACACGATCAAGTCAACGGCGTACGCAATTACGTGCGGAAGAGAACTTATCAGATCGCTCAAGTAAATGTTGAACAGGATCGTCGAATCAACGGCACCCTGTTGGAGATCATTTCTGACTTGAAGTACATCACCAGAGGTCACGTTGCCATTCTTGACGACGAACCCCCTACCGATAAGCATGTTACACAGTAGGTACAGCAGTGGTTCCAGAAAAGTCCTTCTAACCATACGGTGTCACCGGCCTTCTCTAGGTCAATCAAGCAGGCACCCGTAAATTGTTTCTGGCTCTTGTTCCATTGGATATCCGACACCAGTTTCGACGCGGCATGAATAGCGTCATGCCCCGCTTTGAAACCGAATTGGTTATCCGGGATTATATTGATGTCCTTGGTCCAGTTGATCAGAGCTCTATTGAAGTCCTTCTCGAATACCTTGCTGATGTTCGGAAGGAGACTAATTGACCGTAGGTTGGAAGGATTCGAAGAATATTTTCCTCTCTTGGATATCCGTTGCACAATGCTCCGGATGGTGTGTATTATTCAGAGCATTATTAAACGGGATTGTGTACATTTTAACCACTTCCAGGGGGAAGTGCCTTAGCACAAGGGTCGAGATGCCGTCGATTCCAACTGACTTTTTTTCTTTAATAATTGAATTCGCGGTTCACTCTTCACCGCAAATAACCCGCTGCGTAGACAGGGGCATATAACCTATCAAACATTTCAGCCTACTCGAGTAGGTAGAGCATTCATCAGCACACTTAGACCATATTGGTCCATTGTGATACCCATAGTCAGACTACTACCACTGATCGACTACTCTAGTGATACTGTCGTTAAATTGATCCCAACGGCAAATTGTGACTGGACCAGACTTGAAAACCAGATAAAAGCGTATTAACTTTGCTTTCAGTGGGATTCGAACCGGGGAACCCGCTAACCAGAGGCAGACACTCTACCAACTGCCCCATCCAGTCGTCTGCCCCATCCGTCAGTTTGCTGAAAGCCTGTTGGCTTAGACTAGGTTCACATCCAGTCCATGGACACACCCAGGGGCTAAATCTATCGATTGTGCCGTCCCACATCTACCTCCGATCATGGTCTTCCAGTAGAGAGTTCCCTATTGCGACACCGACCATATTCCATATATTGGGTCTCCTTAGTCAGTTCGGGGCTTAGCTTAAGCCAAGTCATCCTGATTTCAAAGCACTTCGTACACCTGTTTTCTCCAGCCAGAAGAGACTCCTTCATCAATGTCAGTGACTCGAAAGAAACCATGATGAAACCATCTCGCCTCGTGGATTGAACAAAGGCACCCCAGAGCGTGGGAGTCGACACACCTACCTCCACCGCCATTGCAGCCACAGGAGTGTCTTTACTGACCCCATAAACTCTGATGGGAAGTTCAGTTTCAATGTTCTTATTGGAAAAATAGTAGGGGACTGCGTCGTCAAAGCGTGTGTTCTTGGGATTCATCCCACCTTCTATTGTGGATCATTCTGATGGGGAAAGGGAGATGTTGCTGGCTAAGAAACAACAAGGGGTGGGGGGTCAGAATAAAAGAAACGTTTAATTTATCTAATGGGGTGATCCTAAGAGAGCCAAGTAGATACAGTTTGGATGGTTGCTTTGATACCGGCGCATAGGCACACCCAAGCAATAGAACATCTTACATCAAGTCCACGTTTAGGCTTATTCTTCCATCTTGAGGACATTTCAGCTCATTGAATCCAGAAGTTAAGGCAATGATTTGCTGCCGATGATAACCACATCGACGATTGGGAACTGTTCATGATTTCGATTCCTAGTAAGGTATCGTCAAGGTGGGTAGTTAGGTCAACCCCAATTCCCATCTCTACCAAGACGCAACCCTTCCAGGCCTTTGATGCAGCCACCCAATGTATCAGTGAAGTTCGTGGCAACTAAACCTGGAACAAGACTCCTAATATATAGGGAAAGGTACATCAACGTCTTACACGGACAAACGTCGGGGAGGTGATGTCAACAAGGCCGCGTCTACGAGCGGAGGTAACGCCAAAGCCCACAAACCTACTGCAAGGAACATCGCCACAGCGAAACCGCCCCAACTATCCAACTCGGATCAAGGTCGCAGAGCATGTTCAGACAGCGTCCTGCCACAGGAACCGTGCTTCTTAAACTGGGCCAGACTCCCCCCATTAACTGGTCTCAAAAGAAGCTTTGGTGATAGTTCCCAACCAGAAACAAGTGGCTAGCAACGAAACCATCAATATTACGATCATCCACGCTTACACTGATGGATCGATGATGATAACAGGCACAGACGCGAGCCTATTCTCTGCAATGTTAGACTTATACAATCAGTCTGAAATTAGGCCGGTCGAGATTGGAGGCTTTCGCGCCTTTCTTATTGGCAAGGCAGCAAACAACATCCACGACAAGTCCAGGGTGCCCGCATGCTCTCGTTAAGAATGCAGATACCCAGTACATGAAAAATCTGTTAAATGTCAGAGGGAATTGATGGCTAGCTATGAATTTGTCTGCAGATGAACCTTGCTGGGCATTCTAACCGATCAAGCCACCACTTGCAGATGTAAAGAAAATTATGGACGACGTGATTCTAGATCCGACGTTCAGAAGATGGTATGCCTTGACGTAGTCTTTACCAAAAGTTCAAGTTCTTGCTGAAACATTGCTAGCGATAGTAGTTGGGGTGATCATTGGCTACAATCGTCTGAGGTACCATGATATGACAACGGTCGGCCTACCTAACCAACAAGCCTCTTCAGCTAGCGAGATCTCTGGCTGGCGGCCCCCAGTTATGCTTACAAAGTTCGATTAGGTCCTTCTCCAATTTTGTGAGCAACAGCGGGCATTGTCACTGTGTATGACTGCATGCGCCGTGGCGATGCAAGAGGATACGCCTCCGTGATGACCACGGCCTAAATTATGTTTGAGAGGCAGGGACGAGGACGGAAAGAGCACGGAGGTCGGAGTAATCTAGGAGAATACTACAAGCCGGGAAGGACTAGGGAGAGAGTCCGTCTTCCATGATGTCCAAGACATGCGGGGACTTGATGCAATAAGTCTTTCCTTGCAGATTCGTAAAATAATCAAGATGACTGAACATCTTCTGATGATGCCAACATCGGCTAGCCAACATCGGCTGAACATCGCTCGGATAAAAATGGTACAAGGAAGTGGTACCTAGTACCACAACGTTTCCATCAAGACCTAAGCGAGACTGTAGCTAATGCCCGTCTACCCATTTACCGATCTAAAGAGTTGCGCAAATAACACACCGCCATCGTCTTACACTCGCTGCAACGCCAACGACTATCATTGCAACCATTCAATGTCTAATTGGGATGCTTTGACCTGTCTACAGAACGTGATGTAATTAGAACCTTTCCCAGACAGCAGCACACACACACAGCATTTCCCATCAGACATCAAAGAAAATCTCACTTTTGTTCGCCGCGAACAAAAGAGTTGACTAGCGAACTCACATAACAATCTATCAATTAACTCCAAATCCGTTAGCTTCCAAGTCTACACATCGAATCAGTGATCATGAAACAACAAAGCGCCGACGATGCCGCGCCGCATCGACCTCCAATAGATGTGGCGCGCTTCAAATGTAGGTTTCATCGTCTAGCACATCGCATCGACAGCAAACCATGCAGCATTACAATTGCAAAATATTATTTAATTATTTGTTACCCACCTCTCGGTGCAATTAATTGGGAATGGATAACGATTGCGGGGAATGTGCGAGTGCAAATATCTTTTCCGTTTTGTTTCGCCTTCTTGTGAAATCCGGCTGGCTGGGGGTAATTTGATTTTTGAACGGCTCTTGCACGCTGGCTACACCTCACTGGAGGCTGATTACTCGTTCATTTGCAAATTTCATTTCGTTTTCCTTCTCCGGAATTATACCGATAATTCATAAACGTATCAAACAGCCTTTACCGTCTGAACTGAGGAGGGAGAGACAGAGAGAGAGAGATAAGTAGAAGGGGCACAAATCGAAAACTGAATTACGAAAGATCCAACACGAGAGAGATGATGATGATGTCGTGGATGATGTGGATGATGACGATGATGGCCGAAAAGCAGAGAACGAGACACACAGAGAAGCACTGTGTATCTCGTATTTTCATCTGTTTCTTCTGCGATGACGACGGACCATATAACAACCAAAGTCAAAAAAAAAAAAACAAAACCAATCTCTACTCATACCAATAAAATGCCAACAACAACAGCAACAGCAACAACGAACATATTTAATTTCTTTTGGTTGGAGTTTCCTCCTCAGCCGCTACAGCACATAGGAGTTGGAAATCCAATTCAAAACATAAAATAAGAAAAATAATAATAACAACACAATAAAAAATTGTTTTAGCCATAAAGAAAGATCCAGCATATACACACATGCACTGCGCACGGGAAGGCGGCAGGGGGCAGAGATAGAGGTAGAGGCTCAGCCAGAGACAGAGAGACAGAATCGAAGCGATTTACAACACCTACGTGTGCTGTTGTTTACCACAAGTGGCACACAGGAGAATGCTCATATGATGGACTGCGCTAAGCGGTGCGCGAGGAGTAAATCCAGGTAAAGTCTGCATTCCTATTACCATCAATAGGGTGCAGACGACGGCAAAGCGGACGAATGGACGGCGATGGTGGTGATGGTGGTGGTGGTGGTGGTGATGGTGGCGGTGCTGCTGCTGCGAGGGGGACTATCTCAACGCGACTTGACTCTGTGTGTGCTGCGCTGAAGAAGGAAAAAGAACATTCAAGAGGTTGGTGGCTTTCGATTTAAGCCTTTCCTTTGCTCGTTGCTCGTTCAATTCTCTGCATGTGTGTGTGCGTGTGCTTGTTTGATGGAAGGAGCACTCAACAGCCACAGCAGCACCACCAAAACGAGGTCCATAGGGGATTTGTCGAGTCTCCACCATATTACCTTCATCTCCTTCCATCTCTATGACACCGCAGCACTGTACGCGGTTTATGGTCGTCGCATTGGATTTTCTTCCTCAAAATGTCCGCCCCACGAGTGCAAATCGAATTAGCGATTTGCCCGCCTAAAATTTCCAATCCCATGCACATCATCATCGTCAACCACAACAAAACAACATCTTCCATCTTCGCCCATATGTTTTTGTTGCACACTTGTCAAACAACTCAGCAACTAGTTTCTTTTTTGGTTTTTGTTTTGATATTTCTGTTTCTGTCGGTACTTACGTAATTTCACACAAAATTTATTTTGGCGCTGCTTTTGCGGATTTCTGTATCTTCTCGCGGTTTTGCTTCACAAACGAACAAAACTTAATCCTTAGACGGCGGGAATGTGTTCCATTTCATTTGGCACTGGAACGGGCAACCGCTATCGCGATTATATAGGCAATTTCACAGCAGTTCCGAATGGCTGGACTGATGGCAACTACGGGGCCAGCAGCGGGGAGAAAAGTTAACAAAAAATGATTTCTTAACAATTTCCAATTGAATAACACAAAACATTTACAACAGCCAACAAGAAGAGAGTGGAACAGCAGCACGAACAAAAAAAAATAAAACAAAAACGACACAAATACACCGCGAACGATTCACACACACGACGACGATGCACAACGAAAGGTAAAAACCATGACACACACACACACACGGCTGAGGTGAGGTGAAAAAAATGGCTGTTCGTACACAACACAGATACAGAGATATGTCCATACACGATCGTGGACAGCGGCGCACAATTTTAATTTTTTTTTCTTATTTTTCTCTCCTCTGATATTTGAAATACTTATTTTTTTTGGAATTGAAATTTCAGCAATTTTCTCGAATTTTTTTTCACTCGCACACTTTTTTCTGCATCACACGGCTGTTTGAAATTTGAAATCTATGCACTTTGAGTGGGAGGAGAGTGGTAGGGACTCCCGGAATACGAGCAACATACGAGAGTGTGTACCTCGTCCAGCAAACTGTTGCGCAGCACTCACCACAACTCACTGTTATTTTTTTTCTCTTCACTTTTTTTTTTTTTTTTGTGTATTACATTCGTTGCGTCGTTCACCTTCTTAAATACCGAAGTTTCATTTGAATTTTCGCGACATTTTAACACAACACAATTCACACATCTTTTGCAGATAACTCAGGTTAAACAAAAAATTTAACAACACACAAAAAAAAAAACAAACAACTAGAAATAAAATTACGATATCGATATGTATATGTATCTGAGAAGTGTATCCACGGAGAGCAGAGAACTGAACTGAACGTTTTTGAACAAAATCTAACTCGGAGTTCGACTCCCCCGTCAGCGAATGCGATGCGGGCAAACGGCAGCAACAGCAACACAGCAACAGGGACCAGGAGGAAGGAATCGAATCACAATTTAACGCACTTTCGATGATGAAAACCACGATATTCCATTGAATTCCGATGGATGTTTGAATGGCGGAGCGATTGCGGTGATTTTTCGTAATTAATTTGACATTTTTCACAAGAATATTGGAAAAACAATCTCCCTGACAGATTCGTTAAATGTTGGTTCGGGGGAAAAATTTTTCGTCGTTTGGCAAAAGGTTTGTCGGACGGCGCGGTTCGGTACGAAAAACTCTCGGGAGAGGTATTTTACGTTGTTTTTTTCTTCTTCTTCTTCTTCGTTTTCTTCGTCTTCTTATTTCTCGTTGTCTTACTCTTTCGTCGTCGTCGTCGCCGTCGTTGACTTTCCGAGCTCACCTGAGGTGTAGGAGAGAGAGATACACAGCATACACGATCGATCGGAAGGCGCACAGGTGTATGTGTGTGTGTGTTTGAATCTCAAGAAGAGACCAAATATATCGAGAGCAAAACACGCACACGCTCCGCTGTGAGTGAGAGAGATACTCTTGGCTGTCCCACAGGTAGGCACACAAAGGAGAATTGGAAAAAAAAAAAAAACACCTCACCATCACCATCGCCACCACCAACACCAGCACCGCCGCACCACGGCGAGAGTGGCCGTCGTTTACCTGTGGCGACAGCACCGTGTACAGGTGGATTTGTATTGATCTGCAGTCGACTGTGGTATCGGCTGCATTGGGCTCTGCGCACGCGCATGTGTGTGTCCCAACTCTCGGACGCCTCGGGTACTCGGGCATACAGATCGTCGTGGTACACAGTAGAAAAAAGGGTAGAATGGCAGTTGAGTTGAGTTGAGAGATAGAAAGGCAAGCGAAGGTGCTCTCGCTGCGAGTGTGTGAGTGTTGAACGAACACAAACAGACAGGTACTCAGTTGAATCTCCATCCAGAGATTTGTATCTCTCTCGGTGTGTGCGTGTGTGTGTGGTGGATGGATGCTGTGCGGTGCTGATGCTGCGGATGGATACATGGGGGATGCACTGAGAGAAAATTTATTGGATTTTATGGTGATTGAAGTCATAAAGCGGTCATTGCGCTGCCCTCTAGGAATAAGAATGGATGAAGATCATTTTCGATCGAAGCGACTTGCTGGACGGGGGACGAAGGAATGTGTGCAGGAAGGAAGGGATTTGGGCAATTCACCGACTGTGGGGACTGTTGGGTGCTAAGAGATTTTCGAAAAGATATCGTTTGTTAGCTTTGCGTCCGATCGAGAATTTTCCAAATCTTCCCTCATTTACACTTAATTTGGAATCAATGGGAGTTTGTTTCCTGGAATAGATGGTGGATGCGGTCGTTGTGTGAGGGAAATCAGATCAGATGGCTGTCGTTTTGAAGCATGGTTTGAGGAGAATTCCTTGATGATGATGGGATGGAGTGATTTTGAAGGGGAACCAGTCAAAAAGGGGCATTTTCGACGGACATCAAAGGTCGATTGTTCATCTTGACAATTTTTAACGAAAACATGATGTCGGTGTCGGTGAACAACACGCTTGATACAGAAAAGAGGCCCAATTTCTCCTCCTTAGATATGTTTTCGAAATATTTTCGAAATTTTCCCAACTTGTTCCATGGTGCATAGCAACAAACTAGGTCTTGATTCGATGTCACATAATTTCACAAGATTTCCGTTTCTCTTAAGCTACAAGCTCCACAAAAAACCACCAAAAACGGGAGACTGCTTTGACTGCGTCAAATTATTGAAGTTGATATACTCGGGGGATTGAGTCGACGCAACAGTTCACAACGCTTCAACGCAAACTATCTAGTCTTAAGCCTTACCATTGTACAAAACCCACAATTACAAAGAAGGAAGCCTGGTAGGACATCTAGAGTAAACAACATCTGGGAGTTTAACCGGGTAAGTGACCTGATGTCTCCCAAGTTAATCTTCAAGAAATACTCATACCAAGTAGACAGGAATGAAACAACAACATGTATGAAAGATTGAGCTCAAAAATGGTACGATAAACTAGCCAAATTCCCAACCTCCCCCCTCCACCAACAGCGAGCCCCTTCCATGAATTTGGTCCTCCTTTCAGACAATAACGGGTTTTTAACAGAAAAAATCCGTCACATCTTTTCTTTGTATCATTTCAAGGTAATTTGTCCTCAGTTGGTAAGGAAAATTCAAAGTGTTCAGCAGTGTGCCGTAAGTTCTTTTTTCACTTACGGCACACTGCTGAACACTTTGAATTGTCATCAAATCAGTGTAATTTGAGAAATTTTTTAAGAAATTAGAAACTTTGAGAACTAAGAAGGTAATTGATTTTCCTTAGTTTTTAGTTACTTACTAAAGGCTAAATATAACAATAACAATTTACATTTTATTATTTCAACAGAAAAAGTCTGAGAAAATAGTTGATTATTAAATTATAATGGAGCCTGGTTACTTGGACGGAAAACTAAGGAAATCCAACAACGAGCCGGGGGGGGGGGGGGTGCTCTTTATTGCTTCAACAAAAAATAATCCAGTTCCAGTATCGAGCCCGGCCGATTATTAACCAAAAATCAAGATGCGGCATTGTCTGTAGATAGACTTTTTACTAATTGCATTTCTTATTATTGTTTTTATGCAATATGTGATAAATATTTAAGTATATTAATTAAAGTTTTTATAATAATAATATGGGTGGCGCGACAGTCCGAGGTGGACCTGGGCCTAGCTTCTCAGCAACCACTTGTGTTGTGCGTGCTATTGTCCTTTCACGCGTGGAAGGGACCTACAGTTTAATGCCGACTCCGAACGGCCAAGTTTGAGAAGCTTTTTCTAGGCAGGAATACTCTTTGAGCATTGTCAGTGACTCGAAAGAGGTGCAGCCGTGAATTATGATTAGTGATAAATTCGGGTATCGAACCAGGCACCCTCTGCGTAGGAGTCGACGCACTTACCCACTACACCACGGCCCACAACCTACCCAAAGTTGTTACATATAGAAATAATGTCCTTTGAACTGAAAAAGTCAGCTTAGGTATGTATTGACAACCAAGATAATGCAATTCCGTCGACCATCCTAGATTGATCGTTTTAGATTCAATATCAGATGAGATATTTATAAAAACTAGTAAATAGACACTCAAACTTTGTGTCAAACCTTTGTTGTTTCCCGAATTTGAATTGTTCTCATTGATGCTGTTTCGTACAGAATCCAATACTTTATAATTATGTTTTTTTTTTTTATATTTTTCTAACGTGTAAATACATATTTATAAATATTTTTATAATTAATATTATGTTTTGGAGCGAAGACATTTTCATTCCATCCCTTGGTTACTCATTCAAAACCCATTGATCTATCAACAGGAAAAGAATGGACACAAAAAGAATATACAACGTTATTTATTTTTGTCCATTTTTTTTTGTCTACTTTTGTTCATTTTTGAGTAAATTTAATTAATCATACGTTTTCCTCTTTTGCCTTTTAAATAAATTTACTGTAAAATATGGATGATTTCATTTGCATGGGGGTCTCGTTACTGGAACGCTTAGGGCTGGAATTAGGAACAGGGGGGGTTGGTACAGGCTCATGCCTCATTCTATTTATATTTACTACATTTGAGTCCTATACTTACAAGAAGTTATTATTCATATCAAACAGTAATACATCAAGCTTGCCTTAAATGATAAAATTGTTTTCGTATATGTAAGTCATTAATTTTATTGAGAGCAACGGAGTCAAGACATTCCTTAAGGGGGCTCGCTACTGGATAGTTTACCCTATACAGATAGGTCGAAATTTCAAAATAAAGTAGTGGCGGGTCTGGTAGGATAAAGGTGTAGCATACACATTCCTCTCTGCAAGGAAAAAACGATTTTCCAAACTGAACTGTTTGCAACTAACGAAGCTGCTCACTGCATCAATAATAGAAAACCAAACTATATTAAAATGTATATATATGCTCAGATAGCCGAGCGGTCCTTAAATCACTGAAGAGTTACACATTCAACTCTAAGGCCATCTGGGAATTTCAGAATCAACTGACAGACACTTTCCTGGAAAAGTTGATCCGATGTCATACTGCAGTTCGACTGTGGATGGGCGACAAAACCACGACCGCTCCGTCGCACAACAAGCTGAGGACAGTCTCTTCCGGTTCAGTACAGCGGTATTAAGGCAGGACATTCGGGAAGTTTCTAGGCAATACCAAAAGGGCTGGTGGCTGGGAAACGAGGGCACTCCCTCGTCGAATCCTTTGGACTCCGGTTAGAAAGGTTAGTTCAAACCCGCGCATGGGTAGAAGTCGGTCCCATGTCTTGCTGTGTACTGAATGTAAATATTTGTATCTATCAGCTGCAACCTATGCCCGACGCACTTAGCATAGGCTATTATATATTTTTTAAGGTAGAATAAGAAAACAAAAAAACAAATAACTAACTAACTAAAATAAATAATTTTTAAGAATGTATATGACGATACATGTATGCATTGTGTATATTAAGAATATAAGCGTAGTATGCATGTGTATATGCATATATACGTAGGTTAGCTTAAGTTAGTTTGTAAGTTTAGTTTTAAGGTATAATGTCAGCTAGCTTGTATAAAAACCGTCAATTGATTAAGTTTTTTTCAAATTTTTCTTAAGATTAAGTTGTTCTTTTTAAATTACCATTTATATTTTACTGCTTTAAGTTAGGTCGATAAACATAGAATAAGATTAAATTAAGATTAGAGTGCCCACCTAGGGTCAGTAAATCAGAAATAAAACCATTGTTCGTCTAACTGGTTCTAAGCATTTTTGTCTAGAATGTAAGTTTACCATGAATTGAATAATAAAAATGAATTAAAGAAAAAAACACTTGCAGAAAATAACAGACTGCAACTAATCTGGGTGTCAGGACACGAAGACCAAGACGGCAATGAAAAGGCTGACATACAAGCCAAGACAGGTGCTCGGATACCCTTCGTTGAGCCCTCTCCTCTTTATGGATTCAACACTACGGACTCAAGTATTGGATCACTCACATAAATGGATCACTGAACTAATGATCCAGTTTTGGGACAACTAGGAGGGTATCAAACCCTCTAGGAAGTTCATCAGACAAAATAAGCTCTAGAACCCATAAAATAAAGATGTTGTGTGGAGCTCTAGGGGGTGTCTGAGCGCATAATTATCATCTCCATAAAATGGGTCTCATCAGTACAGAAATCTGTCTTTGAGTACTTGCAAGCGATGATGGCACAATGTGTACAGCAGCTTAGTTTATTTTCGTTTCTCACTTCTCTGCCGTTTTGTCGCCTGAAGTCTTTTAAGAACAAGCTGATTGGAGACTATCTGTCAAACTTATGACGATTGAGAATATTGCGCATATTCGTGGCGTACGCAGTTTGAGAAGGTCGTAACTAAGCACAGCAATCCATGGACGGAGATGAAGTGGGTTGTTGGTTGAAGTCCAGGATCTCACGGACAGTAAAGCCATACAAAGAAGAAGAAACTCTACAAGGATTGAATATATAGAAAGGTCTTTCAAGTAGCGCCACATTTAACGACTTAGGTGAGCAGTTAAGTTTACATTTAAAACAGATTTTCTATTCCGAAAGATTTTGTTTCAATTCAAGAATCCGATCTCTCACTTGCAAACTATCTTCAGTCTTAAACATCGTCATCACCAGTCGTCTATGACATCAATTCAGCACACTACACTACATTTTCTAGATGCATTATCATTATCGCAAACCTTAATAAAAACTTTATGAGGGACGAGACAATTTATTTCATTTACTATTGTGTACAGAGTTCCTACTGCTATCGTAGGATAGGTACAATCACTCATTCAACTCACAGTAATCAGAAGGAGGTTGCAAGCGTCGCCTATCGTAAGTCGCACATATAAGCAAATACTACTTATGTTTCCATAATTACTTCAAATTGTGGCCAATGAAGCGTATGAATTGAGTGCCAAATCACAGCGAGCCTCTTACTGTAGGAGACCTGAACCTAAAGGTAAGTAAGTGAGCGACGATAAGACCTGGGATTGAACGATGATCTTTCTTCTTATTTGGTTAGGTCGCAGCCATGCAGCTTTTGTAGTTCATGTCGTGATAAATTTAAAGTCTCATCGTAGGGTTTATAATACTTTGACATCAGGTAAAAAGGTCTTAAGTCAGAAAATGAAAGACAGAAACTTAAGATGTTAATACAAAGCCACATATGCATTTTTCTGACTCTTCCTAAGGCCAACATTATAACAATGGGAAGGAGTTGTGCGTGTATTGTGTGTGAGTATTAAGACGTTATTATGAAGCGTACTATTTTTTATAGAGAAAATTGAGTTTAAGCCAATCACAAACCCAAACTTTGACTTAAGACCTTTTTACCTAAAGTCAATGAATTATTAATTTTTTTGCTATTATTACTTCTTTTTGTGAAATTGAATGTACATATACATGTACACATAATAAACATGTGTGTATTTAATCTAAACTTGCTGCTATAACTTCGAGGTAGTCAAGGACTTCGTCTACCTCGGCTCCGCAGTAAGCAGTACAAACAACATCAGTACCGAGATCAAACGCAGAGTAACTCTTGTCAACCGCTGTTTCTATGGGCTCAAGAGGCAATTGAGTAGTAGAGCCATCTCTCGAAGGACCAAGCTGACCTTACACAAGACCTTGACCACCCCAGTCCTGCTGTACGACGCGGAGGCATGGACAATCTCAAAAGCGGATGAGGAAGTCCTTGGTATTTTCGAGAGAAAATCTTTGGTCCTGTTTGCGTTGACGGTTTCTGGAGGAGAAGATTCAACCACGAACTGTACGGGCTGTACAGCGGATTCAACGTCTAAGTTGGCTGGGCCACGTAGATCGTATGGACAACTCAGCTCCGGCCCGGAGAGTCTTCGACTCCGAACCCGTGGGACAACGCAACAGAGGACGCCCGCGTTTAAGGTGGCGCGCCCAGGTGGAGAAGGACCTCAACCAACTTGGCGTGCGACACTGGAGACAGCTAGCCAGAGACCGTGCTAGCTGGAGAGGCTTGTTGGTTGAGGCTCAGGTCCACCCCGGACTGTAGCACCAAATGAAGAAGAAGTATTTAATCTAATAAATTAAATTAATAAATAAAACGTACCTAGTTCTCTTGGTCACGCTATAACTTGAGAACGACGTCACTGACTTCATTCAACTTTTTGTCTTAAGATTTCTAATACTTCGTAGAAGGTTCTTACGAAACTTCATCTTAGCAAAAATTGGAAAGATTCAGACTTTTTAATTCCGCGCGTTTAGTGAAAAGATTTACTTATGATTTTTTTTTTAAATTGGCGAATGTCTGCTACGTTGGCTCTCATCACGTACCACCACAGTTCGAAGCAAAAATATAATATATAAAATATAATAAATATTAAAATAATAAATAAAAGTCATCGAAGCCACAATTTTGGAAGGGAAGACTTTTTGTTTCCACGTGCTAACGAACGACATGCTATTCAACTTTAAACGGTTACAGTTTCCAGTGCGGGTAGCGGTTGTATTGTCGAGAAGTAAAAACGCAAGGGCGATCATTAGGTGTTCTTTGCATTTATTGCAAAGCTCTGCTTTTTGAAATGGCCAATTGTACAATGTCGCCTACTTCCGTGTCGGAAAATTGTTAACAATATTTAGTTAAGCGCCAGAAAAACACAAACCATGTTGTGTGTCAATGAGCACCATAAAAGCATAAACAATTTTCTTGAAATATTGTTTTTGTTTTATTTACTTCAGTTCAAAAGCCAATTCAATTCTCGATAATCCGACAACTTCTACAAGCCGCCATGCTTTGCGTATCAGTATTTGTCATGATGGCTCTGTCTTGAGCGCCACAGTTCGCCATTTTCATTCTATTTCATGCGTATTTTAATTTTTAATCTATTTGTCCTTCCTGTACATTATAGTCCGCTGTTTTCAACAATCCGTCGCTGGTGGTGATCTTTTGGTGGGATATTAGCGAGAGAGTACTGTATGCATTGCTAAGGCAGGAGAACGATTGTCAGCAAGTTACTAAAATAAAATATATAGCTACACAGTATAATATAAATAAATGTATAAATATGTATAAATTTATGCATATGTTGAAATCTAATTTTTTTAAATATTTAGTATTAAACTTAAAATAAAAACCTTATTGGATATGATTGCTTAAAAACTGGAAATAAATTTATATTCTTTATGACTTGGGATAGTGTATATTCCTTGGAAAAAATATCCTGGAAAGTGCTTAAAATTTCTTATTTTTTACAAGTATTACTTAGCACAAGTTGCAACCCTCTACAGTATCACTTGAAGAGAATGCAATGTGTAAAGTAAAGTATGAATTAAAAAAAAATAAATTAAATCAATGATTAATAACGTCGAAGATCATTTCAAAGCTGGTCATAACATGGTATCATGCGCTACAGAGATACCCAACATCACAACTGATACCCCCATGTCCACAGACGAATTTGATTGATTTGTCGAGATCGGAACGTTAAATCGGTCTAGGGGGTTTCAATTGACCTAAGTTCGGTGAACGCCGTTGCGTAGTGGATATGTGTGCTGACTCCTACTCACATGAACCAGTCTAAATTCTACTTCCGGTACGAATGAATGCGTCACCTCTTTCTAGTCACTGACAATCCTCAAAGAGCTTGACTGTCTAAAAAATGCTTCTCAAATTCGCCTTTTATAGTCGGCATACAACTGTAGGTCCCCTCCAATCGGGACAGAACACTAGCACGTACAACGAGAGTGGTTGAACCAAAGTTAAATGAAGTTCAAGGAATTGGAAGGTTTGGGCTTGTCTCAGACGTAGTATAGGTTTAACGAGTCTTATTCCTTTCTGGTAAAGGTACTGACTTTGAACACAGCTCCATTTCTTCCATCCAGGCTCTTCGTTTGCTTCTCTTTCCTATTTTTTGGTGTCCTCTTTGCTCTGTTTTTCGCTCGTCTTTCCTCTTGGGTAGGTTACTTATTTGCAAGGAATTGGTGGACACCACCCTCCCGGAAAACAAGATAAGCTGTTCACTTAGAAGATCGCTGTCACACGTCGTCCTCCTTAGTGAAGCACTTGCTTGGAGAAGCCCATCAGTACGAAAAATAAGCATCCAATGAGCACATTGATGCCAGGAATTCGTCGAGCTCTTGGCCGAGAGTAGCTTTGTTAACTTTGGCGAGAGAAATTGACAACGGTTTTTTGTGGAGTGGTAAAAAAGATGCATTTCTACGAAAGGGGCGTCTATATCGCAATTTTAGATGTTTGTCGGATGTTTGATTCATTCATGACTCATTCATTTACTTTACAGAAAGGCTACATAGATGCTATAAACGAATAAACGAAGCTAAAGTAATAGTTTCAATTTCAATTTTCTCAAAAACTAGAAGACATAAAGCCATGCGGTTTTTTGTGTTCGATTCAGAATTGATATCAGTTTTAACTGTGATTGATGATTAACATATCATCTCACTATTTCGAAAAATATTGTTTTAAGGGTTTTCTTGTTTTCATTTTTTCGCAATAATTTGAGTTTATATGCGAATTACTCGAAAACTATTCATAATTTGATGTAAGTTTTATAGTAAAGAACAAATTTCTAGATTTCAAATTTGTTTTAGCAATTTATTATGTAAGTGTTGTGTTAGTGTTGTTGTAAGTGCTGCCATTGGTTTTTAATATATTTTCATTTTTCCATTTTATTTAATTTTTACCTAAAATTGCCCCTAACTCCTAAACGGGGTGAGATGAATCCAGTCCCCCACCCCCACCCCTCATCCTAAGTAAAAATTCGTCTAAACAATTCCGCTATCAATTCTTGGCACCAAAGTCATCGTACTCGTGCCGAGGTCCTAGACAGAAATGCTTAGAAAATATCTTCTTATTTGACTCTCAACTCTTAAAGATTTTGTACATCTACACCTACAATTAATCCAACTTGAATTAGCAGAATTTGTCTAATTAGATTCCACCTACGAACTCAAGCCATGCGTTTCTTACTGGTACTTGGGCAAATACAAGATTTTTCGGATGATAGAATTCGCTAGACCGTCTCCACTGGATGCGCATCATTCATAGAGCACGCCTTCAAGCTCAGCCCTCAGCTTCACCAAGCAATTCCCTATTCCATCTGGTTGCTTATCGTGGTGGTTTTATGGGTCTCCTTCTTTTCCATACAAATTGGATTGAATTCCAATCAGTTCCAGATCCTTATCCTTCCACACCTTCACTCAACACCCCACAAACATTGCATACAGAGCACGACTGCACTTCGGAATCACCGAATCCAGGGAACCGCAAACGACAGTCATCGAAAACTTGGCAAAATAACAAACGACCAATTGCCGTCCAATTTAAGTGAGCTAAGCGAGTACCAACTGAAATCAACTCGATCCACTCAGATGATCATTGAAAAAAACAATCCACTTTCCATTCACTTCCGACGGTCTTCTCAACACTTGCCTATCGACCGACCAATCTCTGGCAGAGCTTAGCATAACCATAACAACGCCTCCACACTTCCGCCAGTACTCGCACCTCAAATGTGGACCTTCACTTTGGCACACACGACGCGACGTGTCCCCATCGCATCAGCAGCACCAACGCTCCATTCAAATCCGCGATCCATTCATCGACACGCTCGGCGGCGGCGGCAGATTTCTTTCGGTGTATCTCTCTCTCTCGCTTGCCGCGTATTTCGCCATTCTGCTTGCGAATAAACGAAACTGTTGCCAACCATTCGTTGAGTATCGTTCTTCGTCAAATCGGTGCTGCTCTCTGTGCTCCGCTGGGTGAGCAAGCGAAGCAAAAAAAAGCCAGCGAACACACAAGACTCCGATGCGATTGGAAAATTCTTTGCGAAAACGTAAGAAAAGGCAGCCGAGTGTGGGGTGTGTGTGACACGTATTATAAGGTCAAACGTAGTGTCTTTCTCCTTTGGCCTTCTCCCGAGGCATTCTCCTCGCATATTTCATTGTTCACTGGCTCTTGCTGGCTGCGTCAGTTAGGGGAGGTATTGATTTCTGTTCTGTCCTCAGTCTTCTGTCTTTCCGTGACAATGGGCAATAATTATCGAGACCCATCGTTGGCTTGCATGCCCTTTTCAACTTTTTCGTGTCAACGCAGGGCGCACCGAACAACACAGAAATTGTCGTGCGCAGCACACTCGGCGATAGGTGGAGGAGACACGGACGAAGTCTGCGACACGAAATTATTATAGGACCACATGTAATTAATTTATACCGTCGGGGATCGGAGCGATTTCGCACACCGGGAGGATATGTATTTCACTGGTCGCGAGTAGGAATAGCGTAACAACGGCATAGCGCTCAAGACAAATAGCCCCATTCGAAGGTTAATGGCAAAAATGAGAAGGAGGCATTGCGCGCCGCCATGCACATTACCTGTGTACATGGCTGCGCGGTCCTAATTGTAAATTGCAGCTAAACTTACACTGTGCCGAGGAGAGGAGCCTCATCGGCCCGCCATCCGGTGCGCCAAGAGTTCATGCAACGGCAACGGCAACGCCAACAACAGCAACAGCAACAACAGGCACCGCAGCATGATGATGAAAATCAATGAGAGTCAAAGATATACAGCAGCACCGGCAGCATGCTGGAAACGACGCGACGACCGAGCACCGAACACCAAAGAGCGACGATCAACGACCAACGGAACACAAACAAGGAAGCTTTATGTTTTTTTTTTTTTGCTTCATTACTGCCCCCAAGGTGGATGTATGCATCAACTGCAATTTAAGCCACATTTATAAGTCAAATGGGCGCTTTGTGTCTTTTGGGGGGCGCGCGCTGTGCTGTGCGATGCCGTCTTGTTTTATTTACTCTTGCATTTTTCAGCTGAATTTCATGTGCGGGTCAAATGAAACACAATCACGGCCAGGGTCCAGTGAAAGGATGAAGCTGCTGGCTGGTGGAGTGGAAATATTCGAAAGTACGAGTATTTTGGTAGCGTCATTTTGGTAGCGCAGCGAGTTCAACAGTGCTGGCCGCCGCCACCGTGCCGGCTCACAGATGGTGGAAAGTGAATAAAAGAGTTGGTGTGCGAACTCCAATCAAGCGTGACTCATTTCTCTGTTCCACACCACCTCCAACCAAGCAACAGCAGCAGCATTGAACACAAGACGACAAGTAACGAAAAACCCATCATCCTCTAGCTGCTCCCTTTCGATTGCATGTCGACGTTACTCAACTGGCTCACAGATCGCTGTACATGCAGAGCACGAAGGACGCTGAGCACACATCCTACACGAATGTTGCCGAGAGCCCTTCTCCTCATCGTCATCGTCGTCGTCGCCTCTGATTGTCTCTAAAGAGTATTCATTCGTGTGCGACAAATGTGATGACGCGGTTGGAAAGATCAATGCTGCTTTGCTAATGTAATCGGCTTGGATGCAATTTCTTCCCCACATCTCGGATGTTTTACAACCAACAACCTACAACCACCATCCGGCACCACCACCACCATCAGCAGAATGCAACAGACAGCACCACCTTCTACGTCGCGATCTGAAAAGTCAAATCTGAGAGAGAACCACCATTGTGACTGGCGAGCGAGTGCAGCATCCATGGTGCATGCTGCGCGCTAGCGAAAAGAGCATTTCGTTGTACCCGGGATAATGTAAATGAATCCCTACAAAAAAGGCACAAGCACCAGCCAGCCAGCACCATCCAGCCATCAGGCAGGCTCGCGCACTCCAAGAATCAAGCGAAATTCTATTCTTCTTCGCTGGCCGTAGCGGAGCGCACATGATGAACGAACCACTCTGCAATCAAAAATGAAAAGTGATCTTGTATCGTGATATGGAAGCGAATGAGTCAGTACGGAGGTACGGACGCTGTGCCACCAGACTGCCGAGTACTCCGGAGTATGTGGACATTGAGAAGCCCGAATGATTTACACATTGGGCGCGCTCGCGCAAAAAGAGACAACCACAAGCACACACAACAAGAACAAGGGTCCGCATATTACAACCGAATAATTCCAGCGACATTCATTATTCGTGCACAGGGCGTTCTTCAGTTACTTCTCTTTTTGTTGTCATTATGGTTTTGTTTTAAGTTCGCCTGCGACGTCCTTTGTGGGGAGCGTACATATGTTGGTATTTGGACACATAATACCAAAAACTGAGATAAGGGTCTTACGTGTTGTTGTCCGTTGGTTTTGTGTTTTGTATTTTTTTTTGTGTCTTTTTTGTTTTTCTGCGAGGATCGTGAAGAATTTTTTGAGGAGATCTTGTCATTCACCGTGTACATGAGATCGCTCTTCGTTGATAGCGTGAGGTGTTGCTTTCTCTCGAATGCAAATACACTGAAAGGGCGGACGGTTGTTGTGCGACTGGGGAACAAACGCACGAAAATAAACCGAATGAAACAAAAGACACGAAAATCAGAAAAAAAGCGAAGCTTATTGAAGCCGCATCTCGGGCGGCAATGTGAAGAGAGACTGGTATCAGCGGACGTCAATCTTTATGATACAGAGCTCAGACCCTCGGTGATGTAAGATGCTATCGGATTGATAGCCTTTTGCGGTTGCTGGTAATTATGCTTCAAATTTTAATAATGGAATGGTGGGCATTGTGTTCGTTTTGGCAGTTTTCTGCAGTGGTCACTGCTGGAAGGGGGATCGAGATGGAATTGCGTTTTTGAAATAGTTGATGGAAGTTCCTTTTGAGGGATGTATGCTCAGGTGTTAGGTGGCTGACTGCCGCGCATGCGGACAGCAGACACACTCAGGCCAAACATAGGTCCCTTGTGTTACCACGCCGATCTTAGGCTACGTATTCCGCCAACCGCTCTGTGCTCTTGATAAAGCGAAGGAGAGGGCTGATTGTGATGTTGCTCAATTCAGTGAGATTAACGAAGAAATGAGCCTCCAGAAGTCTGAATCTACGGGATGAGAGAGTACTGCAGCTACATAGCAAGTGTTCGATGGTTTCTTCTTCACCCACGTTAATGCAGCCTCTACAAACATCATTATAAGGAAGGCCTAGTCTAGAGGCGTGAGTTCCGATGGCACAATGGACTGTTAGGACGCCAATAAGAGATCTGAGATTTGGCCTGATTAATCTGATCAAGCTAAGCGATCGCTTGGGATCGATCATAGGGCAGAGTTGTTTGGCAATGAGGCATCCTGTGCCTGATATCCATCCGCGGTTTGTTTGAGCAAGCGTTTCAAGCTTGAGCAGATGTTTGATAGTAGCGATCGGCATGGAAGGTGGGTCTCCACCCGGAATGAGAACGGAGTTTGTGCTCTTTCTAGCGAGCACGTCCGCTTTGCAATTCTCTGGAATGTCACAGTGTCCCGGCACCCACATCAGTTGGATGCTAAAATACTTGGCCATCTCGTTAAGAGGTAGGCGTCAATTAAGGGACGTCTTGTAATTAAAAGTGACTGAATCTAGAGATTTGATCGCTCCCTGGCTATCGGAACAGATGACGATATCTGTGCGCGATATTACATTGTATTTCAGCCAGGACAGGGCTTCCTTAATCGCTATAGTTTCAGCCTGAAAGACGCTACAGTCATTAGATAGTCGAGACGGTTTTTAGATCCTTGGAATAGACACCAGCGTCCACACTTGCACCCATCTTCGATCCAACAGTGAAGAGTCGCAGTGGACCTTCCAGCGTCTGGTGTTCAGACTTCCAGTAAGATCTGGGCGGTATGCTGGTTGAGAAATTCTTCTCGAAGAGGAGTTTCGATAGAGTGAGGTCTGCATCTATGGAGATAGAGGCATACATGCGTAGGATCGTTGAATGTCCTGACTGCAGTTCTTTCCAGCTGCTCAGCGATCTTAATCCAATCGCCGTGCTAGGTGCTGTCTGCCTGCCAATTAGTTCTGTCGGTGGCAGGTTGAGGAGTATGTTTAGTCCTTTGGCGGAGGTAGTCCTTAGCGCCCCGCTAATGCATACGCATGCCATCCTCTGCACTCTAGCGAGTGGGGTGATGCCTGTCGAGTGTGACACCATACAGCAGTATAGGTCTGACTTTTGATATTAATAACCACTGAACCATTCGGGGTTGCAATCCCGATTTGCACCCAATGGCCCGTTTAACAACAGTAGAGAGCCGTTAAGGCCTTCTTGACACGTTCCTGGATATTTAGCTTCCAGATTAACTTCCTGTCTAGTATAAGGCCTAGGAACTCAGCGCTGTCGCTTAGCACCAAGGGGGTAACGCAAAGTGTGGGTCCATCTTAGGCATTTCATATCATCCATTTTTTGCGGATTGACACCTAGGCCGCATTCTCTATTCCATTTCACTAGCTTGGATAGGGCAGATTGCATAATATCCCTGATCGTGGATAAATATTTCCCAGATACCGCTATGCCAATGTGTCATCTGCATAGGCAATGACCTTACACCCAGCCCCATTTAGTTTCACAAGTAGTTCGTTGACCACTATGTTCCACAGTAGAGGGGAGAGTACACCATCCTGCGGTGTGCCTCTGTTCACAGATTTCCGGATCGTGGTATCACCAAACTTCGAGCTTATCACTCAAGCCGGTGGATCAAAGTCACTACAAGCTTTTCGATCCCAAGACTGTTGAGTGCTTAAGTTATCTTCACTCGATATCGACAAAGGCAGTGAGAGCAAAATCCTTGAAATCGAGGGATCTTTCTATAGTGCCAACAAGTGAGTGCAGGGCTGTTTCCACAGATTTGCCCTTATTGTAAGCATGCTGATCGAAAGTTTGTCCGTGGCTAAGTGTCGTCGTCGATACATTTTTCCAAAGTCTTCAGAAGAAAGGAGGAGAGGGTTATAGGCTGAAAATCCTTCGGATTGACATGTGAGCATTTTCCAGTCTTGGGTATGAAGACGACAGTGGTCTTTCTCCAAGTTTTGGGTACTTAGCCTAGATATGCTCAGGTGTTTCATATTGGATCGACTTAGGGGGGCACTGGAGAGCTTGCAGTTGGATAGACTGCACTATATTCTGAAAGTCCAACTGCTGGGTTTCTCAGGTGTCATCGACATCATCGCACATTCCTAGGAGTCGTGGTAGAAGCTTTCAGGGAATTGAAGAGCAGACGACACGAACCCAGATCAGGCATCATCACATAATGTCTGGAAAAAAGAGGCACAATCGACAGCTACAACTGCAAATTATGAACTCTACAAATCACATCCTCCTGGAGATTTGACAGTTGCTGCTACTTCGATCTGTCTAAGCCCCAGTTCAAAACCTTGATGCCTTCAACTTGAACCTCAACCTTCCATCTTTGTCTTCCACTCTCCACTCTCTTTCCAACCGCTAACGCCTCCCGTTTTCATCCGGAGGTTTGTTCTTTAAGAAGGAGCGAATCGCAGCCTCCTTAGCTGGAGAAGGTCCTCATAGCTGTAGAATGAGTGGTAGACGGATTTTTTCAGTTCAGGGCTCTCATCGCGTAACCTTTAAGACGATCGTCGTTCAAACGATTGTATTAAGCGACGTCGTCGAAAGTTTGCTTCGTGTAACACTACAATCGTTCAAATAGAAGGCTGTTTGAGAACTACTAAACACGTTAAGTGTCTGATGAATATTTGGTAAGATATATGTATATGTATTTTGAGGAGAAAAAGAAAACCACGTCAGCTTCAATGCCTGAGCCGTACAAGACCAATCATTATTTTATTTTGACAGTTTCATATTAATTCACAATAATTCAGATAGGATAATTCACAGTAGATTAGGTAGGTAAATTCAAGAGGGTAATGTAGTTAAGATACGTCCATCCATGACAGTCTCCACCACCAGTCTTAAGGAGGTTGGTAGCGATCCACTGCTCTACGTGTTCTATGTGACCGTCTTAAGCTGGTAAGTACTGGTGGTTCCTTTCCGATGTTCGATTCTATCGGTTGACTGTTTTGGTCCGACTGAGTTGGAAGCTGTATCGGCGACCGCTGGAGCTACTTCTTGGTATAATTTGGGTTTCCGCCATCGTCAAGATTAGTCGCCGTTGTCTGAGAATTATCTAAAGGTTGAAATTTAACACAATCCGAAACATGTGTGGCTCTCATCTGATCGATGTGCCTTCGGCATGATGTACCATCAATGTCCATCAAGTAGTGTAGATGACCATCACGTTGAATCACTTTGCCAAACTTCCATTTACACTCTCCGTTTTGATAATATCGAACTTGTACCAGGTCTCCAATTTGAAAGCTGCGCTTGCACTCAGGGGTTTCCGTCAAATCCGTGTGTGAAGGTCTAAGTAGGTCTAATCTGGTTCGTAAATTAAATTTGAGCATCATCTCGAATGGGATTTTCCCCGTAGTCGTGGAAGGAGTCTTCCTATACTGGAGAAGTAGACTATGTATTTTCGAATGAAGATCACCTGCATTGTTCCTCGATGAACGTAGTCCTTAAGATCTGGACAAACCGCTCCGCTTGCTCGTTTGTCGATGGGTGCGCTGGTGACGTGAGCCTATGAACTATGCCATTTGATTTTAAGAAGTCCTTGAATTCCTTGGATGTGAAATTAGTTCCATTGTCCGAAACAATCGTTCCAAAGATACCAAATCTAGCAAATGTCTCCCTTTAGGCGCGAATTGTGTGAAAGCTGGTAATGTGCTTCATTGGAAATATTTCCGGCCACTTCGTTTTCGCATCAACAATCCCTAAGAAAAAAAAAATCCATGAAGGGTCCCGCAAAGTCAATATGTAGACGTTGCCAAGGAAATTGTGGTACCTCCCCGGGATGGGTTTCGACTTTATGCGGCTCAGCTTGGACTTTCGTACAATCACGACAACCCTTTGCTGTCTCTTCAATGCCCCGATCGATTCTGGGCCAATAGCAGTGGCTCCTTGCTTAGGCCTTCATCTTGATTATGCCCACATGTGCGGAGTGTAGTTCCCTCAGAACTCTCGAACGTAGTGCGGAGGGTATTATAATTCTTGTTCCTCCGTAGAGGCATCCATCGTTCACCTTCTATAAAGGCATGATATGGAGAATTACGTAACGTTCCGCCGGATTGTAGTTGAAGCTGCAGTTTAGTTAGCTCTTTGTCTCTTTTGATTTCTCTAGATATGTCCCAATTTGTTACTGGTAAGTATTCATCCCAGAGCTGGTGAACTTGAAATGTACAGTGTATCAAAGTCATAATGGGATACAATGCAAATTGATCTTTAATTACAAAAAAAAAAAACAACGCACAATTTGAAATTAGAAAAATCTTTTTATTATTTTTTAGGCTTTTTTAGATACAAATTGATGAATTTTATGCTAAATTTTAGATCAAAATCATTGAGATGTGCGAAAATAACGCCAAAATGAAAATGGGACAGTTACCGAACACATCCCATAACACACCTCCTCGTACCGACCCATAGCACTTACGTCCCTTCTTTCTAAGGTCATGGAAACGCTGATAAATCGTCAGCTTATGAAATATCTTGAATCGCGATAACTTCTTAATGACCGACAATATAGTTTCAGGAGTGACAGGTCCACTGGTGATCTGATAGCTTATCTCACCGAAAAGTGGAACCAGTCTTTGCACAATGCAGGCGAAAGCAAGATCGTTGCGCTTGATATTTCTAAAGCATTTGACAGAGTTTGGCATCAAACTCTCTTGTCGAAAATGCGTGCCTATGGTATCTATGAATCTCTTCTTCTACGGATTAGAAATTACCTTTCGAAGCGTTCAATTCAAATAAATGCTGGTGTCCCCCAAGGCTCAGTTCTGTCTCCGACACTCTTTCTCATTTTTATAAATGATTTCTTGTCTGCTACTTCTAATCCAATCCATTCCTTCGCTGATGACAGCACCCTTAGCTTTTCATATTCGTTCAAAGACCCACGACCCCGCCCTTCGGCCGTAGAATTGGAACGGCAGCGTATGTTAAGCATTGAATTCCGATCTTGACAGCATAATTAACTGGGGAATGAATCAATGCTTCAAAAACTCAATGCTGTCTGCTGTCACTCAAGCGAACCCTTCATAATCAGCCATTATCCATGAATGGCGCTTGTGTCGATGAAACCGGAAAACTTTCCATCCTTGGTATGTGTATCAACACAACACTTAGTTGGAGCGATCACATATTTGAGGTCGCCAAAAATGCTGCGAAATGTTTAGGTTTTCTTAATCGATGCAAGAAATATTCCACCCCTTCTGATTTGGCTTTAATTTATAAGGCGTACATCCGCCCCAAGCTTGAGTATAACGCTCATATCTGGTCTGGTGCCCCCAAGACCACCCTGCACCTACTTGATAGAATCCAAAAGCGAGCGATAAAACTTATAGGAGACAACAATATCGCAGAGTCATTAGACTCGCTCGAACATCGACGTACCGTCTCTTCTTTGTCCGTGTTTTATCGTTATTTCAACAAACGATGCTCAAGTGAGCTAGCCAACTCCATTCCTCCTCTTCTCCTCTCCTCCCGCCCATAAGTATACCCTTAAGCCTACTTTCGGACGCACAGTTAAATTCAGAGACTCGTTTTTCAGCCGCACAGCACGAATATGGAATGCTCCTCCCAGCCTAATATTTCCCACAGACTACAACCCGCAGATATTTAAGACCAATGTGCACAGGTACCTCCTCTCCCTTTCTCCCTCTATACCTTCGGCCCGTGCTGTGTCTTGACCCCGGACACATAAGGGTATTAGCAATCCCTTAAGCACGCGCAAATTATAAAAAAAAAAACACACGACAACTTCACATTCCAAATGTTGACAACTTCGTTACATGCGAGCATAACGGTAAATGAATTTCGAAGGAAATTTTTTTTTGATTGACGCGGTTTTCGGGAACAATGGAATTTAATTATGTTGGGAAAGAAGCAAACGTCGGTCGAAGTGTGGAAGCTTGTGATTCAGCAATGAAAATCTGTTCGTGATATCGGGCAAAATGTAAACAGAGCGCACTCAACGGCTTACAACATCATTAAACGCTACAGAATCACAAAGAGTTATGAGAATATTCCCAGAAGATCGTCAAGAAAAATGTTTAATGACTCAGATGAACGTTGGATAGTCCGTCAAGTGAATAAAAATCCACATGTTAGTGCAGCAAAACTAGCCAACGAAGTGTATGAAGTCCTTAAGAAAAAGGCTCACCCATAAGCAATACGGATTGTGCTAAGGAAACATAATTTGAATGGACGAGTAGTTAGAAAGAAGCCGTTCATAAGCAATGTCAACAAGTCGAAAAGGAAGCCGTTCGCAGAAGAGCACGCTATCAAAGATTTTTCATTCTGGGGAAAGGTAATTTTTACAGATGAAAGTAAGTTTAATGTGTTTCGCTCCGATGGTAGAAGTTATGTATGGAGAAAGCCAAATGAGGAGCTCCAAGGCAAAAATTTGCGTCGCACTGTTAAGCACGGTGGTGGTTCGGTAATGGTATGGGGGTCAATGTCAGCTGCTGGTGTTGGGAACCTTCATTTTATTGAAGGCATAATGGACCAATACATGTACTTGGACATCCTGCGAAATAATCTTGGGGTTTGACTATGGGTTTTACTTCTATCAAGATAATGATCCCAAGCACAAAGCTTACAATGTAAGGTCCTGGCTTCTTTACAACTGTAAGCACGTTATGGAAACACCACCCCAGTCACCCGATTTGAACGTGATTGAACACCTGTGCGGTCATCTCGAAGAAAAATTGAAGAAGTATTACATTAAAAAAAAGCATTAATAGCTGAATGGAACCTTATAGACCCTTCTTTCTGCAGAAAATTGGTTGAATCCATGCCAAGACGATTAGCAGCTGTTAAAAAACAAAAAGGCTTGCCAACAAAATATTAACAAGATTTTTATCTTTTATTACCCTTTTTATATTTAGTTTTGTAGAATTGTCCCATTTTAACTTTGACTTAGTTTTCCCACTTTTTTTACATTAATGTTGTTTGTTCCAATTGAATTAAATTAATATGTTAAGTTTTTTTTATAGCACAGAAACCAGACTTTGAAAATACATATTTATTATTTTGTGATATACACTCTATGTTTTTTTATTCCATTTGGAAATCTTTGTTGCAGGTGTAACATTTTAACTTTGGTCCACTGTATCTCCATCGATATCACCCTGTATCTCAGAGGGATTTCTGGAAAGAAAATCAGCATTAGTATGTTTTGTATTTCTGTAGCGAATTGTGTCGTTAAATCCGCATAGTGTAGTATCCTTTGGGCTGTAAGTTATGGCAAGTGCTTTTCAGGATTAAATATTGAAATAAGAGGCTTATTGTCCGTAACGAGAATGAATTCCCTTTCATAGCAGTAGTTGAAGAATTTATGTAATCCCCAAAAATATAATAATAGAAAACGGAATTTATTCTGTCACTTTTAAAATTCGTTGATGTGTGCCTACTCATTTGAAATCCAACTTCGAAAAAATTACATCTATTAAGAATTCTGAGAAGGATGAAGATGCGAATGAGGACGAGCTCGAAAAAGTGTTACGCAGGATTATAGAAAGTCCCAAAAAAGCTGTCGAAAAAGTGACTGAGCTGGATAAGAGGTAATATGTCAAATAGATACTCGTTATATACATATATGAATTGAAATGTAATTTGCTATACTTTACAGAAAGATAAAACCGCATGCTTCGATCGAAGATGGGGTAACCAACCCCTGTGGGACGTCGTTGGCGGCTGCAGACGAGAGAGGGGGGAGAGTGTGCCTGTACCAGGGCTCATCTCTCTTTATGGATGGCGGCGGAGGAGCTGGAAACTGTCTGGCCAACGGCGGCATCCGAAACTCCAGTCAGACGGTGTTACCTGGTGCGCAGTCCTTCTAGAGCTACCTCGACATTTTCGGAGCACAGGTGTAGAAGGCCAGGTCGGGGCCTTGGCCAGGTCGGGGCCTTGGAATTGAGATGGCGGCGGAAGATCCCTATAGTTTTAGGGACAACGGCGGCGCTCACAACCTCAGCGAGGTTACCGACTCCGGATAAACCCGGACCCTCCGCCCGAGGTTTAAAGAATAGGGCCTGGCCTCCCAGTTGGGGGTTGTGCGTGGGGTTAACTCCCTCACCACGTAAAAATATTATGGTTCAGAGACAACCAACTGCCGGATCGGATACGGACGGAATTAATGTTGACGACCCCAGCAAACTTTACAAGGACAACGACTTTCGGATCTGCACGTGGATTGTTAGGTCCCTTAATAGACCACGTGCAGCAGAAGAACTCGCGGAGCCCCTGGACTGCTACAAAGCAGACATTACCGCAATCCAGGAAGTGCGGTGGAAAGGGCCGGTGGGAAACTGCGACATCTACTACGGTGATTGTAACAGAGAGAGGCGCTTATTTGGATGTGGATTTGTTGTTCGAGGCAGACTTAGGCAAAAAGTCTTAAGCTTTGTCTGTAAAAGCGAACGCCTCATAACAATCCGCATCAAGGCTAAATTCGGGAACATCAGCCTGATTTGCGCCCACGCCCCGACAGAGGACAAAGATGACAACAGCAAGGATGACTTCTATGATCTCCTAGAAAGGACCTACGATCAGTTCCCCAGCTTCGACACCAAGATCGTTCTAGGAGATTTCAATGCAAAGCTGGGTAAGGAAGACATCTTTGCCAAAGTCATCGGGAAACACAGTCTGCACGACACTACATCCGATAACGGACTCAGGCTGGTGGACTTTGTCACGGGACGTAATCTCTCTGTAGCTAGCACACGGTTCCCACACCTTAACATCCATAAAGGGACCTGGCGGTTCCCTGATCAATCAACCGTCAACCAGATTGATCATGTTGCGATCGACGTCAGACACTCCTCCAGCATTCTTGATGTCCGAACGTTCCGAGGAGCCAACATCGACTCGGACCATTTCCTTGTTGTAGCCAAGGTAAGAACTCGGATATCAAGAGATCAACGGAGTTTAGAAAGGACACCACGGAAGAAAAAAACCCATGGTTTGACAACGAGTGTAGGCTGGTACATGCAGCGAAGCTGGAAGCCTACAACGCAACGCTACAACGAACGACGAGAGCTGTTCGTGAGCTCTACGAACAGAGACGAAGGGATGAGATCCGGCTTCTCAGAAGAAAGAAGAAAGAGCACGAGAAGCGCGCGATCGAGGAGATGGAGAGGTGCTACGGTAGGAACGATGTCCAAAAGTTTTACCAGAGGGTGAAACAGTTATCCAGTGGATATAAGGTTCGGACAGAAGCCTGCCGGGACGAGAATGGACAACTAGTAGTAGAGTCGCAGTCGATACTGAGAATTTGGAAGAACCACTTCTGCAGACTGCTAAACGGCGATGATGACACCAATACCGCTTTCAGGCAGAATGTTCCACTCAATATGGACGATGATCGACGAGAATTCCGTCCCCCCGACTTAGACGAGGTCAAGATAGCAATATCAAGACTGAAGTCTAACAAAGCTGGTGGTGCGGACGGACTGTCCGCTGAAATCTTTAAGGCAGCTGGAGATGATCTGGTTGGGCGCATGCACCAGCTCATCTGTAAGATATGGTCGGAGGAGAGCATGCCCGATGAGTGGAATCTCAGTATCGTTTGTCCGATCCATAAGAAAGGAGACGCCTTTGACTGCGCCAACTATAGAGGGATAAGTCTCCTGAACATCGCCTACAAGATCTTCTCTGCCGTTTTGTGTACTCGCCTGAAGCCGTTTATAAATAACCTGATAGGTCCTTATCAGTGTGGCTTCAGGCCAGGGAAGTGCATCATCGACCAGATTTTCACACTACGGTAGATCCTGGAAAAGACCCAAGAAATGCAAATCGACACCCACCACCTTTTTGTCGATTTCAAGGCCGCATATGACAGCGTGCATAGGGACGAGCTATACAACGCCATGTCTAGTTTTTACAATCCTGCCAAACTCGTTAGGTTGTGCAGGATGACGATGGAGAATTCTCGCTGCTCCATCAAGGTCGGTAACGAACTCACCGAGACCTTCAATATCAAAAAAGGATTTAGACAAGGTGACGCGCTGTCATGTGATTTCTTTAACATCATCCTGGAGAAGATCGTGCAAGACTCACACGCCAACACATGAAGATCTTCCAGAAGTCCGTACAACTGCTAGCATACGCGGATGACATTAACGTGATTGGCAGAACACAGCGAGCCGTCAATGAGGCGTTTGCTGGCATTGAGGCAGAGGCGGCTAAAAAGGGTCTAGCGGTGAATGAGGGCAAAACGAAGTATATGCTGTCATCAAGAAAGGACGGACAACATCGACGACTTGGCCAAAACGTCACCATAGGCAGCTATAACTTCGAGGTGGTCAAGGACTTCGTATACCTCGGCTCCGCAGTAAACAGTACAAACAACATCAGTACCGAGATCAAACGCAGAGTAACTCTTGCAAACCGCTGTTTCTATGGGCTCAAGAGGCAATTGAGTAGTAGAGCCATCTCTCGAAGGACCAAGCTGACCTTATACAAGACCTTGATCATCCCAGTCCTGCTGTACGGCGCGGAGGCATGGACAATCTCAAAAGCGGATGAGGAAGTCCTTGGTATTTTCGAGAGAAAAGCTCTGCGTGCGATCTTTGGTCCTGTTTGCGTTGACGGTTTCTGGAGGAGAAGATTCAAACACGAACTGTACGGGCTGCACAGCGACATGAGTCTAGTGAGGCGTCTTCGGATCCAACGCCTAAGATGGCTAGGCCATGTAGAGCGTATGGACAACTCACCTCCAGCCCGAAGAGTCTTCGACTTCGAACCCGTGGGACAACACAATAGAGGACGCCCGCGTTTAAGGTGGCGCACCCAGGTGGAGAAGGACCTCAACCAACTTGGCGTGCGACACTGGAGACAGCTAGCCAGAGACCGTGCTAGCTGGAGAGGCTTGTTGGTTGAGGCCCTGGTCCACCCCGGACTGAAGCGCCAAATGAAGAAGAAGAAACACAAGCATGATCCAAAACTCAAATCGCTACAAACGAAGGTGGAGGCAGATATTAATTTTCAAAGCGGGGTTATGGACATGCTGAAACAACGCAAACAAACAAACCTTCCCGCCCAAGTGATAGGACTTCTTGGAAAAATGAGCGATATTACAGAACAGGAACTTGAATTAAAAAAAACAGCAACCACTATGTAATCCTCAAGGACCTACAGTTTAATGCCGACTCCGAACGGCGATGTTTGAGAAGCTTTTTCTACCTCTTTGGAGTCACTGACAATGCTCAAAGAGAAATTCTCAAACTTCGCTGTTTAATATTTCACGGCTCCTTCTTACGGTTATTGGAAATATCTATATTTGCAGGAAATACCGCATTTACCATCGAATGGTCATCGCTGGGTTCAGTAGGATCTCCAAGGTAGCACCAAGTCTTAAAATTGGGGGAATATATGTAGACCGCGAGTCGCTCCTTGGATTTACCGTTTCCAGCACTTGTACAAAGAATATTGATAAGCGAAAGTGTTTCATAAAACTGAAATGAAAAATACAATTAAGCAAGTTTATAATAATAATATGGGTGGCGCTACAGTCCGAGGTGGACCTGCCACAGCTTCTCAGCAACCACTCGTGTTGTGCGTGTTACTGTTCTCTCCGGCGTGGAAGGGACCTACTGTTTAATGCCGACACCGAACGGCGAAGTTGAGAAGGTTCTTCTAGACAGGAAATACTCCCTGAGCATTGTCAGTGACTCGAAAGAGGTGGAGCCGTGGAATATGAAAGGTTTTTTAGTGGAAAGTGAAAGAGGATCCGATGCATCTCTAAGCGTCCATCGCTTTCGCAATAGTCCAATAGAATTTTCTCTCGTCATCGAAAAACAACACATTGTAATGCTGACGCATGTTTTTTTCCATTTTTATTCACAAATTCAAAAACGAAACTTAACAACAACCAACAACGAAGTATGAAACGATTGTAAAATAGCAATCGCTTAATCGTCGGCTCTGGACAGTTCAATGACTATACCATTCAATTATTTCCGCGTAACATAAAGTAATACAATCGTCGAAACGACGTCGTCAGACGATCGTCGTCTTACGCGATGAGAGCCCAAAGTGTCTTCTTCACAGTCACCTTCCTCACAGAATAAAGAATTTATCTAATTCAGAATTCTTCTTTTGAATGCATCAAGAAATACCTCCGCTGATTTCCTTATCGTCCACCTTTCAGCTCCATACGAAGACTGGAAAGATGAGAGCATGATTTTGAGTATAGTCAGGTAATTTTTTCCCATTTCTGGATGCTCATCCATGTAATGAATGAGAACTTCCATTTGCATTTTTGTTGCTGACCTAGTGTGTTAATTAATAAATCAATTAATCGACGAAAAGCTTTTAAATACTTACTATAGGCGAATCATCAACGAATTTTAAGAGTGACAGCATAAATTCCGTTTTCTATATGACATTTAACGTGTTTAGTAGTTCGTGGTTCGCCCGAACCACGACTTGGATAACCGGCTAGCAACTCTCAACTTCGAGAAGACATGCAACAATGGCGATCTGGGAATACCGGCTTTGTCGTGTTCAATGACATGGCAGACAATGCCATCGCCGACGAAGGGGCTTATCTTCCGCTTATAACGAAGACAGAACTCCAAGCGGTCTTCGAATCACTTAGGAAGAAAAAGTCCTGTTAAGGCATCTCCCTCTAGGTGTTATTATGTAAACAATCCCGTTTAACAATGCTTTGAATAATGCACATTATCCGGAGCATTGGAAAACCTCCGGTCAATTAGTCTCCTTTCAACATCTGCAAGGTATTCGAGAAGGTGATCAATAGAAATCTGATCAACTGGACTAAGGACATCAATAGAATCCCGGATAACCAATTCGGTTTCAAAGCGGGGCATGACGCTATTCATGCCGCGTCGAAACTGGTGTCGGATATCCAATGGAACAAGAGCCAGAAACAATTTACGGGTGCCTGCTTGATTGACCTAGAGAAGGCCGGTGACACCGTATGGTTAGAAGGACTTTTCTGGAAGCACTGCTGTACCTACTGTGTAACATGCTTACCGGTAGGGGGTTCGTCGTCAAGAATGGCAACGTGACCTCTGGTGATGTACTTCAAGTCAGAAATGATCTCCAACAGGGTGCCGTTAATTCGCCGATCCTGTTGAACATTTCCTAGAGCGATCTGTTAAGTTCTCTTCCGCACGTAATTGCGTACGCCGTTGACTTGATCGTGTACAGATCAGGCAAAAAGATCGAGGAAATCACTACTCTCACGCAGGGTGACATCGATTCATTCATGACAAGTTGCGATGACTGGAAGTTGAGTATCAACTTCCGGAAGTCGGAAACCATTCTGTTCAGAACGCCGTTGTATAAGGCTTCGGCGGATATGAAAAAGATTGGAAAGTTCTCAATCGTTGGACGCCACGGGGAAACACCAGCCGAAAAGGACTGTAGTCAGATACCTGGGGTCTGGCTAGATCAGAATCCTTATTTTTTCAAATATGTCAATAGGGACCTGGCCCGGGCCCGAGTCGCATTACAAAGATACTGTTTTACAACAGCCAACTCGATGCGAAGGTGAATGATATCTGCTACATGGCCCTCATCCGGCCAATGTTCACCTATGGCAGTCCCGTGTGGTTCAACTTGAGTGCATGCTTGATGGAAAAGATTCGGTTGTTTGAGAGGACTTGTCTTAGGGCTTGCCTTCGTCTTTACCGAACTCCAGAGTCCCAGTACATAAGATTCTATTCCAATGAGGTCTTATACATCAGGGCAAACCTGATATAAGTGGACAATTTCCTGTTGAAGTTGATTCGCGGTCATACTGCTAGAGCGATGAACTCGTCCAATAACTTGATCTCAGGGGCTTACTACCCCAATCCAGAATACCACGAAAAGGTACGCCACAGTGGCTTCGTTCCCGCCAGAAGCTTTTCTCCATTTAGATAAGTACGGCCAATTATAATATATTAATGCGGTAGCGCTCATCTATCACATCGCCAGATGAACTGTGGATGGGCTGCTAACCACGTTCATTCCGAGGAGAGTCTCCTCCGGTTCAGTACGCGGTATATAGGCGGGATGTGCGGGATGCAACGCTGGGGAGCCAGAGAACCCATTCGACCCTGGTAAGCAAGGGTAATGCAGTCCACGTCTTGCAGCGGCTCTTATACACATATCAGCTATAATAAAGCTTGCATAAAGCTATACAAATTTGTATACGTACATATACGTGAATAAGTAGTATAGGTAGAAAGTTTGTAGGTTTTATTTTACGGTAGAATGTAAGTTAGCTTGTAATTTCCCATTTAAAAAAATGTACTGTCATTAAGTTCTTAAATTTTTTCTTAATATACATTAGTCATGCTAAAATTTTCTTTTTACAAAATAAGGTTAGGTTAAGTAGAAAGACATAGAATAAGTTTAAGTTTAGCTTGGAGTACCCGCTAAGGGTCAGTAAGTTAGAATACGTAACTAACACTGTTCGTCCAACTAGTTTTAAGCATTTTTGTCTAGTATTTAAGTAGTCATGAATTACATAATAAGAATGAATTAAAATGAATGAATGTAGTTCTCAAGCTGCCTTCTATTTGAACAATTGACAACTCAACTGGACGATTCGCTAGTAGTGTTACACGAAGCAAACTTTTGACGACGCCGTTTAATACAATCGTTTCAACGACGATCGTCTTAAAAGTTACGCGATGAGAGCCCAGGATTTCTTACGGTGTTGATTAACAATAGATCCACCTAGTGCCAACTTTCCTTAGAAAGGCGCAGTTCGGTGTGGTTGCGGAGGCTTCATCGGTTCGTATTTCCTCCAAGTGGACATGGTTATCTCATGCAGAGGAGACGTTGACTGGACATGAGATCACGAGACATAAGCTTGTTATACTTTTCTTCGTCTCAAATTCGATGTGACATTGCTCCAAATCAACTTAAATGTACGCCTTGTTCATCGGAATTTCGACTTCTCGCAGGCAGCCCTCCAGAGAAGCTTTCATTTAAGTGATGTCATATTGCAGATATAATGTCATTGGTGGGCCTCTCTCCGAAAGTCTTTTGCTGGAAGCCATTTAAAATACCTCAATTAAACTATACCAAAAAGGCACCACTGAGACAGAGACTTATGGAGTCTCCGGATGCAGATCAGCATCTTTGAATAGAGGTTAATTAAGAGAACTCCTTCCATTCGATTAAATCTCGAACCATGAACCGAGCGAACACCAGTCACTTCTCGCTCGCTCTCTCTCCATTCGCTGGCGAGGACAATAAATCAACAATCCCCCCCAGTCGGTTACACTAAATCCCTGAGCGCACATTTGCTGGAAGACCAAACACCGCTTAGACCATGTGCGTCCGCGGGCATCTCTCATTCGGAACAGAATCCTCGGCAATCATCGCACAGCTGGATCAACAATGACCGTTGGTCACTTTTCCTTTATGTTTCCTTAAATTAAGACTAGCCATCCTGGTCCCCGCTCCTATCCGTGCAGTGTTACACTCAAAAATTGATAATTTATTCAGAATTCCGATGGACACAGAGGGAAGACACCAAAAAAAAGAATCCTGTTTATCCTTTGAATTAGTCAAAGTGCCACACATAACGAAGCGGTTCTCACGGGTCTGCGGAGATTCGGTTTTTTTTCACTCTGTTCCATACAGTCTCAGATATTCTGAAGAAATGATTGCTTCCAGCAAAAAGGACACTCGGCGCTGTTACCCAAGAAAACGCAAAGAGTCGTCAGACACGTTTGACCAGAAGATGACCATTTGGACATTTGATAGCAGGGTGTGTAACGGAAGATACTCGTACACATGTGCACACTCAACCCATTGCCTCGAGCGAGTGGACAGTGTCCCCTTTAAGGAGGGCGCTGCGCCCCTACGGATGTTAAATTGAATCCTTTTGGGACGTTTTTTGCATGAATTATCGTGGAAAAAATGATATTTATGTCCTTGGGATTGCCTTGACGAACACCCTTTTCTCCTGTTCTCATTGAAAAGGATTGCCGTAAAGGGACCATCTTCAACGTGCGGGTATTTCAACCCCCTTGTCGGTTGGACAGCGCCGGACTGGACAGACGTTACACATCCGTTTTTGTATGCAAATTATATTCGATTACACAAGGGGGATGGTGATGGATGGAATGGCGTTTTTTTTTTCTTCGGTTTTTGAAAGAAATCCGAGTGTAATTGCCTGCAGAGAGAGATGTGATCTCGGAGAGAGGGAGGGACCACATCAGATGATCGTGAGCAGATTAAAAGTAAACAGTCGGAAAGCGATGAGTCACAACATCAGTTACATCTGCCGGCTTGGGGGAAGAGTATCCTGAGAATGTTTGGCGGGGTTTTTTCGTGGCCCGTTGATCCATGTGCTTGGCAGGACTTGATTTAATTGGCGAAGGGGTCCCTTGGTGTCATGGGTGAGGGATTCATGTGAAACTGCTCGGAGAATCGTCTCAGCATGGGGAGCATTACAGGGTTGGTTGGTGGAAACTGGATTTATCTTACGTTGGAAAAAAAATCTGCATTCATTTCCACTTTTGTAAAATTTACAATTCAAACAACTCTGAACACCACTTTTGGCAGTTATAGTAGAATTTTGGGAAAATGAGGAACATACGGTTGGGTGTTCTTATCAGGTCACACGATTGAAGGATCGATCCCTTTTGAAAACCGATTTCTAGTCAACTGTCGCTGTTACAGTGGGCTAATCTCTCCGAAATCTCTGACGTCAAGAAACTAGTTGTGCTTCAACATCGTGCTGGCGGGCATCTTCAAACATACGAGACTTTTGGTTGACACGCACGAGATAATACTTACATATTAGACCTGCGACCAGTGAAGAGTCTGAGCCTAAGCAATCGCTTCCTTCCATCGCTGACATGCATTCAATTTCATTGCTTCCAGTCATCAAGACCAAGTTGTCTTGCATCCGCGATTACTTGGTCTTTATACCAGAGATTCGATCTTCATTCCCTTGTTGAACCAAAAGACTCGGATTCGAAGACCCACTTGGCCTCAATCGATTTTTGACTTCCGGCCTGCATCCACATCTCGTAGAGTTAGTGGTTTCGTCAGCTTCCTCGCAGGCGAGACCATATAACCAAAGGAGATGGTTGAATCGTAGTCAGTCGGCGCAAGCGGACAGGACAGACAGGATTGACGACCAAGAAGGTATTGCTATGTGTTTGCCTCGTCTGCTATGAGCTTTATGGTCAATAATTAGACTGTATGAAGGAAGCTTACTTACGTACCTATCAACTGTCCAACGACTTGGATACGCTGCTTCCAGTCATCAAGACCAAGTTGTCTTGCATCCGCGATTACTTGGTCTTTATACCGGAGATTCGATCTTCCTCCCTTGTTGAAGCAAAAGATTAGGATTCGAAGACCCTCTTGGCCTCAATCGATTTTTGACTTCCGGCCTGCATCCACATCTCGTAGAGTTAGTGGTTTCGTCAGCTTCCTCGCAGGCGAGACCGTATTACCGCAGCAGATGGTTGAATCGAAGTCAATCGGCGCAAGCGGGATCAAGACAGGATTGACGACCAAGAAGGTATTGCTATGTGTTTGCCTCGTCTGCTATGAGCATTAAGGTCAATAATTAGACTGTATGAAGGAAGCTTACTTACGTACCTATCAACTGTCCAACGACTTGGATACGCTGCTGCCAGTCGTCAAGACCAAGTTCCCTCTTATCTGGAGCATTGTTGTCCGTGCGCTCGATGTGGCCGATGCAGTACAGTCGACCGATTTGTGCCTTCCGGACTTCATCATCATCCTGGTACTGTTCGTAGAGGTCGTCGTTGCTTCTACTACATAGAAAGGAAAAAAAATTAAAAATGCATTACTGTAACAAACATATACCGCCATCATTATCAGCCAACCTAATCCCCACATGCGGTGTCACCTCTATTGGAACAGGAATAGAATACCCTGAAAAGCATGCTTTGTGTGGAAAGTGTTTTATTTTATGGTAGGTGCCTTTGAATTGTCAAACTTTCTTTAGATCCCACACATCTTTTGTTCGCTTTGCACCAGGTGACATTAGAATACAAGACATTATTGCAGACGTCTATCAACACCTTCCGGACAAGGAAGAATGGAAGGAACAAGCGACAGTAGCAGACGATGGCTCAGAGACCAGCGCGAGTATAGGGGTCTTCTGTATCCTCTTCAAAAAATCCATGACACAAGAGAACAACTGTAGCATTTTAAAAGCACAAGTGGTTGCATTCATGCTGTCTCATGCTGGAATTGATCCCCTTTTTCGGATAGCCAAGCAGCAATAATAGGCCCCATATTCAGACGTTTTGTCATCGAAGTTTGTTAGGCTATGTAGACAGAGCTTCAACGAAATACGCTTCAGAATACGGTGACCTTCTGCTGGGCACCGGACATACTTGAATCCAAGGAAATGCAAGGGTGGACTATCTCGCAAAGAAGGACCCGGAGCTGGGAGAATCTCGAGTAATCCTGTATGCGTACATGCTCGGCACTAGGCCCCATGAAGAAATTTCTAGAAGACGAAGCCCTTCACAGATCGGACTTACTGTCTTGGAGTTGTACATTGGAGCTACAAAGGGCCGACGTTGGGTAAGAAGAGATCCTCATTATTGATCGGCTTTGGTCGCGGGAACTGAGACAAGACTGGATGGTACACAAGGTTAAGTGCTTAGCCTTGGCTAGTGGGGTATCGAATCCACGTGAAGGCAAATTGAATATGCTTTTATCTGGTTTTCAAATGCTGTCCAGTCACCATTGCACCACCACTCTCTATTGGTCAATCAGTGGTAGTAGTCAGACTGTGGGTTTCACAATAGACCAATATGGTCTAAGTGTGCTTCTGAATGCACTAGCACTCCCTACCTAAACCTGAGACTACCAATTGCCATCAGACCTGCAAAAAATAAAAGGATGAGAGGGTAAGCAGAAAGAACTGCTGCTCAGAAATGGAAGCGACGTTGAATTGAAAAACCTCCTTCGACATGAAATTTCGAAGCATTGACACTTCATTGCATGGTCACAATGGGCCCAAGACACTTGTCAAATTTACAAATTCCCATGGTACACAAAAGGAGGCGCAGAGATGGACGCTTACTGATGCCATTGAAATGAGGGGTTTCATAAGACTGTTCATTTACGCGGGCACCAAAAAAGAAGGAACATTCGATCTTATAAACTCTTGGAATGAAGTTAATGGCAATCCAGAAACAGTGTCAAAGAATCGGCTTGCCAATGTTTCGCAACATTTACCATTCGACGATACATCGACTAGATCAGATAGGCAACAGAGATACACATTTTCACTCCCTGGACAAATTTGAGGATAGGCTGAGTTCTGAAGCATTGACGGACAATCATAGCTGTGTTTTTTTGCAAGCGTATATACGCTTAATTTGTGCACAAAAAAAAACGATCATCGGCGCTTAATGATTCATCATAAAATCTTGGCAGCACCGACGACATTTATGACATTTGCTAAGCAGTCAGGGGTGTAGTTGTGGAAGGTGATGGTTGATCTTTGATGGTCACAATCTTCGTTTTGTGACTGTGAAGCGTGAGCATCTCTTTAAAAGCAAAAACAATTTTAATCAAATGAAAATAATCGATTACGAAACCTAAACGGTATGCTTAGCAGAGACACTCTGGGTATACCAAAAATTGCATACTTATGGATGCCAACAAAATTAAAAATGATCTAATACATCAACCACACCTGCAGGTGTAAGCCACATACAGCAACCTAAACAATGAATGAATGAATTCAGGAATGAACACACAGAAAATAATGTTTGGAAGCATTGTGTTTATCCGCGCTTATTCCTTAAGCGGCGATAGATATGATGAGTAAATTAAGCAGATATAGGATTCGTTGTTAGTGTATTTTACATGCAAATCGAAATTTAAGCGTATATACGCTTGCAAAAAAACACAGCTAATTTTAACACAGTACTCCCCGGATACAAGCAACTCCTTTAATAGCAAAGCCCTTTTAAAAGCAACAAATTATATTCCGCTGAGATTTACCAAAGCCATCCTAAGCCTGCCTAAGGTCCCCGCTAAATAGATACACCAAGGACTTCCTCGTCCGCTTTTTAGATTGTCCATGCCTCCGCGCCGTACAGCAGGACTGGGATGATCAAGGTCTTGTATATACTCACCTTGGTCCTTTGAGAGGTCCTTCTCCACCTGGGTGCGCCATCGGTTCCGTTGTCGAAGACTCTTCGGGCCGGAGCTGAGCTGCGCTCTACATTGCTCAGCCATCTTAGGCGTTGGATCCGAAGACGCCTGACGAGACGCATGCCGCTGTACAGCCCGTACAGTTCGTGGTTGAATGTTTTTCTCCAATAATCATCAACGCAGAATGGACCAACGGTTGAACTCAGAACTCTACTCTCGAAAAGACCACGTGCTTCTTCATCCACTTTTGAGATTGTCCATTCCTCCGCACCATAGAGCAGGACAGGGATGATCAAGGTGTCATAAAATGTTAGCTTGGTCCTTCGAGGGAGGACTCTACTACTCAATTGCCTCTTGAGCTCATAGAAACAGCGGTTGGCAAGAGTTACTCTGCGTTTGGTCTCGGTGCTGATGCTTTTTCACTATTTACTGCGGAGCCGAGGTAAACGAAGTCCTTGACCACCTCGAAGTTATAGCTGCCCATTGTGACGCTCTGTTCAGGACGTAGATGTTGAGTGGCATTTCTTGATGAGAGCATATACTTCCTTATGCCCTCAATCATCGCTAGACCCATTTTAGCCGCTTCCGCCTCAATGCCAGCAAACGCCTCACAGATGACGCTCTGTGTTCTGTCAATCACGTCAATGTCATCTGTGTATTCTAACATTTATTCGGGCTTCTGGAAGATCGTGTCTCTAGTGTTCGAGTGTGAGGCTTGCACGACATTCTCCTTGATTATGTTGAAGAAGTCGCAACGAGGATGCTCTTATCCTATCTCAAAAGTAGAGAATCTAGCCGTTAGCTTAATAAAGTAGCTTTCTGCTCTGTATCGTGACCCTGTTCCTGTCTCGTCTGAAGACAAAGTCAAAACGGGCTCGCAGTCTAATTGCAATGACTAGCAATGCACTTGTTACGGTCCACTTTCCTCTGTCCTGCACAAGTTAGCACGACCGGAAGAGGGACTGTCTAGGAAGCTGTAAGCATAAATCAAAAAGACCGACTAACTGGAACTAGAATTCAAATCCCCAAGTTCGCCAACGACTCCAGATGATGTGGGAAGTTGTGTAATAACTCATCAATCATAGTCCCCTGAAACCGATGTGACTGTGAGTGTTCGTTGTAAGTCCAATCAATCACGCTGCAGCTGTCAGAGTTCACTGCAATGGGCCTTCTAACAACCACTTCAGTATGCACGTTGCATGTATCGCGCCATTCGACGTTAGCGGACATACTCAAGCTCATCATCATCCGACTTCTGAATAAAAAAATTCAGACTGGCCTTCTCGAACGCGAACTTCCGCTCAACTAAGGTTATTTCTTGGAAAGCGGAACTGCGATGAGTCACCAGGCGACACTGACAAACTAATCGCCTGACGACCCTGCATCCCTTCCAACGCGCGTACAAACCTTGACAGAGCTCTGCTTCGACTTTCTTTGTCCAGATCCATAATAACTCCGATGTGACATTGGATTGACGGGCTGTCAACACAATTGTCAGTTTGCGAAATTAAGCATCGCACCGTCATAAAACCGAAACAAAGCCAAAAAACAGCCATAAATCCATAAAAACTGCAAACAACGCAATATATGAACGGTTTAAGTGACCTCCGCCGCCGCCGGTTGGCCATTGTGCACTCTCGGACATCAGTCCATCCATCCATCCGCGCTGTACTGTCGTCGTTGTTGCATAAAGCTCTTAGCGCAGCTCTGGCAATTAGCACCAAATTCGCAGCGACTGCTGGCCAGCCGACGACGACGACGCGTCGGTCGGTGGGAAGCTTTTAAAAGCCATTAACTACGATTGATTAAAATCTCCGCCGCTTTTGCGTTTCAGCGTTTCGCGTCCTCCACAGCTCGACTGAGATTGAACATGATGTGGTGGCGGGCAAAAAAAAAAAAACACGAGTATTCACAGAGCAGCACACGAAAAGCGAACGCGAATTCGAAACGCAAAACCCTCCCTCTCCCTGCCGGCCGGCCAGTGGTCTTAATGCACCTCCGATTATGCCAGATTATGGTTATCGCGCGATGTTAATTTTATAATCACCTAGTCACCTCCGAGCCGCCGGAGTCACGTCCATAAGTCCAGCACGCCATCGGCTGAGGAGTGATTGCATCACTATCTTAAATGTCAGAACGTCTGTCCGGGCACACGAAATGTGATCCGATTCGAACGACTGATCGCGCAGAACAAAACCGACTTCGTGGTCCGAAACGAAAAAACGACAAGAAAATACAAAAAGCAAGAGATACAGCACCATCACCGATCACCGTGGGGCGGCAGGTGGTGACGGTGGACGAGCAGCAGCGGCCCGAGCAGCACCGGCGATTGAAACAATTTATGCATAGAAACGTATTTTATGGCCGATAAATTAGAATTTGCTTCAAGGTTGAGGTACACTCAGGCGACCTATCGATTGGCATCACGAACTTGCGTGGGATGGACGCGACGCATTGGCTTTCCCCGTTGGTGGGCCAGTGACTCGATCGAAATCCGATCCGGGACTAAATTTGAAGCCTACCCAGACGGGCATAAATTCTGGCGGATAGCGACACGAATGCGATTTGGGCTCATTGAGGATGTGTGCCTCACACCTTGTAGGACCTTGATCGGCCAACTCTCCGCACCGACCGGAGTGCTCGGTGCGTTGTAGCTGGCCAATAGTTTCAACGCGGACTGTTAAGTGCAACGTAATGGCATGTTAATCAGTGGACAGGTGCTCCAGTCGTCGGTTATGATTCATAACTTGTGTATGTTACGCGAAGCCGTCACCGATCAGCGTTAGACTCGTTGCTTGATGACTTAATTAATTGGAAAAGGTCCAGCGAGTGGTGCAGCCGGAGTATGCGGAATACGCCACCGGTGGTGCTCGTGCTGCTGGCTGCGGTGTGCAGCGAGAGATAATCGTTTTGCGGTTTTTCGAGGAAATCCAACCTGAATACAGAGCAGTGGTCGATGGGTATGGGCGACTAGTCGCGCTGCGGTTCCAACGAAGTGCCACAGAAGTAGTTTGATGTGCTAAACGATTATGCCAACTTGGAACTGTAATGCAATTTCGAGGAATTTTACTGCTTTTTTTTTGTGTGGAAGGTGAGTGTTCCGACGGGGGTGTCCGGGTGGTTTAGGTCCGCATCTGGCTTCGGAGTGCTCGCTTGGTCTTGGTCTTGGTCTACGACTGCAAATGTTTATGATTAAGTAGTTTTTAGAAAAATTTTACTTCACAAGTTGCGCATTTTTTTATTTTCCTTCTTTTGAAACCCCAATCAGCCCAAGTCATTTTTCTCCCAAGGACACCGCATTAGAATAATGGTACAGTATGTATATAAGAACAACGAGAGCTGTTCGTGAGCTCTACGAACAGAGACGAAGGGACGAGACCCGTCTTCTCAGGAGAAAGAGGAAAGAGCACGAGAAGCGCGCGATCGAGGAGATGGAGAGGTGCTACGGCAGGAATGATGTCCAAAAGTTTTACCAGAGGGTGAAACAGTTATCCAGTGGATATAAGGTTCGGACAGAAGCCTGCCGGGACGAGAATGGAGAACTAGTAGTAGAGTCGCAGTCGATACTGAGAATTTGGAAGAATAACTTCTGCAGACTGCTAAACGGCGAAGATGACACCAATACCACTGTCAGGCAGAATGTCCCACTCAATATGGACGATAATCGACGGGAATTCCGTCCCCCCGACCTAGACGAGGTCAAGATAGCGATCTGAAGTCTAACAAAGCTGCCGTTGCGGACGGACTGTCCGCTGAAATCTTTCAGGCAGCTGGAGATGATCTGGTTGGGCGCATGCACCAGCTCATCTGTAAGATATGGTCGGAGGAGAACATGCCCGACGAGTGGAATCTCAGTATCGTTTGCCCGATCCACAAGAAAGGAGACCCCTTTGACTATGCCAACTATAATAATAATAATATAATAATATGGGTGGCGCGACAGTCGAGGCCTAGCTTCTCAGCAACCAAGTGTGTTGTGCGTGCTATTGTTCTCTCACGAGTGGAAGGGACCTACAGTTTAATGCCGACTCCGAACGGCGAATTTGAGAATCTTTTTCTAGACAGGAATACTCTTTGAGCATTGTCAGTGACTCGAAAGAGTTGAAGCCATGAATCATGATAGATGGTAAATTTGGGTATCGAACCTGGCACCATCTGCGTAGGAGTCAACGCCCACAACGTCACGGCGACCACTCCGGCTACTATAGAGGGATAAGTCTCTTGAAAATCGCTTACAATATCTTCTCTGCCGTTTTGTGTACTCGCCTGAAGCCGTTTATAAATAACCTGATAGGTCCTTATCAGTGTGGCTTCAGGCCAGGGAAGTGCATCATCGACCAGATTTTCACACTACGGCAGATCCTGGAAAAGACCCAAGAAATGCAAATCGACACCCACCACCTATTCGTCGATTTCAAGGCCGCATATGACAGCGTGAATAGGGACGAGCTATACAACGCCATGTGTTTTGACATTCCTCCCAAACTCTTCAGGTTGTGCAGGATGACGATGGAAAATTCTCCCTGCTCCGTCAAGGTCGGTAACGAACTCACCGGCTGGGCCAAGTAGAGCGTATGGGCAACACTGCTCCAGTCCGAAGAGTCTTCGACCCCGAACCAATGGGATAACGCAATAGAGGCCGAACGCTGCTTCCAGTCATCAAGATCAAGCTGTCTTGCATACGCGAATACTTGGTCCTCCTTCTCGAACCAGGAGGCTCGGATTCGAAGACCCTCTTAGCTGGAGCATTGTTGCCCATGCGCTCGATGTGTTCGAGCCAATGCAGTCGACAGATCTTTGCATTCCGGACTACATCCACATCCTGGTCCAGCTCGTAGAGTCCTCGGTTGTGTCTTCTCCTCCATTCGCCTGCCTCGCAAACTGGACCATTTATTCGATATGGAATTTTTCATTCGGAGGCACCAAGAATCAGCTCCGCAGTTTTGCTTATCGTCCAGCTTGGGCTCGATATAGCTGGATTGGCAAAATAAGGGTTTTGTAGAGCATGACCTAAGTCCTTCGAGTCAAGAGTTTTGACGCCAGTTGTTTTGACAAACCGAAGTAACACCGGTCGCCAAAGGCGGTTCTACGGCGGATCTCCACAGTGATGTCGTTTGTGGAGCTTACGTTTGCCCCGAGGTAGACAAACTCCTTTACTACCTCTTTCTTAGGGCGACAGCATATACTTAGTTTTATCCTCGTTGAGCTTAAGACCAGCTCGCTTCGCCTCTTCTTCATATGCCGTAAATGCTTCCCCTTGGGCACGTTGGGAACGTGTGACGATGTCGATGTCGTCTGCGTATACCAACATTTGGTGGACTGACATGTAGAAGATAGTGCCTTCCGTGTTTACAGCTGCCCACAGCATGATCTCCTCCAGTACCAGATTGAAGAAATCACACGATAGCGCATCTCCTTGCCGAAATCCGGTGCAGGTTTCAAACGGCTCGGAAGTCCTCGAGCCGAGCTGCACGGTGCATCGCGTACTTGTTAGACAACCGGATCAGTTTTCCCGGGGTCCCGAATTTGGCCATCGCACCGAATAACTCCTTGCGATGAATGCTGTCGTATGCGGCTGGTCTTTTCCAGGATTTGCCTTACTGTGATGATTTGGTCTATTGTCGATTTGCCGGGCCGGAAGCCGCACTGGCACTGGCATCCAAATATGTGCAACCTTTTGTGACAGCTGTAATATATGTGGCACTCTTTCTTTTTGATGGTCCCTTGTCCTATCCAGCTTATTTCCTGGATCGCAGTAATATCCGGGTGAGGATATTTTCCAGTTCATAAGCGGCTCCTGGAGTGTAGAGTGTTCTTACATTCCAGGAGCACACTCGCAAATCATTGTCCTTTTTCGAGCCGAGCTGTCGTTGTAGGTCCGTCCGTATCTCCGAGACAGCTTACTCTCTCTCATAACGGTTGTTTTTGTTTTACGTGGGCGGATTGTTAGTCATCCGCACAACCACAAGGGGATCGCTGCATATATTGGTTTTATTTGGGAGGGCTATCCAGGGGGCGTCGCGAGGAGGCTGCATGTCAACTTGATCTGTGCATAGCCAAGGATCGTTGCTGGCATCCTGCCAAGTTGGGAGCGATCAACAACTTTGCCCAGTGTGTACAGACTCTGCGCCAGCGTTTTGTCCATTCGTTTATCCATATTTGTCCAGATCTCGTTGCAGTTTTTCTGTTGAGGACTCAACTGAGCTTCCCGTTGCCAGGGTCGCTGTGTCATCCGAAAATGTTGCCACAAGTGTACCCTTTGTTTGAGGTACGTCTCTAGTGTACAACAGGTACAATGTAGGGAAAAGGACACTCCCTTGAGGGACTTCTGGGCTCTAATCGCGTAAGGCGACAATCGTCTCGCGCTAGCGTTTCAACGATAGTTTCGCTTAATGTAAGCATAAAAATACGATAGCGTCTGAGAGATTTCGTTTTGCCTGTCATTAACTATCGTCTCGACGACTGATTTTTGGCGATACCTATTTCAGTATCGTCTCCTATTAAATGAGAACAAATTGTGTATACGCATCTTGTTCTACACTTTTGAGACATTTTTAGAGTGATAGGTCGCATTTGTATGAGTTTTGTTCGCTAACTGAAATGAGAATTTGTTAGTGAAATTTGAAAGGATTTAGAGTACAGATGTAATTTTTACGTGAGAGATATAATTTTCAGAGCATTCAAACTGCACCGATAGGCGAGACGATAGTGAGTGTCATACGTGAAGCAAATGATCGACGATATCATCGAAGAGAATCAAAAGGACGATAGTCGTCTGAAAAGTTACGCGATGAGAGCCCTGCTTGGGTCTCCGTGGTTCACTCTAAATATCCTGTTTTCGAGATAGGATTCTAGTATCTTGTATAAACTTTTCGGTAGAAGATAGCTTAGCTTATATCTTAGGCTTTGTCGAAGACCTGGGAAACGTCAAGTAGAGCAGATCTTTTTCTCCTCTAATGCTCCTTCAACTTCGTTCGTTATTCTGTATACCTAGTCCATTGTCGAATGTTTCGCTCGAAAACCAAACTGATGGTCAGCTATAAGTTACTTCACATCATCGTCATCATCATTTTCTGACCCGCTGGATCCATTAAAGGGGTCGCGGGTGTAAGCCACGCACGAGAGATCTCCAAACAGCTCGATCCTCCTCCATCGACTTTTTTTTATATTTTGCGCGTGCTCAAGGGATTATGTGTCCGGGGTCAAGACACAGCACGGCCGAAGGTATAGAGGGAGAAAGGGAGAGGAGGTACCTGTGCACATTGGTCTTAAATATCTGCGGGTTGTAGTCTGTGGGAAATATTCGGTTGGGAAGAGCATTCCATATTCGTGCAGTCCGGCTAAAGAACGAGTCTCGGAATTTAACTCTGCGTCCGGAAGTAGGCTTAATGGTATACTGATGGGCATTCCTGGCGAGACGAGTATTGCGGGAGAATTCATGGAGAGAAGGAATGCAGTTGGCTAGCTCACTTGAGCATCGTTTGTTGAAATAACGATAAAACACGGACAAAGAAGAGACGATACGTCGATGTTCGAGCGAGTCTAATGATTCTGCGATATTGTTGTCTCCTATAAGTTTTATCGCTCGCTTTTGGATTCTATCAAGTAGGTGTAGTGTGGTCTTGGGATCACCAGACCAGATATGAGCGTTATACTCAAGCTTGGGGCGGATGTACGCCTTAAAAATTAAAGCCAAATCAGAAGGGGTGGAATATTTCTTGCATCGATTAAGAAAACCTAAGCATTTCGCAGCATTTTTGGCGACCTCAAATATGTGATCGAGTCTGATCTGATCAGGGGTCAAGCCCCTTAGCGTAACCAGGCGAATTATGGACTTGGTCCAACCATCTCATCCTGCGTCTGCCAAGTGGTCGCCTACTAGATGGAATCGCATTCAAGGCCCGCCTCGGAAGTCGTGATGGTGGAGACATACGTGCTACGTGACCAAACCGACGAAGCAAAGCTCTTTCCGTTCGGAGAAGCAGCTGCTCAACGTTGAGTTGCTCGCGCACTGAAGTGTTTCTCACCCTATCCCGGCGAGAAATTCCCACAACAGCACGAAGAAATCTCATCTCAGCAGTTTGTTTCGCGATCTTATTCTTTCGGTCATTAGCCAAACTTCGTGACCATAGGTGAGAGCTGGAACAAATACTGAGTTAAAAACTGCTAACTTGGCTCTTACACTAAGCTCGGCCTGATTACAGATCTTCCAAGCTGTGTCAAAACTGAACCAGCTCAACCAATCCTAGAAGTTTAGTATTACTCCTCCCATCACTCGTGAGGAAGACCCCGAGATACTTAAGCTTCTCTTCGCTAAATTTTTGAATGCGTCTTAATAAAAGTTTTTCAAAAATTTTGGATGTTATTGGTAAAAGCGGGTCTGTACGACTTTTTGTTGCTTAACGGTTTAGAACTATAATCACTCCTTCAACCTTCCATGAGTCTGGAACATATAATAGCCTACTTAAGTAGATGAGTATAATTAGCGCCTTTTTGTTCAAGTTCTTCAGGATTTGTTCGGTTATTAGACCACAGCCAGGAGCCTTGTTGTAACAGAAATGTGATAAAAAAAAACTGCCAACAGTGTAAGATCAAAAAGGCGGCGCCGATAAATCCACAAAGGGCCAAGCAGCCTCATGCTCGACTTGCATCATTCGAGGTAAATAATCGTTTCTGTGGGACGTCACACCGAAAAAAGATACGGAGCTCTATTGACTTGCCTCACAACAAGAGCAATTCACGGAGAGATCGTCCGCTCTTCAACGACAAGATCCTGTATCTTAGCTTTAAGAAGCTTCATGACAAGACGCTGTACTCCGAGGGAATATGTCTCTGATAAAGGCACAATTTTTATTCCGTAGACAAAAGACAGTGCTACCAACCGAACCAAAACTCGCGTTCCCTGATCCTTGAGCCGATTTCACGGCGCAAGGTAGAAGACTTGAACACCCATATAAGCTAAGACGGCTTTCGCAGCCGATCTGTGCCCTTTGACAGAATTGTATTGGAGTTGGAGTGTGGATGAAGCCACCTAGACTTCAATCCATCAGCTTCTCCTCGCACAACCCCCGACCGTCTTCAACGCAATTCCTGTGATCTATCTATTTACAATGTCAAAATCGAAGACTTACAAATCAGCCATTTATTTTCTCAAAAGGCCATTCGCGACAACTTTCCAAAGGCCGCTCGAAACCAGACAGCCAAGCTTAAGTTCAACGAGTTCCATCCCTCTCATTATTCTGACGATCGGCCGGTCCAATCAGCCACTGCACAGAGGTTTCTATTAGCCCCAGCTGAGCGCCTGCAGATTAATGACCGCAAGTTTTTAAGCGCCAATTACACTCCGCGAATTATTCATGGCGACCATAGATCTTCCGCTAAATGCCAAGCGTTATCCAAGATGCTCAAGCAGTGCGAGTGTACGGCCCGACTAATTGCCGCTCAGCAAAAAAAAACCGAAAAAAACAAGCCCCACCACCGGAGAGATCGATCACGCTCGTCATGGCCTGAGTAAACACTCGCTGACAGTAACGTATCCCTTTTGTCAAAAGCTAGCAAAACAATTATCCTCGTTACCCCCGGTGTCCCAGTGCCATGTGTCAGGAGCCCGGCCAGCGACTGGCAAACGACCGTCAACGACTTCGTCAGCGAAAGGAGAAATTCAATTACAATTTCATTAGGCCCGCCAGGAGCTAGAAGCCCCGAAGCCGAGGGCTGCGCGCTTTCCATTCGCCAATCAGCATTTGCCAGAACTCATTCTCGACTCAGCCAAGGCCTCAGAATCAGTCCCACGGAAGAGGTATGCCACCCCGTAATGGATGTGCGCGCGCACACAAACCGAACCCGTAATTATCTAAACTGTGTTTCCATTTATCACTCACCGCAGAACGAACACAAAAGTCAGTCCTTGCGAGATGCAATTGCATCTCTGACGGGGTCTCTCCATCCGCTCCAGCGACGTCTCCGTCTCCGTCTCCGTCTCCGTTCAGTCAGCGAGTCCGTCTCCCTCTCGCGCAGCCCCCATAAATAGAATTATAATTGCGATCAATTAATCATCGTAATTAGATGAGATGAGCATCACTTGGCGGAGTAGCAGTGCGCCGGTGCCCCGCTCCGGATGAGGAATTCTCTCGGACTGGGCTGCAGCTTTTTGCGCCCATTCGCAGATGGCTGGGTCGAGTCAAGAGGAATGATCCTCAAATTACGATAAGCCAACGCGCAACGCACTCCATGGATGGTTGGCGACGCGACGTGACGCGACGCGAACTCGGCAATCAGAGACGGTCTCCGCGCTGCCAGCTTTCAAGCAACCAATCGATCTTGTGTACGCGCGCGTCCTCCTCCTGCCGTCGTTTTTGTTTTCCTCGTTGGTTTTTTCTTCTTTCTCTCCGACGAGCGTATGCGCCACAAACAAAGCCCGGCCGGTGCGCGGATCGCCGCCGATCACACCGGGCCTTGTTGTACAGGACCGATCTTTTGTTTTAATAGATTTATGTAGATGCAGGCGATTATCCTACCATATTTGCATTTAATTGATTTGCGACAGGAGGAGGCTGCCAAGCCATTTGACGGGTTACGACGGGCCTGGGATGGGTTGCGATGGGCTCAGATGGTCTGAGTTGGTCTGAGTTGGTCTGAGTGGGCTGGAGATGGGCTGGGATGGGGTGCAGTGGGCACTTCATCGTTGTTACTCCGCGGCGGCGGTGGACAGTCGAGCCCTCCCTCGTGTTGCCGAACAATAGCCTCTCAGTGCAGCCTGCTGGAATTCAGATTCGGTCGTTAGTCCGTGTCTGTGGTCTGATTTTGTATGCGCAGGCGCAGGCGCAGGCGCAGCCGCTGTTGCTGCAGGTCGCAATCGAGAGAGTAGCCCAGAGCGACCATTTGAATTTGGTACGCTTGTTGCACGTCAGCTTGCAGTCGAATGACATAATTGCCCCACTCGAGGCGATTGCGATTGCGACTGCGATGTGCGGACAGTGCACGGTGGCAAGGCGCGGTGCGGCGGCGCGACAGTGAATGGATGTCGTTCTTGGTCCGCTTTTGGGTTCTCAAACATTTCTCCAAATTGACATAATGACAGATGTACAAAAACAACTTGCAAAACGGTTTTCTGTCCGACGGCTGCCACCGCTCTAGACGACCGCGACCACGACGAGGACGACGACGCACACAGAAGTTATTCTTGTTCGCTGGCCGAGAATGGGAAATTGGAAAATCTAAGGTTATGTGCGAGCGAGCGCCATTAGTCCGGCGACATGGTCGGTCAGTGGTTGGCACTGGCTGCCAGTTGCCGATGGTGGTTGGGTGGACTGGACGGACGGTTGGTTCATTAGTCTAATTAGATCGCGTTCATTGGGTATGCGCGACGACGACAACAATGACGGAGGAGCCTTCTCTCTCTCACTCGCTCGCTCTGGCTCACACTCACTCTCTGTGAAAACCCGGAAAACGGCAAGCTGGCAAGCGCAGCGATTGCAATTGTTTTACATTGAAATTGAAATGAATGGATGGCCAAGAGCCGCAGCCAGGTAGGGCTGCTTTGGGCGTGCGTTTGTTCTCGGATGACCATATTTGGAGTGATAACTTCGAGCAGACGTCATCGCGTCGAATAATGTTTGGGTATGCAAATGATGGGTGATTGGTCCCTATCCCCGGTGCTCGGTGGGAAGGGATGGGTGCTGTGGACGACGTATTCCTCCTGAGGGAGTACCGCAAATAGGTACATGATGAATGCAGTGGCCAGAGGGGCCAGAGCTATCTTTGGAGTAGTCAAGTGAGGCGGAAGAGTATGCCCGATCGATCGATTCAATATGAAGTAGATTTTGCGATAAGAGTGCGATCTCTAGTGATTACAACCTTTCTCTGTCATTTAATTGCGCCCCAGATGGTGTCCCGTTTGCCAAGTTATCAGCAGCGGCATCCAAATACCGTCAGACCCAACTTGTTGAGCTTAGTGAGCCGAGGGTATAAGGCTTCAGGGGCACCCGTATTCCTGCCTAATCATGTAAGTGGATAAACTTCTTAAATCAAAGTGTTCTCTTACAAATGAATTCTCTATTGTCTTAAAGGCTTTATTCAGTGGGACATCAACAGGATTGTAGGACGGCCAAAATGTACCAGGACTCACCGGGCTGTACAGCGATAGGAGCCCAGCCGGCCGCCTATTGATCCAATGTCTAATGAGACTGGGCACTGTAGAGCGCGGGGACAACTTGTGTCCACTCCGAGCCTGTTAGGCAACTTAGCAGACGACTCCCGCGGCTTAAGGTGGCGAAGATAGCAGTGGAGCAGTCTCACTCTGGTCATACCAGCCGGACTATAAAACTGATATTTTGGAACACATGTAGTACTTGCCACTAAGCGCTTCATATGGCTGGTGCTGATGGCCGCCGATGAAGTAGGTGAAGTTTCATCCGGGTGCCGAAAGAACTTCACAAGCAGAGGAGGTGATGGATGGTTTCCCCCGCCTCTTCATCTTTTCAGGTTATGCAGAGATTTTTATAAAGACGACCCACCCTGGAAGCGGCCCGTTCTAATGCCGATGAGTGTCTTAAGTGCTGGCTGGGCCAATACTATTTTGAATACACACTTTTTTTTTAACGACCACGCCAATGACAATGCCGCTGTTTGGATAATACTGTAGAGCCCTTCAAGGCGTTAGCAAACATTAAAACCCACAACACGAGCGATAAGTTTAACTTCTAAGAAATGGCGCTTTAAGATCTAAGTTAATCCAAATTCACTGTAAGAGAGTTTATCAAGCTTCATCTCGCATATAGGTTATGTTACGTTGAGGTGGATGACTGCCGCGCATACGGACAGCAGACACACTTAGGCCAAGCGAAGGCGCCTGGTGTTATTACGCGGATCAAGGGTACCTATTCCTCAAGCCAATCTGTACTTTTGATAAAGCGATGAAGAAGGCTGATTCTGATGCTGCTCAGTTCAGTCAGATTAACAAAGAAAAAAGGGCCCCAGAAGTCTGAATCTACTGGATGAGAGAGCACTGCAGATGCATATCAAGTGTCTAATGGTTTCTTCCTCATCCTCGTCCATACAGCTTCTACGGAAATCACTGTAAGGAAGACCTAGTCTAGAGGCGTGCGTTCCGATGGCACAATGCCCTGTTAAAACGCCAAAAAGAGATCTGAGATATGGCCTGATTAATCTGATCAAGCTAAGCGATCGCTTGGGATCGATCATAGGGCAGAGTTGTTTGGCAATGAGGCATCCTGTGCCTGATATCCATCCGCGGTTTGTTTGAGCAAGCGTTTCAAGCTTGAACAGATGTTAGAGGGTGGGTCTCCACCCGGAAAGAGTACAGAATTTGTGGCCTTTCTAGCGAGTCCGTCCGCTTCGCAATTCTCTGGCATGTCACAGTGTCCCGGCACCCACATCAGTTGGATGCTAAAATACTTGGCCTTCTCGTTAAGAGACAGGCGGCAATTAAGGGACGTCTTGGAATTAAAAGTGACTGAATCCAGAGATTTGATCGCTGCCTGGCTATCGGAACAGATGACGATATCTGTGCGCGATATTACATTATTTCAGCAAGGACAGGGCTTCCTTAATCGCTATAGTTTCAGCCTGAAAGACCCTACAGTCATTAGACAGTCGAAAAGATTTTTAGATCCTTGGAATAGACACCAGCACCCACACTTGCACCCATCTTCGATCCGTCAGTGAAGATTCGCAGTGGACCTTCCAGCGTCTGGTGTTCAGACTCCCAGTAAGATCTAGGTGGTGTGCTGGGTGAGAAATTCTTCTCGAAGAGGAGTTTAGATAGAGTGAGGTCTGCATCTATGGAGATAGAGGCATACCTGCGTAGGGTCGTTGTATGTCCAGACTGCAGTTCCTTCCAGCTGCTTAGCGATCTTAATCTAATCGCCGTGGAAGCTGCTGTCTGTCTGCCAATTAGTTCTATCGATGGCATGAATAGGGGCAGAATAATGATGAAAATTATTGATGTGACACATTCACTGGCGCTTTTGTGATAAAATCGACTCGTATGCCGTGACGAAAAACAGCACGACACTTTTTCGCCATTGTTTCGTCTAGTAAGCTGCGTAATGTTTCTATGCGACTAAAGTATATTTCAGAAATAAATAAGCTAGGACAATTCCATTTTCCCCTTCTCATGCCCAATGATTTCATTTGATTTGCATTTTTTATGCGATTGTTCGTCCCGTGTCTGTGATGTTTTGTTTGTTCCACTTACACAACCCATAAAGACAACCATACCACAACCAAGAGAGTTGTATTGTATCAAGGCTAGGAGTTAAGTCAAATGACGTAATACTGCTCTCACGACAGATAGTATGCCCTTTGTAGTGGACCTCATTGGAATAGAATTGTCTGTACTAGAACTTTGTTGTTCTGTAGAGGTGAAGGCGGGTCCTATCAAACAACCGAATCTTTTCCATCAAGCTTGCACTCAAGTTGAACCACACGGGACAGGTGAGCATTGGCCGAATGAGGGTCATGTAGCAGGCTACCTTCACCCTCGCATCGAGTTGAGGCTGTTGTTAAACAGTCTCTTTGTAATAACAAAAGCACCTCGGACCCTCGATGGCTGCTATAGGCTTCGAGTTTCCTTTTAAATACTGGATGCGCTTCAAATCAGTAATGTCTTCGTTGCGATGTACCAGCGCTGAAACAGTTCTCAAGATTATGACCATTTCTTGTAACTTTCAACGTATGATGGAATGGTTATTGCTGTGTCAATGATCTTTGGCGTCGGTACTGGCTGTGCACGCATCTTGCTCTGTTTCCGATCAGCGTATTTACTATTGGAATCGTATGATTGTTAGTATTTTGTTTCTTCAAGTGAAGACATTTGCTCGCTAAGCAAATGATTTTGTTCAAGTTCTTGAATTTGAACTCGCTACCGTTTTTCTTGAGCGACAATCCGTGAATTAGAGGCTTCTAGTTCCGATGGCTTCAAAAGGGACTAACCCAGTGAAAGCAAAATTAATACACTTTTATCTGGTTTTCTAATCTGGTCCAGTCACCATTTGCCTTTGGGATCAAATTAACGTCACTATGACTGGGGTAGTGGGTCGCCGTGGCGTAGTGGGTAAGTGCGTCGACTCTTCCCTAAGCGCGACAAAGACAAGTCCATTCCGACAAATCTTCGGTCGATCAGTCTTCCTCCCTGCATAAGCAAGGTTTTTGAAAAGATAGTCATTCGAGTTCTGAAACAATGGGTTGATGACAATAAAATCATACCGGACAACCAGTTCGGATTCAGGGCGGGGCATGAAACCATACATGCTGCGTCAAAACTGGTGTCCGACATTCAGTGGAATAAAGGCAAACAACAATGCACGGGTGCCTCTCTGATTGACTTGGAGAAGGCGTTCGACACCGTTTGGTTAGACGGCCTCTTTCTCATGCTGGTCAGGCTTGGCATAAGTAAACCATTGCTATACATGGTCTATGACATGATAACAGGTAGAAAGTTCCTTGTGAAAAATGGTGATGTAACTTCCACTACGGTCTTTAACATTAAAAACGGTCTGCAACAGGGGGCCATTGGTTCCCCGATCTTGTTTTCTATATTCACTGCAGATCTTATAGGTTCCAGGCCGCACTTAATTGCGTACGCCGACGACCTAGTTGCGTACAGATCAGGTCCGAAGGTCGAGGTAATAAAAATCTTGTTGTAGCGTGACTTCGAGAAAATCCAGAGATTTTGCGACGACTGGAAGCTGCTTATCAACTTCCAGAAGTGCGAAACTAGTCTTTTCCGGACCCCCTTGGACAGGGCAACGCGGGATACGCGCCAAAACTGGCGTAAGTTCGGCATAGCTGACCCGCATGGTCGGCTTTTAACTGTAAGAAGTGTAGTTAGATATCTAGGCATTTGGCTGGATCAATATCTGTATTTTGACAAACATATAGATATTGCTCTGACGAAAGCTAGAAAAGCCTTTGCTGCGGAAAGAAGGTTGTTTTTCAGCAGCCAGCCTTGATACCAGAGTGAAGGTAATCTGTTACATGGCCCTAGTACGGCCCATTATGGTGTACGGTTGTCCATTGTGGTTCAACGTGAGTCCTTCCCAGATGGAAAAGATGAGGGTGTTCGAAAGGCAGTGTCTTGGGAGCTGTCTCCGTCTGTATCGTACACCCGAGTCTGAGTACAAGAAGTACTTTCTTAACGAGGTCCTGTACAACGAGGCAAACTTGAACAGGATAGATAATTTTATTATTAAGCTGATTAGAAGGCACATTGCACGAGCTATGACATCTTCGAACAGTCTGATCTTTGTGGCTTACTACTCAAACGCTGTGTACCATGAAAGAGTGCGCCTCAGCGGCCTTATTACACCTGAAGCATTCCTCTATCTCGATCAAATTTGCCTAATACAGGATACGGATGGATGCCCTCTGATCTTCCATGTCGTACGCCGAACAATGGACAGGCGACTCCAATACGAGCCGGATGTCGCTCGCAGCCACGAGGATCTCCTCCGATTCAGTAGAGCGATCTCTACTCGGGACAGGAGAGAGTGTGCCAAAGCACGGCACTTTTATTGGTGGTTGCACCAGAATCGGTCTCCGCCGGCGTTGGCTCTTCCAAACGGCGATACAGTTGACCATGGTGGCCAACTTACATAGAATTAAGTTATTTTAAGAAAAAAAAACTATAAAAAATCAAAAAAAAGGTGCACCACGGCGTATATGGTATGCATATACATAACATATACGCCCAGGTGCACACGTCTGTCTCTTACGGACATATTTAAGGTAATTTTAAGGTTATGTTAGGTTAAGTTAGGTTAAGGTATAATTAAGTTAGTTTTAAGTTATTTTTTTTCATAGTTTAGCTAGGTTAAACCAAGTTTTTTAAGTTTTCTTGGTAATTAAAATTAATAAAATATTATCTCTAAAGACTAAAAAAACGTTGCTTAAGCCGAAAGGCACAAATAATTATAAATTAGAATAGCTTAGAGTACTCGCATAGGGTCAGTAAGTTAGGATTAAATACAACAAGTTATTTAAGATATTTAAGCTAGTTTTGAGTATATTTTGTCTAGCAAGTAAGTTTCTTTCATTAAAATAAAAACAAAATTTATATTAAAAAAAAAAAAAGTACGTCGACTCCTACGCAGAGGGTGCCAGGTTCGATACCCGAATTTACCACCTATCATAATTCCACGGCTCCACCTCTTTCGAGTCACTGACAATGCTCAAAGAGTACTCCTGTCTGGAAAAAGCTTCTCAAATTCGCCGTTAGGAGTCGGCATTAAACTGTAGGTCCCTTCCACTCGTGAAAGAACAATAGCACGAACAACACAAGTGGTTGCTGAGAAGCTAGGCCCAGGTCCACCTCGGACTGTCGCGCCACCCATATTATTATTATATTATGACTGGGGAAGTCAATCAGTGGTAGTAGTCTGACTATGGGTATCACAATGTACCAATATGGTCTAAGTGTGCTGGTGAATGCACTAGCAGCCCCCTACCTAAACCTAAACCTTAGTCCAAGTGTAGAACCGTGGGGAGCCCCATCTCTTTTTTTTCAGAAAGAACACAAGTCGCATCGCATCTTTTAAGTTCGAGAAAAACTCATCAGCTTCTCCTCCGCTATTCGTCAAGAGCCTTAAGTCCTGGTATAGACTTACATTCTCCCCCTGTCGTGTGCAGTTGCCAACGACGTCCCACAGGGGATGGGATCGATGGTGCTTCCCTTTCACACTTCACCACCAGCAAACGAGAGACAGATTGCGGGACAGAGCCAAGGTGGTGACGCCTGCGGCTGCATGAGATGCCATATCTACTCTTTGAAATCAGTCTTGAATTGACCTACATTCGCGCAAAACAAGATCAGATGAAAAATCCCTTTTTTTGAATTCATTTTTATTATCGATGTTTGCATTGCAACATCCCGAACATCTCTCCTTGATACCGCCGTACTGAACCGGAGGATACCCTCCTCAGCCCGTTGAGCTATGGAACGGTCGTGGTTGAGTCGCCCATCCACAGTTGATGTGGCGATTTGGAATATGCGCGGTACCGCATTTATATATTATTTGTAATAGTCCGTTCTTGTCTAATTGTCTATAGAGAAAGGCCTCTGGGGGGACGAAGCCGTTGTGCCGTACCCTTTCGTGGTATTATGAGGTAGGAAGCCCCCGAGATCAAGTTATTGACCGAGTTCATCGCTCTAGTAGTATGACCTCGAATCAACTTCAACAGGAAATTGTCCACTCTTATCAGGTTTGCCCTGTTGTATAGTGTAGACCTCATTGGAATAGAATTTTAAGTACTGAGACACTGGAGTTCTGTAAGGACGAAGGCAAGCCCTAAGACAAGCCCTCTCAAACAACCGAATCTTTTCCATCAAGCAAGCACTTACGTTGAACCACACGGGACACCCATAGGTGAGCAATGGGCGAATGTAGCAGATAACCTTCACCCTCGCATCGAGTTGGCTGTTGTAAAACAGTCTCTTTGTAAGGGCAAAAGTGCCTCGGGTCCTGGCCAGAAGAAAAATAAAAAATATTGGTCTAGCCAGATCCCCAGGTATCTGGGGTTCCCCGTGTCGTCCAACAATTGAGAACTTTCGCCAATCCTTTTTCATATCCGCTGAGGTCTTATACAACGGCGTCCTGAACAAAATGGTTTCCAGCTTCCGAAAGTTGATGCTTAACTTCCAGTCATCGCAACTGCTCATAGATGAAGAACCCTTCGATGTAACAAATGCCTCAGTTTGTATGTAACTATTCGCGTTAGTCACTAAGTCAGACTGAGAAACTAAACTGAGCTAAGCTAATAATAATAATATGGGTTCCGCTACAGCCCGTAGAGGGCCAGGGCGTGCTATTGTTCTCTCACGCGTGGAAGGGACCTACAGTTTAATGCCGACTCCGAACGGCCAAGTTGAGAAGCTTTTTCTAGACAGGAGTACTCTTTGAGCATTGTCAGTGACTCGAAAGAGGTGGAGCCGTGAAATATGAAAAGTGATAAATTCGGGTACCGAACCTGGAACCCTCTGCGTAGGAGTCGGCGCACTAACCCACTACGCCACGGCGACCCATGAGCTGAGGTAAGCTAAGCTAAGATACCTGACATCGCAGCTTCAGCCGTAGGTGGAGAACGCCGTAAGTAATCGCAGAGGACAACGATCGACACAAGAGAGCTTATATCTTATTCAGTTGCAGCTCCAAGTTTGTTCAAAGAAAATATTTAGCAAAGTCTTTATTCCGTCAATTTGCCTCACACTCAGCGAGCAGTTAGCCCCTGGTGGAAAAGGTCGTTCCTCTTGCTTCCGAGTAAGAAATGAAATAGGCGCTGAAGTGGAATTTCAAACACCTCTTGCCCTTATCAAGGGCTCACTTGCTGCCTACCTAAACTATGTCACCAACATCAGTCATTTGCTCAGTCTTGAGACGTTTCATTGTAATCGACAAGACGATTGTCATTTTCTCTTCCCTGTCGAGAGATGGCACAACCAACTTTCTTCTCAGGCCAGAGATCTGGACCAGGGGATCTGAGCCACTGTGCTTCCAGTCATCAAGAGCAAGTTGCCCTCCGTCTATCCGTGATCCTCTCCTTTTCGAACTCGGACTCCAAGACCCTCTTAGGATCACTGGTGCCAGAGCCCGAGTCGCCGCGCTGCCCAAATTGAACCGCCATAAATGATTAAAAAACCGTCAGAAGGGCCATTTGTTTAAGGCAATCAAACCCTTTGGCGAAAGTGGCACCCCGACACAAAGGCGTTGCCGTAACTTCTCGTGTGTCCACCCCGCTTCTAATTAAAGACCTGTCCCATCTCAGAATCGTTTCGTCACTCCAGTGAAGGCAGTGACCCAACTCTGCCACTTCGACATCGATTCAACGATCATAAACAAATCAGCGATCATGCCAAAATGCCTATCACAACACGATCAAAGCCATCATCGTGCGCCTTAGCTGAGGCAGAGCAGCATGCGCCGCGCGCCGGGAAGAATTCAATTTGTTGCAGTCACCCATTAGTGCCACGTAGAGGGATATTTATCGTCGCAACCACTTAGCGACAGGGGGAGAATGTCTAACAAATTATTACCGCAAGCTTCCAGCGAAGCGGAACACTCCCGGTGGAGTCACACACACACACAACCACCCGATCCGTCATACGCAGTCTTCCCAGGCGTAGGCACCGACTCAGGCCCAAACTGAGACTCTGGGTGATAACAAATTTATATTTTCCGCGTAACGAAACCATCATAATTGCCAAGTGCTTCGACGGCCGACGCGACGGTGTTTGTTGGCGTGGTGCCTCGTGAAAATCCGATCCACGCTAATTACGTTCCACTTTCGGGCGAATATGCGGTGGGGCAACTGCACCAAGCACCGCGCGGCGCACTCTGCAGCCACAGCGCTACAGCTACCGGCTATCGCTGCCTATCAATGATGTCGATCAGGTCTGCCTACATGGGCCCCCCAGGACTCTGTTTCTCGTATATCCGTTTGCATGGAGTCCCCGCCCCGCTCGCCCCGTGACATTAACACAGCGGCTACTGCACTGCACTGCCAGTGGATTCCATCGAGATGGACCCGCTCTCTCACTCGGCGGCGGCTGCGACTGCGACTGCATCCTGTCCGGCCGCTCGCCCCACCCCCCGGCCATTTCTAAGCAGCTCGTTATAAATTATTACAAAAATATTTGAGACCATGTCGACCTGGATTTGTGTGAACTGTTCTGCTGCACGAGCTGGCTGCACACTAGAGAGCTACTAGCGAGCGGGCGCGCGCCCATTTGCATATCTGGCGAGCGCTTGTGCGTGTGCGTGTGTGAATGGGGAGTGTGCGTTCGTCTCTCCGCAGTCGGAGTCCGCAATCGAACTTGTATCTGACTTGTTAGCTATCAAATTGGCATGCCATGCGCGTGGTGAGGTGGACAACACCACACGCACCAAAAACGCAGCGAGTGTGTCCTGTCCGACCGTGGCGGCTGCAGCGGCGGCGGTGAAGCGGTGGTGGTTCGTGGGGCTTATTAATTTGTAAAAATCTCAACTACATGAATGCAGTTCATTCGCCCGGATCGAGGCGATGTTTGAAATGCAACTGCTGTTGTTGCCACTGCAGATGCAAATCCACGCAATATCCAAATCGGATCGCAGTCGGACTCCAGGGACCGCACGCGGCCTGTTTCCTCAAACAACGCACACTCAACCCTGGTAAACAAACAATGCGATGTAGCTGGAATCACACAGCCTGTCATGCGCGTGTGTGTGTATGCTTCGGACGCTCTGGCCCGTCTCCTCAGACAAAGGATACGCCGAAATGTGTTCTACAACATTAGAAAGCCTTGATGGCTAGTTGGCCGACTGGCGAGCGTTGGTTGGCTGGTGTGAGTGTGCGTCCATACGGAGCGTGCCCGTCCGACGTCTGCAACGGCGACGGGTTGGAATCAATTTTCGCGAAATTATTTCGTTTTGGGCAATTTATCAAAATGGACATGCGCGCGTTGCGTGCCAGCGCTCAATTAATTTCTGATTTGACCAATAGTTACATCGAGGACACAAGAGACCGTGTGCTGCGACCGAGCCGCCGCAGCGCCACCCCGCTCTCTCGCCACGACGGCTGGGCAAGATCGATGGATGTGTTGTATCTGCTTGCTTAATGTGGGCAGCAGTGGCGCGACCTAAGAGGGAGACGCGGCAGCAGTAACAACAACAGCAGCATTCGGTAAGTGAAAATGCTCTCCTCCCATAGAGGCTGCTCGTCCGTTCGTACGTTCTTCTGTTCCTGCGGGTACATGGGCTCTAACATTCCGCTTCATTATAATGAAACTCTCTCGTGTGTGCGTAGGTCTTAAGCCGTAGATGTGCCACCAGGGGCAAGGCAACGCAACGCAAGGCATGGTATATGTACGTCTCCTGCACCTTCAAGGCACAACGACTCTATTGAGGCGGCACATTTCGCATTTCGTTCCCATTTCCATGTTAAACTGTCACATTGAGGTGATTCATTGTGGTCAGCCGCCCGTACAAGGCATCCTGCGGGGTCACAATCTGCGCGCAGCGCACAATGTCACTCCGAGTGTGACAAACAGCTAATCCGCGTCCTGCCGCAGCCGCATGCATCTCGCGAGCCTCGGTCTCCCCGAATGACAAATGCAAATAGAGCTATCTGGCGGCAGCGGCGGCGGCGTGGTGGCGGTCATTAAACGGTGAATCGGTGCCTCACGGGTGTTAAGTACATCTGCCGTCGCGACGCGGTGCGGTGCGGTGCGGTGCGACCGAGGGGACCGCTGAGCTCACGACACTCACTTCCTCATCGCGATCGGGCGATCGTGGCGAAGAGTAGTGGGCCATTAATCAATTCTTTTTTGTGTCTGCCTCTACGGTGCATCCAGCGAATGAATCTGCGTTGCTATCGATTAAACGTGCTATCCAGTAGATTGACGCATATATCACACACACACTCACGCAGACGCGCGCATGGGCATATGTGGCTGCATGTGATATGTGGTCCTTGTGCGAGCATCTATTGTGCGAGGATTACGCAAAATGCAGCTTTTATTCGGCGATCGCATCGATCGTTGAGTCGCACCGCACCACGAACGTTGCTATCGCGAATTTTACGGTCGGCACGGTGATCTCACGAGAGATGATTTGCACGCATAACAGATAACGGCTGTTGTTGGTGGTGCCGCATCGCATCGCATCGATCGATCGGTCGGTCGGTCGTTCGGTTGCCGCAGTCTAATCGGACGTAAATCGAATGAAAAATGTTTCGAATCGGTTGTAGGACATAGATACATGCAGTTAAAGCCATTGGAGATTGCTGTAGCTTTCTTTTGGGAAGCAGAACAGATGGACTGGCGGATGGTGGGCAGGGGCGAAGCGATTGGTGATAGGCGCAAATGAGGATACAATGTGATCGAATGAGATGAGCGTGAATGCTGGACTTTATGCGTTGAAACGTTGGATCTTGACTGAACGAGATCAACCTTTAAAGCCATTTGTACTCAATTTTCGGTAACAGTGAGCGAGAAAAGTCAACATACGACGCACATTTGTTCAAGACGTGTTTTCTAAAAGTTCACTGTCCCTGTGACAAATTTGTATTCAATTTCTCACTTGAGTGTCACATAAGGTGACTAAAACAGTACACATTTGTCACAGTGACATGTGAGACGACTAAGTTCCCTGTGACTGTTAAAAATTACATTGTTTACGCACATTGCAAGCGATGCGTCTGGGTGCATTCGATGGTCTTTTACATCCGCTGGGCGAGCGCGTGTATATGATTGCTCGTGTAGGATGTCGATTACGATAACTGCCCACCTTTTAAATATCTGCGTCCTGCAGATCAATTGCTGAGCATGTAGATCAGATAGAGATTTTATTACGAGGTTGAACGTCGGGTGTACGAACTTTACCCACGGCAACAGAGCGTTTTTCAGAGACGTGAAACGAAGTTGTGGAATCTAAGCCTTCGCATAGATTTCTCTCCATAGTACACAGGTTAGGTGAAGATGGTGGCAGCAATTTCTGTAAGTATTGAGAGATTAAAATGTTCTTTCAAAGATTTAATATAATAATAATAATATGGGTGGCGCTACAGCCAGGGCCTAGCTTCTTAGCAACCACTCGTGTTGTGCGGGCTATTGTTCTCTCACGCGTGGAAGGGACCTACAGTTAAATGCCGACTCCGAACGGCCAAGTTGAGAAGCTTTTTCTAGACAGGAAAGACTCTTTGAGCATTGTTAGTGACTCGAAAGGGGTGGAGCCGTGGTAAATTCGGGTATCGAACCTGGCACCCTCTGCGTAGGAGTCGACGCACTAACCCACTACGCCACGGCGATCCAAGATTTAATATGCTCAATGTTCTTAAAACTGATATGATGTATGAAGTCCAAGTCAGGGATGACCCTTTCGCTCGTTACGTTGGTTAGTACAGGAGGAAGAGGCTGCAAGTTACTCGTTCTACTGGAATATGTGCATGTGGACCGGTTCATTATCTAGCTGGACTACGTAGGTACCTTCTAAGGGAATATAAGAGTTGCCTTAAATTTGGTGACGAAGATTGTGTCTTCTCCTACTAACTCAACAACTTCCTTGTTCGTGCTTCGAAAGTTGCATTTAGCTGTACCTCCCTTAAGAATTTTGGGTAGACACGAATCTTCTCGTAGTTTCCTGACTACTCCTTCTTCACGTATGGAGGTATTGCCTGCTTTCAAACAGTCACCACTAAGTCCGTAAGTCTCGTCATGATTAGCAGTCTGGTGTAACCTAATCCAATTTTTCTTCCGTTTCTCACAGTCGCTCGTGCTGATACCAAGGTAAAGGTCATTGTCGCTACCTTTGCTATTGATATGACTTATAACAATACCGTCCCATTAGTGCATACGGACTGGCGTAAATACTCTACGGATTCCACGATATTTTGGTATGGAAGAATATCCAATTCTTTCAATGTAATATTTACTTCATCGGAGTCGAGTATGTTGGTATTGATTATTCCACTTTTTCTTTCTAATGAGTATTCTCTTAAGACTATCTTACAGTAGTATATAGATGGGTCAGCTTCTCATTGATACCGTCTCCTTTTTGATTTCTGCTTCCTTTTATTTTTTATTTTTCACTTTTTTTTCTACTTTTCTTTTCAACTCGGTTGCTCACTTCATTTGCAATTATTCAGTATCACACTTGGTTTTCAAATAAACGCAACAGTTTCCATCAATCTATCTTCAATTTCAGGAAGTATATGACTTCAATAGCACACCACTTATTTCTCAGGGGAATCTTTTCGGTGGATTTGGTTTTAGAATCAAACGAAGGCTTCTTTCACTCTTATTAAATCAAGGAGTTATCTTTCATCTTGTTCCTTCTTTCGAGATTATAAATTTGCATCTTTTTTTCTCAGGACTATACTCAAAACACGCGTTCCTTTCTATCGAATATTACCAACTCTACTGTTATAAGTAGGTCTCTGCTCGGGCGCCAGTTAACGATTGTCGCGTAAAATTTCGAAAAAAAAAATCAACCGCACAGAAACTCTGTGCCCACTGGGTTGGTTTGAAGTAAAAAAAGGTTTTACCACGTTATAATTTCATTATTAATATTGCCTGTTGCGGCTCCCTACAATACTTATTTATTTAAAATCCAAACTCGCTCTGGTTGATCAAGGTTGCTTCATTCCCACGCTGGTTCGTTCGGGTTCGTGCATGCCCTGCCGAAAATACAAGAGATGCGTCTTGGTGCATTCGATGGTCTTCATATAACATCCGCTGGGCGAGCGCGCGAATATGATTGCTCAAGAGGATGTCGATTGTGATAACTCTAACTTATAGAATGCAATAGACGAAATTACAAAATTGTAAAAACGAGAAACGCGATAACTTTTTTCCTGTGTTAGTAACCGGCTTATTTTCTTCTTATTTGTCCGGTTGGACCATTATGAAGCTGTTAAACACGTTTTCCGAATCTGGAAGCTTCGATATTGCAATGTTTGGGTTCAAGGCACAATCGGGGCCTCAAATCAGGCAAACCCAAGCGTTTCGACTCGAAACTTATGGGCGTAAATTGGAGTTAGCGGACGGTCATTACAACGAATGATTCATGGTGACTTAAACTTGTTTCCGTACAAAGGCCAAACTACAAACAAACGAAACCCTTTGGATTTGCCGATTCGCCTGTAATTTTGCCGAAAAATGATTGAAATGGCCGAAGAAGACACAAGCTTGATAAAGCGCTTATTTATGTCTGATGAGACCCATTTTATATTGCCATCATCACAGGGCAAACACCAAACATTACGTTTTCTTAGTGTATGTCCTCAGTAGCGCTTTACACAAGAAATGCTTGGTGCCCGACTTAAGATCAGCTACCAATTTTGCATCTCACAGATTACATCAAATCGACTAGATTTTAAAACTACGACAGATCCTGGAAAGACCCAAGAGATGCAGATCGACAACCACCTCCTTTTTGCCGATTTCAAGGTCGCATGTGACAGCCTGCATAGGGTCAAGCTATACAACGCCATGTCTAGGTTCGACATTCCTGCCAAACTCATCAGGTTGTGCACGATGACGATGGAGAATTCTCGCTGCTCCATCAAGGTCGGTAACAAACTCACCGAGACCTTCAATGTCAAAAAAGGTTTTAGACAAGGCGACGCGCTGTCATGTGACTTCTTTAACATCATCCTGGAAAAGATCGTGCAAGACTCACACGCCAACACTAAAGGCACGATCTTCCAGAAATCCGTACAACTGTTGACGGGAGTGGCAGAACACAGCGAGCCGTCAATGAGGTGTTTGCTGGCATTGAGGTGGAGGCGGCCAAAATGGGTTTAGCGGTGAATGAGGGCATACCGAAGTATATGCTGTCTTCAGGAAATGACACACAACATCGACGTCTTGGACAGAGCGTCACAATGGACAGCTATAACTTCGAGATAGTCAAGGACTTCGTCTATCTCGGCTCACAAGTAAACAATACGAACAACATCAGTACCGAGATCAAACGCAAAGTAACTCCCTCCAACCGCTGTTTCTATGAGCTCAAGAGAGAGTAGAGCCATCTCTCAAAGGACCAAGCTGACTTTATACAAGACCTTGATCATCCCAGTCCTTCTGTACAGCGCGGAGGCATGGACAATCTCAAAAGGGGATGAGGAAGTCTGAGGTGGTCTCTTCGAGAGAAAAGCTCTGCGTGCGATCTTTGGTCATGTTTGCGTTGACAGTTTCTGGAGGAGAAGATTCAACCACGAACTGTACGGGTTGTACAGCGACATGAGTCTATTCAGGCGGCTTCGGATCCAACGTCTAAGATGGCTAGGCCATGTAGAGCGTATGGACAACTCAGCTCCAGCCCGAAGAGTCTTCAACTCCGAACCCGTGGGACACTTAACAGAGGACGCCCGCGTTTAAGGTGGCGCACTCAGGTGAAGAACCAACTTGGCGTGCGACACTGGAGACAGCTAGCCAGAGACCGTGCTAGCTTAGTTAGTTGAGGCCCAGGTCCACTCCGGGCTGTAGCGCCAAATAAAGAGGAAGACCCGACAAGCTAAAATCCATTTCGTCGCAAAGTTCATCAAAAGTTCTTATACACCTTGTAATAGGTTCATTACAACCATAGTTGGCCTCTTATAGTAGAGTAAATTTCTCACCCGAAGAGATCTTTGGGGAGCATATGTCGAAGATATCGAATTGCAATTAGTTAAGCTATTTATAGATAAATACAATTTGAAGTCGTCTGCGAAAGTTACAATTTTACAGTATTTGAAAATTTCATGAACATCGTTTATACACAAAAGAAAAAGTAATGACCCTAAATGGCTACCTTGTGGCATGCCCGATGTAACTTTTATTACCCAAGATGTAGAACTGTCGATCCTTACTAATTGCTTTCCGTCCTTTTAGTAATTGGAAAACCACTCTAATATTGAAGAATGGAATCCCAAAGCAAAGTGTGATATACTTTATCAAAGGCTTTCGAAAAGTCGGTGTAAAGTAAATCAACGAAAATGCAGCATTCCCCATGCTCTATGAACGATATATTCAACGTGATTGTTAAAAGATATCTTATTATGAAGGAGTTCAACTAAATCTTTTATTATACAAACCCGAGGCACGGTATTACCGCCAATGGAGTAGGAATGCGAAATAGGATATTTACGTCGAGAAAAGATAATAGCTGAGCATTGACTAACATTCAGGGAGAGACAGTTTTTTTTTTTCATATTTAGATGTTGAAAACAATAAACATCTTTACCCGATATGCATGGCTAAAAGTCACCAGCAATCTTTAAAATGTTAAGTCAGTTAAGTATTTAAGTATATCGTTGATGAATCAGATAAACAAAAGGGGGCCAATGTGGCTGGCACTTCCAACAGCTGCTTAACAGGTCTGACCAGGAGAGAGTGATGAAGCAGTCTTCCGATTTAGCTTTGAAAAAGTCGGCACAGTTGGCAACAAATCCGCACGCTCAGATGGCTTACCATCAAAGCTCCTCAAGGTTGCACCAGATCATCTGATTATAGAATTTGGGAGGACGAAAGCATTCCCGACGACTGGAATATCAGCTATGCCATATGCCCCTTCCCCAATAAGGCAATCCTACCTCCTGCAACAAGATCCTGTCCAGCGTTCTGTGTGAACGTCTAAAGTCGTTTTGCACCGCACTAATAGGCACGTACCAGTGAGGCTTCTGGTACTAGAGAAGATAGTGCGGCGGGCAGCTGTAAACAAGGAAGGCACTATCTTCAACAAGTCGGTCCAAGTGCTGGGAAACGCAGAAGACATCGACATCGTCGCATGTTCCTAACGTCCCGTGGTGGAAGCATTTACGGCAATTGAAGTTGGGGCGAAGCGAGCTGGTCTTAAGATCAACGAGGATAAAACTAAGTATATGCTGTCGACCTAAAAAAGATCCTTCACACACCACCTAGGACAAAATATTATAATCGACAGCTACAATTTCGAGGAAGTAAAGGAGTTTGTCTCCGCTGTGGGTCGCCGTGGCGTAGTGGGTTAGTGCGTCGACTCCTACGCAGAGGGTGCCAGGTTCGATACCAGAATATACCACCTATCATAATTCCACGGCTCCACCTCTTTCGAGTCACTGACAATACTCAAAGAGAACTCCTGTCTAGAAAAAGCTTCTCAACTACGCCGTTCGGAGTCGGCATTAAACTGAGGGTCTTCGAATTCGAGCCTCCTGGTTCGAGAAGGAGAGAAAGACCGAATCTCCGGTATAAAGACCAAGTAATTGCGTATGCAAGACAACTCTTGGGGTCTGATGATTGAAAGCCACGTGCCCAGGACCGTCAACAATGGAATGCAGCTGTCGCTCAGGCTCGGACCCTGCATGGGTCGTCAGCCTGTAAATCATGTAGGGATGGGTAAATGAGCAAAGCTTATGTTCTTCAGCCGGGCGTCCCGTGACGTCCCATTTTATTTACGGTGGCGACCTTTGTCAAGACATCATAGCTCCTCAACATTCACCCACAACCTATTATTTCCAACCCTCCCGTTGTTCACTTCCACTTCCATCTCCATCATCATTCAATCTAAGCACTCAGCTACTCAAAGATTCCTTTCCCCACGGAAGCACTTCTCCGACTTGCATGACGCAACTCAAGCCGCCTTCGCTTTGCGTCACCTCCAATTTACATTCCACATCCGCGCTCACCAGCCCAGCCGATAAATCATAACCCCGACCCGCCATCAGGAGCTCGCCTGCGTGATTGTTCCCGTGGATTTGATTTGTCAAAACACAGAAAACTACCTCAGTCCGGCAAGTGTTCGCCATCAAGTGGTATCTCTCATTGTTCCTGCCATCAGGACTCCAGCTGGGCCTCACAGCCTTACAATTCCATCGCACTGCGGCAAGCGGCAGTTGCAAGTCATTTGCCAAATTAGTTCACCTTCTGACTTATTTATTATCCGCTCAACAAGTCGACTCCCAATTACAAATTAGGACCACAGACCGAGGTAATTGCACAAGACAATCCGTGCGGCACCACGGGCCGCACTGCTGCAATCTCTGCAGCGCGTTGCAACATTGTCCCCCGTCGCAGCAGCGCTCTTGTGTCGGCGGCGGCTGCACTGACCGGCTGTTATCGGCGCAGCCCGTGCAAAGCGTAAACGCTTTATCGCCTCCACCGCCGGCCGCATGCACCCTTGGCATCGCGCAACCCCAATCAGGAGTAGATTTCACGCTACGATGCGTTTCCGCGAACAGAAATTCAACCACGCGCCCTCGCAGTAGAGCCTGAAAAGTGAACTCCACGGCACACCATCACCACCGCCGCGCCACCGCCTCGGCGGGGTTAATAAGTCTTGTACCGCGAATCACACACACTCGAAACACAGACATTACCTGTCACAGGGATATATGAACCCGGTCTGGGGAGAGGTGCTGCAATAAGATTTCGAGATCAGCATCCCGAGATTGCATGTGCGGCGCGCACCACCACCAGCACATGGGCAGGCCGCGCGCTACATCTGAAAGATACTTTATGTGATTTCGAAATATGTTCAAGTGGGGTTGGGTGGGGGGCGGACCGATAGATCGCCGCGCCGTCGCACCACCACCGCGGCCAGGGTCAGTGGCGGAACACCACACCGCCAAGCGGCTGGCTGATATATATCTGCACCTCTATGCTCCGTTATAACAATGTTCGGATTTTGATCTATTCGCGGAGCCTTTATCCCCGACAAGACACACCGGAGTCGAGCTGGAGCTGGAGACGAAGACGGAGCCGTCCGGCGGTCTGCGGATTGCGGACTGCGGCAGCTCCAACAACAGAACAGCCTGCTGCCCCGCCGAACATAAAGGATAGATTTACATATGGCCGTTGATAAGATCGCTGCTCCGCTGCTGATGCCGGTGATCGCTGCGAGGAGATCATTTATTTATTAACACATTACGAATTGGAGTGGACTGCAGCGGCCGGCGGGGTGTTGCGGGGCACCAGCAGCTCTTGAAATATTGCCGCACGCATTTCCCGCCGATAGACAAACTGCGAACACGTATCACGTATATGTGCTACGTACGCATGTGGCTGCTGCGTCTGCAATTGCAGCGGCGGCGGCGGCGGCGGTGGGGGATGCTGCTGTGTGGATACACACCCAACCCAACGAATCTCTGGTGCTTTGCGCAGCTGTCATACAATTCGTTTTCTCCCCGATAAGATCTGTAATAGTTTCGGAGCGATACGACGCAGCGGATTTATCGATCGGATTAGAGGTCCGGCTCGTATGTACAACTCAGCAATTAGGGTGGCAATTAACGCAACTTTCTCCAAATGAGTTGCGCGCTGCCTCCGTCGCGCAGCCGCGCGGTGGAAAGCCCGACGACGACGCTAGGGAAATTAGTTCGATTGCCGGTGCTGAGTTGGGAAATTTATTGCATTGCGATAGACGTTTGAAAGTACAAACCTATAAGTACATATCCGTGTATCTGCTCTACATCAAATTAATTGCAAGACAAACAAAAGTATCTTACACAATCGATAAGCGCTGTGTTTGTTGGTCGGCTTGTCGGCTAGGCGGCTGGCTGACTGGCTGGCTGGCAGGCTGGTCTTGCGCAATGCACGTGTGAGTGATTTAAGGCCGGGGTGCTGCGGACTGGGGCTGATGTGAATCTAAATGAGGAACGGCCTTTTGAGGGAAAACTGCGAAAAATGATCGACTATCTTCTGCTGCAGACCGAGCAACTTTGTAAGGCATCGAGATCGAGGTGGATCTTATGCACTCCGCGTGCATTCTTGGGCAGAGTCATTTCTCAACTTCACATCATGCCTGGAGAATGCTTCAACGTGCAACAGGATGATGTCACGAAGAGCTTGGATGGCGATTGTTTTCTTTACGCAAAACCTGGAATGATGGATTGTAGGGAGATGGCCAGCGAACTCCTGTGGACCGGAACTAAGAGACGAAGTTACAAGTGGCGTTGTGGTCCAAGAACCCGAGGCCCCAGAGGATTGTGAGCAACGGAGAATAGTAGACGAACTGCCAATACCCCACGATCTAATGATGAGATCGAAGGTATGCCCATTCTTTGCCATCAGTGTCCCATGGGCTCAAGGAGCAAAAGAGCTCTGATTCATCAGACCGTCATTCAAGTTCAAGAACGAGGAATGTACTTACCAAAGACGACATATTTCTCGTTTCCTTCCTCTATGAGAAGGGCTTCAATTGGAGGAGAAAACTTACCGACTCAACCGTGACATGAGAAAGTTCAGGTGTGAGCAGAAACCCAGCCGAGGAATGTGAGACAACCCAACAGAAAATGTTAAAGATCCAAGCTCATTAAAACGGATACCAAGGACGTGTGACACCGTGGCCTAGTGGGTTAGTGCGTCGACTCCTACGCAGAGGATGCCAGGTTCGATACCCGCATTTACCATCTTTCATATTTCACGGCTCCACCTCTTTCGAGTCACTGACAATGCTCAAAGAGTATTCTTGTCTAGAAAAAGCTTCTCAACTTCGCCGTTCGGAGTCGGCATTAAGCTGTAGGTCCCTTCCACTCGTGAAAGAACAATAGCGCGCACAACACGAGTGGTTGTTGAGAATCTAGGCCCTGGCCCTCTACGGGTTGTAGCGCCAACCATATTATTATTATTAAGGACGTGTGACTGGCACTGCACCAGTTTCCAGCACACACTCGTGGGCCTAAGGTTTTAAGTCGACCTTGAAGACGACGTCGGTCGCCCTGGCGTAGTGGGTAAGTGCGTCGGCTCATACGCAGTGGGTACCAGTTTCGATACCCGAATTTACCACGGCTCCACCTCTTTTGAGTCACTGACAATGCTCAAAGATTATTCCTGTCTAGAAAAAGCTTCTCAAATTCGCACCGTTCGGAGTCGGCATTAAACTGTAGGTCACTTCCACTCGTGAAAGAACAATAGGCACGCATAACACGAGTGGTTGCTGAGAAGCTGGGCCCAGGTTCGCCTCGGACTGTCGCCCCACCCATATAATTATTATTATGGAAGACGAAGTGAAAGAAGCTCGGTGGTTATTGTCATTTCATGCTCTGAAAATATCTGAATGAATTCAAGAAAATCTTCGTCAAAGATACTGCCAGTACGTTTCGAATCCGAACCTGTATCGAAGTCGAGTTAAATTGCCTCGAAGCCACAGGGGTAACCTTTAACACAAAAACTATTTTAGTTCACCATACTTTATTTTAAACATAGATGGCTCTGTTTACTATGAATTCAAGGCATCTCCTAAAGATTTGAACAATCTTTAACTTTGCATACAAAAATCTCATCTTAACCCTCACCATTCATACGCCTTAAATTCTTACTTTTCATACTCATGTAAGATTTATGCAAGCACTGCATATATAAAAATGAATTTGACATATGTGACCCGGTCTATGAGCGACTCAAGAAATAGTTTTCACTTTTTTTTCGATTCGGATAGTGTCTGAGACGCTCGTTCATGAGGTGAAGACCAGAAAGTCCTAACTTGTATAAAAGTATACTAAAAATGAAGAAAAAGAAGAGCACAACTGCAAGAAAAACAGAATTTTATTGAAAATCCCAAAAATCAAGATAAAACATTGAATTTTGAAATGTTAAACAGGATTGAACGCCACAAAAATATATTCTACCCACAAAAAAAAAACAATTTTACACCAAAAAAACATTAATTTAGCAATATTAGTCGTTACAAAAAACTGACGAAACGCACTATTTATCTTTAATAGCTTTGTTCTCGAAATATTGTTTTTATGTCGTAACCTTTTCATAGACCCCGTCACATATGTTTGTTCGTTTATAACTCGAGTTTTTCAGCACCGAATTTTACGATCTTTTTTTTGCCAGTAAGGTATTCTTTTGCAGCAGGTTTGTATGTAAAAAAAACCAATGTTTTTCAAACGACAAAATAATCGATATCGGAATGGCATCACCAATACAAGACTTTCTCAAATGCACGGTTCATTGAGAAACCCATCAGCAAACGAAAATTTCGTCTCTAAATTGATCTAAGAGTACCTCTAGGTAGTGGTGTGTCAACCCGGGTTAAAAAACCGAATTAACTCGGGTTACACCTAAACCACCTGAAACCGAGTAACATATCCTTCAAGCAAACATTTATTAAAAAAAAAACTTTAGACGATCGACGAAATCAACGATTTGCCTCATTCCACATTTGTTCGGGTCTTAGCCACCACAGCAGGCTGCAGCATTTCTGTAACTTTTGTAGTTTTATGTGCTGTGTGTGTATACATAATATTCTCTCTTTTTTTGTGTGGCGTGACGTGTCAAAGCAAGTAAGTTGCGTTGCGACGTGAGAATAGAAGGCAATACGAAGGGAGATAAAAGAGAACAGAGAGAAAACTTAAACAATTTACACACAGAGACGATATTCCCTTGGCTACCCCATGCGCCTATCGTTTTTCTCGCCAACACAATCGTCTAGAACACCGAAACAAAATAGAATTGGAAAACATAACCCGACTTGAACCATTCCATAATCCATATTTTCTGCTTTCGATTTATCATCAAAAATCAAGTTCGTAACCCGGGTCTGTTTCTATTTTAACCCGGGTTAACTCGATTTGTAAAATTGTCAGGTTTGCACGCCACTACTTCTAAGTACCATAAGACCAACAGACCAAACAAGCAACTCAGAAAATTTAAAATTTTAACGGATAGTTTAAGACTTCCTGTCTATATTTCAAAAAATGAGAGCGTAAACATTGTCTAGTATATACAATTCTCGTGTCACAATGTTTCTGAACAAAACTTCTCCGAAACGGCTTGACCGATTCTTAAGAAATTTTGTGTGTATATTCAGTAGGTCTGAGAATAGAACGATAACTATTTTTCATTCTCCTAAGTGATAAGGGTGGTCCACCCCAAATAGGGCTTCTTTGTTGTTTGGCAAAATGTTTAGCGCTACATTTCTTATGATTCGGCATTAAAAAAATAAATACAACCGTGCACAATTCTACCACCAACCGGTATATTTTAATAGCGATATTAGTACTTTGATAATTTTCAAACATATCAATTACCACTCGATCAGTTATTCCCGCCAGGCGGTTACTGGTGTCACTTCTCTCCCCTCAAACAGCACATAGTAGGAATGAGAACAAAAGCGGTCTGCTGTCTCACTCACAAAATAAGCTTTCTGTCACTCATTAAAGTTTAGGGCCTAAACCGTTTTCGGCTGGGTTTTTTTTTAATTTCACGTTTTAGTTTGTCAGTGCAACTTTCATATTTATTATTTCATACTAGCAACATTTTTGAGATGCAAGATATACGTAAAGTGAATGGACAACAGCATCCAACGTATATCGATGCATGCCTTGCACCAGGCTTGCTGGAAGATGACAACCAGTGGGAGTGTATGCTTACTGAAGCAGCATAGAACTGAAAAAGTAAAATAAAACTATGTTCTTCGTTCTCGATCCAGCCTACTGACTGATTTTATTTCCAAGCGTTAAACTTAAACTGACATATCTTACCAATGAAATGATTACTGAGGGAAATGTTCGGTGCAGTGGATGAATGGCTAAAAAGTGCTGATCGTGTTTGATTGCGTTGAATTGAATGAGTTAAGTCTGAATGATTTCTATTACAGCAATACAAATTCGCTTACTATTCGCAATAATGTTTCAGTCATGTACGAAGTGTCCACACACTTACATTAAGTTAATTATTTTTAAATTGAATATCAAAATATTCACTAGTAATAATTTATATGGCAAAGCGACGTTTGCCGAATCTATCTCATATATTTTTTTTTTCATTGTCTATTGAATACTATATTGTTTCATTTTTCGTTTCGTTTTAAATCAAGTTCTATAATAATTAGCGTATTGTGTGTTTTTTAGGGGAACATCGTTAGTATTAATATTTGCAAAATATTTTGTTCAAATATCTGAAGTGAATTACATCCGTGTCAATTAATTTACAGTGGACAAAATGGTCGACAACGACAAGGACAATTTACGGCCGATAGAAACCGATGGTCCAATAGAAGAAGTCTATCGCTCAGTCCAATAATATGCAAATGTTGCAAGCAAGCTAGCAAAATCGACTAGCGAATGCGGCCTAATCGGACCTAGTCATCTTGACTAGGAAGTACAAAATCCTTAAATCCGACCCCCCTCCCTATGTGAGACCCCTCTAATGCTTAGTGAAAATTCTTATGTCTTATATTAGATACGAACCTAAACTGAAAGTTCAATATCCAGGAACGTGTTAAGGAGGCCTCCACGGCTCTCTACTGCTGTAAAAGTGCCATACGGTGCAGATGGGAACTAAGGCCCCGCATGGTCCACAGGCTATTGTTTCATTTGTCAGACCCATCCTTCTATATGGTGTCGCAATTTGGTGGACGGAACTCGAAAAGAAAATCAACCTCATACCACTCGAACGAGTACAGAGGTACCAGTGAAGCACTAAGGACACTAAACATACTCCTTAACCTACCACCGATAGAACGTGTTGCTAGGCAGACAGCAGTTAATACGGCTATCGGACTAAGATCGGTCCACAACTAGAAAGAACTTCGGTCTGGACACTCACCGATCCTCAGCAGGTATAGTTCTATACTCATAGACTCTACCTAAACATCTCTTCGAGAATAATTTTTCAACCAGCATACCGCCCAGATCATACTGGGAGTCTGAACACCAGACGCTGGAAGGTCCACTGCAGATCTTCACAGATGGGTCCAAGATGAATGCAGGTGTGGGTGCTGGAGTCTATTGCAAGGATCTAAACATCCAGCTATATTTCCAATTACCTAATTACTGTAGCGTCTTTCAAGCTAAAACCTGAGCGAGTAAGGCTCCCTCATGGCTAAAATCAAATTTCTAAATTCACCCACTTTTAAGTCCCAGACTTCCCTTAATTGCCGCCTGTCTCTTAACGAGATGACCAAGTATTTTAGCATCCATCTTATGTGAGTGCTAGATCAGTGTGGCATTCCAGAGAATTGCGGAGCTGATGAACTCGATAGAAAGGGTACAAACTCGGTGTTCTTTACGGGTGGTGATCTACCTTCAATTCCTATCGCTACTAAAGCTAGAAATGTTTGATCAATGATCGCTTAGTCTGATTAGATTAAAGAGGTTGAATCTTAGATCTCACATTGGCGTTATAAGAGGGCATTGCGGCATAGCACCTAACACCTGTAGACTTGGCCTCTCATACGACGACTTCTACAAAAGCTGCATGAACGAGGATAAAGAATAAACCATTGAACACCTTCTACGTAGTTGCAGTGCTTTCTCATCCCGTGCCTGAACTAAGCAGCTTAAAAGTCAGTCATCTTCTTGTTTGCGGAATAGGTATTCATTGAACCGTGTGGTAGCACAATGGTCCTTTGCTGGATTAACTATGGCCGCTGTCTTTCCGTACAGCAGTCAGCCATTTAAACCTTACCTGAGCTAACCTAGCCTTACTTGTACTTGCTGTAAAAATGCAAATTAACAAACTGATTGAAGGTACGATTCTGAGTGCCAATGAAGGGGAAGACGTTTCAATTCCCAGAATTCCAAGGACTCCACCTGATTTGATATACAATCAGCTTCCTTTGTTAAAATCCAGCAAGGGTATTGTTTGCAGTTTTTGGGGTGTTTTGCCCCACTGTGGCCGGTTGTCAAATTACTGAAATTGCATCAATTAGGTTACAGGTTGTCAGTAGGAAACTGCTTGTGGGGTACCTAGCAGACCTCGGCCGTTAAATGAATTATGGTAATAAATGATTTTTGTTCACTCTTCTTCGTATCCTCAATGTACAGTCAAACACAGTAAGTCCCCAGCAGCTTCTAAGCCGATTTCATGGCGAATTCATGTGAAAAAAAAACGATCTCTTACCCTGTCAATCTGTCACGCCTCTCACTGACAGTTCCACTTCACACTCGCACCGTCACACAGTGGACATAATCCTTTTGCGCAAGTGCACAGCCGCAGCAGTCCTGTCAAGCGATCAGAGTGAAATAAATTCGACACCATGTGTCGATTTGTGACTTCACCTCACACTCCTGTCAATGTCAGCGGTGCTCGCTCGCTAACGAATCCCATTTCCCCAGCCGAATCACTTATGCCCGCCTCATTAGGCTTTCGTCGCCTCCTAATAGGCCCATCAAGTGTTTTCATTACAAAAACGCGCAGCGCGAGTTCCCAGGAAATCTGATTGACATTCGCCAGCGGAGACCCGTATCGGGCAGCCAGCCCACAACTGCCCACCACAGGTGACAGGCGGCCAACGAGGCTCTCTCTCTCCCTCTCTCTCGCTCGCTCTTTCTCCTTGCCGGCCATGCGGCAACAACAACACGAAGGAGACCCTGATTATCGCACCTAGATAGAAATTTTCACATTTTTCGTTCTGCACTTGCTCGCGGTGATAATTGCGTTTAATTGCCAGCAGGCAGGCCGGTGCTGCGCGGTGCGTTGATTATTTCATTGGATCGCGGGCTCTTTGAGCGCCGCTCGCCACGGTGCCACCGTCAGCCCGGATTGAAGCCACTTGACAGGCTGACTGATTTTTATTGACCGTGCAAAAAGTTGTGTGAGAGTGGATTTCGCTTTTTTTGTTTGTTCACTTCTGATCCGCGGATCAATTGACGCGCGAGAGAGCGTGTCGCCATGGTACATGGCCCGGCCAACCTGCCCGGGACGATACGCAGCCAATCCTAATCAAATGCGCTGCTGCAAGTGGCAACAAAAAATTGAAACCAGAAAGCCGACGCATTAACAGCGAGACACTAAGAGAGCGTCGGGAGCTCGCGCGCGCGCGCGCGCGCCTTCGTGCGAACAAACAGCAAAACGATACGAAAATTAAAAGAAAAGTCGCTGGCCGCGGCTGGCGGAGCGGTGCGGCGTAAGATCGTAAAAACGCTGAAATTACGGCGAGAAAACGCAGTCGTAATATGCGAAACGTTAACGCCTCCCGTTTGTTAATTGCAGCACTCTCAGCCCAACAATCGCAGGCTCGGCCAGAAGGAGGCTGGATGGCTGCTGGCGGCTATCGCTGCTTGCTCCACCAACAGATGACGACGCGACGTGGTGTTAGAGGCATTTTGTTGCGAGATGAGTGCTGTTTAGTCGCGCAGGTTCGTTCGCTCGCCACTGAAACCGAAATGCGCCGGAGTGCATTAGAACGAGCCAATTATATTGACAGGTACGATTTTTAATTATGTACCCATTGGGTGGGTGCGGTCTGGGGTGTCACAGCGCGTGGCTAGGGCGGTGTGAGTGGTGGTCATCTAGGGAGTGAATGGGCTTGGAAGGTGTCGGCGTGAGTTGAGCTGCGGAGCAGAATGGGGTGGGTGTGATGGATGTTAGACCTCTTAAGGCGTCTTGGGGGTGGTTCGTGGGGGTGGAATTGACAGCGATGGTTGATGAGTGCGCTTGCGCTATTTTGATGTGAACTTTGAATTAATTAAAACTTTGAAAAATGTTCGCATGTCAAGTAGCATCAGTCGAAGTGACAGGTTTGCTTGGTGAGTGCATTAGAGCTACATAGGAACTTCCTCATTCAAGAGGACTTGACCGCATATGAGATTAAAGTAAGTTTAGTGGAATCTAGGGTCAATTTTACTGGTTGTACAGCAGCAAGAAGAAGATGGAATTCTTTTACCTCGGTTAAGTCCTCCTGAATGGGGGGTTTCTTATTTTCTGAAATGATTTCCTTTTTGGTACCCTAGGAACTTATTTTTTAAGAACAGCGCTTTGTGTAGCAATTTACAACAGTTCACATGCTGAATGTATGTAAACTGGAAACAGCCACAAGGAGATTGAAGCAGAACATAGTCCAATGATGTGACTACAGACTCCAACTCGAACTGGAAGTAAGCAGCGACAGGTCTATACTCGTGTGCTTCAGAACTGGCCTTGCACTGGCCTCAGTTTGGAAAGAAATCCTGGGAGAATCCTTACTAATATTATAAATGCAAAAGTAACTCTGTCTGTCTGTCTGTTACCCTTTCACGTCCAAACCAATGAACCGATTTTGATGCAAGTTGGTAGAGAGATAGATTTGATCTTGGCGATGTACTTAGTCTACTTATTCCGGGTCTAAGGGGGCAATGGGGCAAAAACCGCATGTTTTCTTTTTCACACAGTTCTGGCTCATCAATGACTTATCGGATTGAAAAACTAAAAAAATGTAACTAGAATGCAACTGACTATCGTTTAAAAATGTCCATCATTACAGACCATCGGCAACAATCAACCAGCAGTGGCGACTATTGGGATGGTGTGTGTGGTTTCTACGCATGCAGTAGCATATATATACAGTACCTCACAAAAGTGAGCATACACCTATCATTACTTCATATTCGTGCTGTTTTAAGGCCGACCACTTTCTTGTTTTATTGTTTTGGTATACAATCATAACTGAATACATATCTTAAACAAGAGTATATGCCAAATTCCCAGACAGGCGACTTCCTACCGGTACTTTTCGCATGAAAAAGGAAACAACCCCTGAAATCGACACACAAAATTGAGCATACAGATGTTTTTTTTTTTTTTAACATAATTTTATTCAATTTATTCGGTTTCCTTACTTGCTAGACAAAAAAGACTTAAAATTAGCTTAACTATCTTAAGAATTACAAATGTTCTTAATACTAACCTACTGACCCTATGCGGGTACTCTAAGCTAATCTGATCTACTTTCTAAATGTGCCTTTCGGCTTAATCTACGTTTTTTTTAGTCATTAAGACAATCTTTTATTTCTTTATTCATTTGCCATGAAAACTTGTAAAAAACTTGGCTAAACTTAACTACTTACACTACCTAATACTAACTTACCCTAAGATGAAACTTAATACTATCTTAACTATGTCCGTAACAGTACGGACACGTGCACCAGGGCGTATATGTTGTGTATATGCCTAACATATATTATTTATACGCCGTGATGCACCTTTTATATATATATATATTTTTTTTTGGATTTAATGTTTTATTTTTTTTTTTTTTTGGTTTTTTGTTTTATTAATTTTTTTTTGTTTTTTTCTCTTAAAGCTACCTTAAAAACTATGTAAGCTGGCCACTATGGTCAACTACCTGATCCTGTGGAAAAGCTAGCGGTGGCTGAGGCTGGTTTTGGTGTAACCACCAGTAAAATTGCCGTTCTTGGGCAGACTCTTTCCTATCTCGAGCGGGGATCGCTCTACTTAACCGGAGGAGATCCTCGTGGGTGCGAACGACATCCGGTTCGTATTGAAGTCGCCTATCCACTGTTCGGCGTACGACATGGAAGATGATAGGACATCCTTGTGGATCCTGTATAAGGCCAATTGTGTCTAGATAGAGGAATGCTTCGGGAGAAATAAAGCCGTTAAGGCGCACCCTTTCATGGTACATACTATTGGGGTAGTAAGCCCCGAAGATCAGACTGTTGGATGAGGTCATAGCTCGTGCAGTGTGCCTTCTGATTAGTTTAATAATAAAATTATGTACCCTATTCACGTTGACCTCGTTACGTACTTGTACTCAGACTCGGGTGTACGATACAGACGGAGACAGCTCCTAAGACACTGCCTCTCGAACGCCCTCATCTTTTCCATCTGGGAAGGACTCACGTTGAACCACAATGGACAACCGTACACCATAATGGGCCGTACTAGGGCCATGTAGCAGATTACCTTCACTCTGGTATCAAGTTGGCTGCTGATGATCTATATGTTTGTCAAAATACAGATATTGATCCAGCCAAATGCCTAGATATCTAACTACACTTCTTACAGTTAACGGCCGACCATGCGGGTCAACTATGCCGAACTTACGCCAGTTTTGCGCGTATCCCGCGTTGCCCTGTCCAAGGGGGTCCGAAAAAGACTAGTTTCGCACTTCTGGAAGTTGATAAACAGCTTCCAGTCGTCGCAAAATCTCTGGATTTTCTCGAAGTCACGCTGCAACAAGATGTTTATTACCTCGACCTTCGGATCTGATCTGTACGCAACTAGGTCTTCGGCGTACGCAATTAAGTGCGGCATGGAACCTATAAGATCTGCAGTGAATATAGAAAACAAGATCGGGGAACCAATGGCCCCCTGTTGCAGACCGTTTTTAATGTTAAAGACCGTAGTGGAAGTTACGTCACCAGTTTTAACAACGAACTTTCTACCTGTTATCATGTCATAAACCATGTATAGCAATGGTTTACTTATGCCAAGCCTGACCAGCTTGAGGAAGAGGCCCTCCAACCAAACCCGTGCACTGATTTTTGTTTTTATTCCATTGTATGTTGGACACCAGTTTTGACGCCCCGCTCGGAATCCGAACTGGTTGTCCGGTATGATTTTCTTTTCATCAGCCCATTGCTTCAGAACTCGAATGACTATCTTTTCAAAAACCTTGCTTATGCAGGGAGGAAGACTGATCGACCGAAGATTTGTCGGAATGGACTTATCTTTGTCCCGTTTAGGGATCGGTTGAACAACAGCTGTTTTCCAGTGCGTGGGGTAATGTGCATTACTCAGCGCATTGTTGAACAAGGTTGTGTAAATTTGGACCGCTTCGGGAGGAAGATGGCGAAGCACAATGTTCGGTATTCCATCGATTCCCACAGACTTTTTCTTCTTCAGCGAGTGGAAGATACCCTGGAGATCTTCTTGAGAAATCAAGATGTGATTCCCATCATTGGCGACGGCACTATGTGCCATGTTCTCGTCATTGAACCTGGTGAAACCTGGATTCTCTGATCGCTATTGACTTATCTCATTGCTGGAGATAGAAGTGGTTTAGCAGGGCTCTGTTCTCCAAATTGTGATTCGGCCTACTAACCTCGTTGACCGTATACACTCTCTGGAACACTGCACCAATAGCTGTAACCTCCTCCTGGGGATCTTTTACCGCAAAAAAGTCATTGTCTAGCACTGCCTCATCTGGATCAATGCCAACTGAAGTCAGTAAGTGTTCGTTGTCTGTCGTCCTGGGAAGCCTTACGATTTGAATGTCATTTTGATCTTTCCTCCGAAATATTTTATTTACTTGCGGGAGCATACCCGGGTTGTTGGATCGTACAGCCCGGATTTTGTTGCCCCAGTGCAAGCTTATAGCCAAGCTATAGTTTATGCGTATTAACTGTTGGAGGTTCTTGATCTCCGACTTCAAGATGTCATGTGTGCGTTATACACAAGCTTGGCAAAATCGATACATGCAAATTTGTTCAGGAATGAAGCAACAAATGTCACTAATGATCATTTCTGCACATGCTTTTGAACTGAAAAGACCGATTATCTCTTCTTTGTGCGAAAATATGGAAAACATGCGAAAACAGACTACTTTGTCAACGAGAATGCTCATAATTAAGCTATTTTGCGAGGGGAAGTCGATGCGACAAATAGGAGAAACTGTACTGTCCAGGACACTGAAAAACAGACCTGGAAGGGGAAGAAAAAAATTGCTCTCAGAACAAAACGAGCGGTATATTGTTCGGACAATCAAGTCCAATCCAAAAATCTAGCGTTCCATAGTTGACGGCTGAGGTGTCATCCGTAATTAATAAGCCTCTTTCAGTGGAAACCGTTCGCAGAGCCTTGAGAAAGAATAATTTAAATGGTAGGATCGCCCGAAGAAAGCCGTACATTTCCCTAGTTAATAAGACGAATAGATTGGAGTTTGCTAGACAATATGTAAACCACCCGGAAAGCTTTTGGGAAGGTGTTTTGTTTTCAGATGAAACAAAAACAAATTTATTTGGGTCTGATGGCAAACAAATTGTTTGGAGGGAACCAAATACAGCTCTCAAAGCTAAAAACACAAAGTCAACCATAAAACACGGGGGAGGATCTGTGCTGTTGTGGGGTTGTATGGCTTCAAATGGCTGTGGAAAGTTCGAATTTATAGAAAATACTATGGACAAAATTGGGTATTTGAATATTTCAAAACAAAATTTTTCGAAGTTCCGCAGTAAAATTAGGTCTTCCTTCAGTTTTCTACTTCCAACAAGATAATGATCCGAAGCACACCTCCTATTTAGTACGCGAATGGTTGCTTTATAAAGCTCCAAAGCAACTAAAAACACCCCCACAATCGCCGGATCTTAACCCTATTGAACATTTATGGCACGAAATAAAAGTGCGGGTTAAAGAAAGTACCTGCTCCAAAAAGCAGGAGCTAAAAGCTAAAATTCAGGCAGCTTGGGAAGGGATTCAGCCATCTTTTACTGAAAAACTGGTAAAATCCATGCCACGGCGGTTACAAGCTGTTATAGGTGCTGAAAGAGGTGCCACGCATTACTGAAATTTTATTTGTAACTGTTTTTTTTTGTGTTTTAGTCGTAACTCGAATTTACTTTAAGTGTATGCTTAATTTTGTTAAAATGAAGTGCCTTTTTTATTTTGCTTAGAAATAGCAAGTTTTTTTTTTAATTTTCATATTTTTGTTTATGGTTTTTAGCAATTGAAATATGTCAATTCGAACTGCACTTAAGTTTTATTAATTAACTACTTTTTGTAAGGCGAAAAAGATAAAAATATGTTTAAGCTGTGAGTGTATGCTCAATTTTGTGAGGTACTGTATATATATTGGCGATATCGAAATTTCATTGTGTTCTCTCTTTTAAATCGTAACAAAAACAGAAACCATCCTTCTGCAAAACACTCAAATTGAGTATGTTACTGCGTGCTTAAAACTGCACACACACACACACCATGCCAATGGTCGGTCGCCAGTGCTGATTGATTGTTGTCGATAGTCACCAAGGCAGACTGCGGCGCGTATAATTTTTTAATGCGGCCTATAATAATTTAATTTACAATGACGCCTTAACAAAGGTTGAAGACTAATTGATAGTTATTACTGGAAAAAATTTATCTAATTTTGGGATGAGCAGACCACGAGGAATTAGAATATAGATTAGATGCCTTACCACTTTTGAACACAGGACAAAGATTAATCTTTGATAAAGTTATTCACAAAATTGAAAGTGGCGAAGGTGGTTTGTTTTTTTGGATGCTCAAAGAGACACAGGCAAAACCTTTCTTTTAAATTTACTATTAGCACAAGTCAGCAAGGATAAAAAAAAATTGCTGTTGCAGTAGCTTCCTCTGGAATAACTACTCAATGGGGGACGAACGACGCACTGAGTTCTTAAATTGCCTTTGAACTTAGCTCATGAGGAAATGCCCGTTTGCAACATTAGCAAGCGTGGACAAATGTTGCAAGAATGTAGACTGTTGGTTTGGCATGAATGTACGATATCACACAAAAGAGCAATCGAAGCAATAGATCGCACTATGAAAGACAATAAGAACAACCAGAGTGTTATGGGAGGGATTCTTCTTCTTCAGGTGGCGCTACAGTCCGGGGTGGACCTGGGCCTCAACCAGTTAGCCTCTCCAGCCGGCACAATCTTTAGCCAGCTGTCTCCAACTGCGCACACCAAGTTGGTTGAGGTCCTTCTCCACCTGGGTGCGCCATCTGTTCCGTGGGCGTCCTCTATTGCGTTGTCCAACGGGTTCGGAGTCGAAGACTCTTCGCTCTATATGGCCCAGCCATCTTAGACGTTGAATCCGTAGACGCCTGAAGAGACTCATGCCGCTGTACAGCCGGTACAGTTCGTGGTTGAATCTTCTTCTCCAATAACCAACGACGCAGACAGGACCAAAGATTGAACTCATGACTTTTCTCTCGATAAGACCAAGTGCTTCTTCATTCGCTTTTGTGATTGTCCATGCCTCCGCTCCATAGAGGAGGATAATGATGATCAAGGTGTTATATAATGTTAGCTTGGTCCTTCGAGAGAGGACTCTACTACTCAATTGCCTCTTGAGCCCAAAGAAACAGCGATTGGCAAGAGTTACTCTGCGTTTGATCTCGGTGCTGATGTAGTTCGTACTATTTACTGCGAAGCCGAGGTAGACGAAGTCCTAGACTACTTCCAAGTTATAGCTGCCCATTGTGACGCTCTGTCCAAGACGTCGATGTTGTGTGTCGTTTTTGCTGACAGCATATACCTCGTTTTGCCCTCATTCACCGGTAGACCCATTTTAGCCGCTTCCGTCACAATGCCAGCAAACGCCTCATTGACGGCTCGCTGTGTTCGACCCATCACGTCAATGTCGTCCGCGTATGCTAACAGTTGTACGGACTTCTGGAAGATCGTGCCTCTAGTGTTGGCGTGTGAGTCTTGCACGATCTTCTCCAGGATGATGTTAAAGGAATCACACGACAGCGCCTCGCCTTGTCTAAAACCTTTTTTGACATTGAACGTCTCGGTGAGTTCGTTACCGACCTTGATGGAGCCGCGAGAGTTCTCCATCGTCATCCTGCACAACCTGACGAGTTTGGCGGGAATGTAAAAACTAGACATGGCATTGTATTGCTCGTCCCTATGCACGCTGTCATATGCAGCGTTGAAATCGACAAAAAGGTGGTGGGTGTCGATCTGCACCTCTTGGGTCTTTTCCAGGATCTGCCGTAATGTGAAGATTTGATCGATGGTGGACTTCCCCGGCCTGAAACCGCACTGATAAGGACCTATCAGGTTGTTGACGAATGGTTTCAGGCGCTCACACAAAACGGCAGAGAGGATCTTATAGGCGATGTTAAGGAGACATATCCCTGGGTAGTTGGTGCAGTTGAAGGGGTCTCCTTTCTTGTGGATCGGGCAAACGATACTGAGGTTCCACTCGTCGGGCATGCTTTCCTCCGACCATATCTTACAGATGAGTTGGTGCATGTACCTTACCAGCTCATCTCCAGCTGCCTTAAACAGTTCCGCAGACAGTCCGTCTTCACTTCGTCTTTGTCGGGGGGACGGAATTCTCATCGATCATCGTCAATTGCGTTGAGTGGAACATTCTGCCTGACATCGGTTTTGGAGTCTTCCTCGCCGTTTAACAGTCTACAGAAATTATCCTTCCAGATTCTCAGTATCGACTGCGAATCTACTACATATTGTCCCTCTGCGTCACAACAGGCTTCTGTCCGAATTTTGTATCCATTGGATAGTTTTTTTACCCGTTGGTAGAACTTTCGGACATCATTTCTGCCGTAACACCTCTTCATTTCCTCGATCGCGCGATTCTCATGCTCAAGCCGTTGCTCTTCCCTTCTTTTAAGTTCGTAGAGCTCACGAACCGCTCTCGTCCTTCTGTCCTGCTTCGCCTTTTATGCTGCTTGCTTCGCTGGGTTTTTTGGGGTGCGCGTTTTAAAACCCAGCACAGCTTTCCGACGTCAAACTGTTTTGGTCTTGCTCTACTCCGTTGTCCTATCGATATCCGTGTTCTTACCCTGAACGTCGCATTATTGTCGGTAAAACAGTTTCAAACCATTGTTATGTCACTTTTGACATTTTTGTTTTTCTGATGTCATTCTTTTTTTTTTAGTACAGTGGCGTTAAGTACCACGATTAAATTTTTTTCTTGTGAATGAATAATCAATAAATTGTGAAGAAAACCGAGAACTTCTTTTGATCTTTATTCGCCGAAAGTGGGTCCCCGTGGCGTAGTGCGTAAGGGCGTCGAGTCCTACGTAGAGGGTGCCAGGTTCGATACCCGAATTTACCACCTTTCTTATTTCACGACTCCACCTCTTTCGAGTCACTGACAATGCTCCTGTCTAGGAAGAGCTTCTCAAATTCGCCGTTCGGAGCCGGCATTAAACTGTAGGTCCCTTTCACGCGTGAGAGAACAATAGCACGCACAACACAAGTGGTTGAGAGAAGCTAGGCCTCGACTGTCGCTCGGACTGTCGCGCCACCCATATTAATATTATATTCGACGAAAGTGTAACAATATATTAAAGGCTTTGAGATCATAAGCCCGGGTGATCTAAGAGTACTTAGAAATGAAACTAAGAAGGCTACACAGGACTTTCTTCAGAAACTGTTTTTCCGCTGTTAACCCACTGTACGCCGTTCGTGTTCTTGGTGTACATCTAGCCATTCACATTACTACATAAATCATGTATCCCCTCACGGGGCCTAGGGGCTCTACTACTCCTAAGCGCCATCGTGTGCGGTTTCTCGCAATGGGTATCAGATCACTCCAACTCTTCCCCAGCTGTCGGGACTCCTCCTCTATTGTTCTGCGCCATGTGCATCTCGGTCGAGCCGGTCTTTTGGCGTCTTGGGTTAGCAGGTTCTAATGCATCCCATGTTTTGCTATGGAACTGTCGCTGTCCCTAGGGCCACTACTACTCCTACGCACTCGAAAAGGCTTTCGAAGGATATGACCAATCCACTGCGACTTGTGCCGTTAAATAGTGGTACCTTTAGGTTCCTGGCCCATTCTCTGATGAAGCTGTTCGTTTGAGATACGGTTCGGTCAGAAAATCCCTAGTATGTCTCGTAGGCACCGGTTCGCAAACGTCTGTAGTCTTCTTGTGATAGCGGCGGTCACTTTCCAAGTGCTGCTCCCATAAAACAGCACGGACTCAACATTGGAGCGAAGCAGTCTTAGTTTGGTGTTTAAGTTAATAGCATTGCTTGTCTACATTGTCGACAACAAACCGAACGTCAATCACAGTAACACACCAAATTGGTCAGTCAGGCATTCGAAAGTTCAACCCTATCAAGGACTCAACTGCTTCCTCAAACATCTTTGAGTGATCGCCTGTGGAGCAGGAGGTGCCACACCGTGTGATCATCCCTCAAGTCAAATAAGAAACATTCAAAAAACTGTTATCTCAACTGTAAGCAGCTCCAGGAAACCGCCTCTATCAGATTCCACCAGACCGGACTGTACTTAGATTGAGACATAAATCTAACGAAAATCACTCTCGCGATAACCAGCAAGCGCTCCATGCGAACCGTCGTAACATAGCCTCTGTCTTGTCACAGATCATGAAGCAGACTGCAGTTCCAACAGCTCACAGGCCACCAAAAGCTGCAAGGCCTTGGTCGTGTATTACCCCCCGATTTTTTTTCCATCGCCTTGACATCGTCACCTTGTTACGGCCTAGCCTATTGCCTGTCTTGATTATCTTTATCGCCGCTCAGATACCCGAGCCGTTTACAGCTCGTGCATGTACTCAGGCCACCAATAGAATCAATCTTACACCAGCCAGACGTTCATTGCGAGTCGCGCACCACGAGCGCAGCAGCACTATAAAATTGATCCCGAACGGATTTCATGGTCCGAGCATAGCCACCACATACCCCGCGGGCCTTAATTTATACCCCCGCTCAGAGACAAACATCCCATAAGGAAGTGCCATAAACTATCAGTGCTCGACCCCACCGTGCGTCGCGTCGCGGTCCTGGATGAACTAAGATTAATTAAAAATGGACAACATCCTCCGTTCGAATTGAGCGCAGATAAACACGACGCTGTATTATCATCGTCGTAAATCACTCTCCTCTCGCTCTGGCACAACAAGGATATGTCGCCGTTGCGGCTCTGCCGAGGGAGAGGGCACCACCGAGCATCACCAAGCACCACCAAGCACCTCGAACACCCTCCAGAGCTGCGGCCGTCAGCATTTAATTGCCGGTGATTGATGTAGCCAATGCAGAAGCAACTGACATCGAAATATTTCCAACTGTCATTAGGATCACACTAAAACACAGGCGTCCAGCATCGAAACGCACACGCCGAACAACCGCGAGACCGCGATACACACACCTGCAAACATTCAAATTGGAAATTAGCAATCCGACTGCCATGGCAAACATCATTAAAAGCGTGAGTGTCGTCGAAATGTTCGCGCGGCCTGGATCCGCTCGGATTGGAGGAATATGCGTGCATAATTCCATTACATTGACCGGAGCTGGAGCTGGAGCTTGAGCTGGAGACCGGCCGACTGCTGTGCATCCCCATTTTCGACGATCGACCGGCAGGGAGAGCGATAATTACTTCACGACTGACGGACGTACGCTCGACTCGCCTGACAGTGATGAGCCTTTGATTGCCTCATCTTGGCATTTTCGCGGGGACCAGGGACCTGGTGCTGGTGGGGATCTGCGTCTGCGTCTGCGTCTGCGTCCGCATCGGAGGCCTCAATCTGTCCCTCCGATGCGTCGTCTTATGTGCAATGCGCTCTGTTGCAATGATTTTAATAGAAATGTCAATGGATCGCCGTTGTAGTCGTCGTCGACGTCGTAATCCCGTAGTGCGTCGCCGTGTGTCGTTGCGGTGATGTGCTGCGTTCCGTTTTTTTATGACTGCCCAGAGAGACGAAATGGTGCAGAGGTGAGGTTGAGGTGCAACTTTTATGAGCCCCAAGCCTCCACCGTGTACAGTTAGTGAATGAACGAACACCCGTTGCTGTGGTCATTCACCTGGCCCACACCGAACACCATGAACACCACGAACACACCGAAACGTCGGATCTTGGATTGCAAAACCGCATTAGATTTACACATTCGGCGCGGCGCGGCGGGTTAATTGCTTCAATTGACTTTGCCTGTGTGACATGATTCCCAGGTCCGTTTCTAATGCGAGCGCTGTTGACCCGAAAAAAAAAACCGAAAAAAAAAATCGTTCATAGAAACAACGCGCGTAAAATAATGGCCACTGCTTCCAGTTGGGAAGTTGGGCAGCCGAGTTCAAGAGTGCAAACGTGAAGACATTATGTGACTTGGAGTTCTGCCGAAACCGCGTCTGTGACAATGATCATATTTTACGATTACGCGGCCCGCCTGTGTGAGCTGTCCTATGAGATGTGCTATGCAGCGACGACGAACGGCGGCGGACAGACGCTGCTGGGTAATATGCGTCCTCCGTTTTTTTTTTTTTTATTGTCACATCCAGCCCGCGGTGAGATAGAGCGCTTCGTGCGCCTGTGTGGGGCTGTGGAAAAACTTTTACGACGTCCATTCGGGGAATTAAATGCGAAAAATTAACAAAAAACAAAAAAAAAACTACCAAAAAACAGAATGAAACGAAACGGCGGGCATTAAACGAACATCTTCATTCATATTCCCTTTGATGGTTGTGCTCGACCGGGGGTTAAGAGCATGTGAATGGAGCGAGCTGGAAGCCGAGGCCACAACGCTCTATCGAGGGCCTGAAATCAAAGAACGCAGTCAGCGTTTCCGGAACACGACTGTGCTCTGTGTTCAGATCAAGGCAGACTCGAATGCGATTGCGTATGCTCAATGGACGCTTCATAATTAATCGGAAATTAATTCGCGATGGGGAGCCCTGAGATCTGACCTAATGGTGGACATGGAATGGATGGGATTGTGAATATGTTCAGAAGGGACGAGGTTCAAGGTTAACTTTCTGATGCGATTGCACGAGATTTTTGTTTGCAAAATTTACTTGGGATCGTAACTGGGGTGAGACGACAGATGAGAGAAGTCGGAGTTGGTCCCGAAGCTGCTCGGATGATTCCATGCAATTTTGCGATCACGTTTTCACGAACGAAAGTTGCAGAAGATAGTATCTGTATCTGTAAAGCGATGTTGACCCGATCTCAAAGATTTTTAATTAATACAAAAACATCGAGCTCATCCAGGAGATTTACCGGGAGGCGTCTTGCAAGGTGCACTTCAACGTTAAGGACAGCACCTTCTTAACCAATGACAGAGGAGTAAGGCATTGCAGGCCCCTTGTTAGCGGGGTCCCCGGTTCGAATCCCAGAAAGCTTTTATCTGGTTTTCAAACCTGGTTCAGTCACAATTGGCGTTGGGATCAAATTAACGGCGCTATCACTGAAGTAGTCAATCAGTGGTAGTAGTAGGGTATCACAATGGACCAATATGGTTTAACTGTGCTGGTGAATGCACCAGCAGCCCACCCACCTAACCTAACCTAACCGAGGGCATTGAAGGCTTTCATTATAGAGTGTTGAGTTTTTTTCTTACGCAAGTGTGATCTACCAATTCCAATACATTCGTAAATTCTCTCATACATGACTTTCGGTCCATCCGATCGTGTGATCTGCTCGAAACGGTACAACTCCAAAAATGTTCATCATATAAATACTCCCACGGTGTAGCATACGATCTCTTTGGAAGGTCATCCGACAAACATAGAGCGGTGCTTGCTTTTTTTTTCCTCAACGGATATTACAAGGATGGCTCTTACTTGGACCCTACAAGGAGTGCTCTTGCTGCACGGTACGCCTCTAAGTTAGGCTGGAAGTAGTGGTCGTTCTATGGACCGTGAGGGAAGAGCATTTGCCTCGACATCGGGACAGGAATACTCTTTGACCATTGTCATTTAAACAAAAGCTCGTTTGTTCAGAAACATTTCTTTATGTTTCACAATCCTTTGAAAAAGTTTGGCATGAAGGCCTGAAATACAAACAATGCCGATCTCTACCTGGGAAACTGTAACGTATTTTAGCGAACTATCTCTCTGATAGGATCTTCCGTGCGGTCCTCCTCTCCTTCTCGAACCAGGAGGCTCGGATTCGAAAATCCTCTTACCTACAGCATGGTTGTCCATGCGCTCGATGTGGCCGAGCCAGTGCATTTGACGGATTTTGGCCTTCCGGACTACATTCACATCGTGCAACAGTTCGTATAGTTCGCGGTTGTGTCTTCTCCTCCATTCGCCTTCCTCGCAAACTGAACCATTTATTCGACATGGAACTTTTCATTCGAAGGCACCAAGAATCAGCTCCGCAGTTTTGCTTTTCGTCCAGCTTTCGGCTCCATATAGCAGGACTGGCAAAATAAGGATTTTGTAGAGCATGACCTTTGTCCTTCGCGTCAGGAGTTTTGATGCCAGTTCTGACAAACCGCAGTAACACCGGTTGCCAAAGGCGGGTCTGTGGAGTCGGTCTGGTTGTGGAGTTCAAGTTCTCCCCGAGGTAGACAAACTCCTTTACTACCTCGAAATTGTAGCTATAGATTGTAATAGGTGTTGTGTGACGGATTGTTTTTTGGTCGACAGCAAATGAATACTCTGCTTTTAAAAATATAAATACTGGCGTACCGCAAGGGAGTGTTCTTGGGGCTCTGCTATATCTACTTTATACTAGTGACTTACCACAAGAAGAACACACTGTTCTGTGCACATTTGCTGACGACACCGCCATTTAGGTAACAGCCAAAACGGTTGAAGAGTCTACAGCAAACTTACAACGTTCACTACAATGTAACTACAAATCAGATACACGAATGGATGAACTTCTGGCGAATTGTCTCTAATGAAAGTAAATTAGTTCATATTCATTTCACTTATAGGCAAGTTAATAACTTTCAAGTCTTCTTATATCGTGTCCAAATACCTTTTGGCAATGAAGAGAAATACCTCGGGATGACTCTTGACGTGAAACTCAAAAGGAAGGAGCACGTTAAGAAGAAATGTGCAGAACTTGACATGATATATAAATATCTGTACTGGCTTATTGGGAAACAGTCCAAGCTAAGTTTTGACAACATACTGCTTGTATACAAGCAAATCCTAAACCCTGTTTGGACGTATGGCGTACAACTTTGGGGTTGTACCAAAGCAAGTAATTTGAACATCATACAAATTTTTCAAAATAAGGTGCTTAGAACTATTGTTAATGCACCCTTGTGTATCGATGATATCCCCTGAGATCTTTGAATATTACCACTCCAAGATGAAGTTAAGAACTTTACTTGTAAACATAAGCGCCGCCTAGAAGAGCACACAAGCACTGCAGTTCACCCGATCCTTGAGGAAACTAATGCCTTGCGCCGACTTCAAAGGACTTAACCCCTTGATCTCGTGCGATAGTCTACACCCGCGCATGGTTGCGGAGTTAGCAGGAACTTTCATTGGAGAGTAACCTGCCAATCTAAATCATGAAATGCAAACTACTGGTTAACGGTTTCACTTAGTTGTAGTCTTTAAAAAAATTCAGGGAGCTGGTTTAAGTGAGTAAAAATCTCAAACTTCTATGTGTTAACGTTGGCCATAGAGTCGAAGACTTTTATGACGTTTCCACCTATCCTCGGAAAAAAAAATTTCAGTGACTCGAAAGAGCTGAGGCTGTGAACATTATTTTTGTCGTATCTGGAATCGAAACCAGGCTTCGTAGCTTGGTCGCATAGATCCACAACGCACCGATGAGTGAGCAGAATAAGATGTATAGCATCTGACCCTATGTGACACCGCATCGAAGTAAGCGATGTCCCTAAGTAGAGAAATACCTCAACCCACTTTTTACAGTGTCTTAAATAAAGTCAGCTTGTTCTTAAGCAAATAAAATCATTTATTGGAAAGAGTTACTCCGCATTTTATATAGGTACTAATGTTTTCCACACTATTGACTGTGGAGACGAAGGAGACGAAATCCTTAACTACCTCGAAGCTTCCCATTGTAACGCTCTGTCAATGATTTTGTGTCCTTTCTCGAGATCAGCATATACTTTGTTTTGCCCACATTTACCGCTAAGCCTATTTTTGCAGCCTCCGTCGCGATGTCTTCAAATGGATTTCTGCAAGGTCGAGCCTCGAGTGTTGGCGTGTGAATTTTGCACGATCTTCTCCAGCCAGAAAGACGTTGACAAAGTCAATTGACATTGATTGATGGAAAAGCAAGAATTCTCCATTGTCATATTCCGCAACCTAACTAGTTTGGCAGGAATGGCAAAACTAGACATTTCGTCGTGTTCTAGCTTCGTAGTTCGTTTCTATTCACGCTGTCATGAGTGGCCTTGTAATCGACGAATGGGTGGTGTGTGTCGACTTGAACTTCTTAGGTCTTTTCCCGGATCTGCCGAAGTGTCGTGTTCTTTATATAGAACTCTATATTACTACTGGAAGAGTGCAGCCTGCACACGGAAATAACTATCTTCTACTAGTCAGTCCAACTGTTGGGATACGCAGATGACATGGACATCGTCGCGCGTTCCCAACGTACCGCAGTAGATGCTTTTACGGCGTTTGAAGAACAGGCAGGAAGACCTAATTGCCGGTATAAAGAGCAAGCAATCGCGGAACAAAGACAGCTCGGACTTGATGACTGGAAGCAGCGGGACCAGGACCGTCAGAGATGGAACGACTCCGACACTGAAAGGGTCGTATGCCAGATAAGTAAGTATAAAACTAGTATTTTCAGATCCTTTTCTTTTAAAATAATCATTGTGATTATCCTTCTCGTAGGCGATTCTTCAGTCATCTTTAGGTTAGGTAAGTGGCCTGCTAGTGAATTCACTAGCACACTTAGACCATGTTGGTCCATTGTGATAACCACAGTCCGACTACTACCACCGATTGGCCATTCAATTGATTTAATTTGATCCCAACGGCAAATGGTGGTTGGACCAGATTTCAAACCGAGATAAAAGCGTATTAACCTTGGTTTCATTGAGGTTCGAACCGGGGACCCCGCTAACTAAGGGCATGCACTAAACCAACTGCGCCACACAGTCGTTCAATTTCAGTCCAGTCAGCATTAGTGCTACAGTTTAATCAACACGACTTTATAATAAGCTCTTTGGTTTGTTATTATTTTTCTATCATCGGCGCCAAAGTCCGGAGTGAGGGACACGTACCTCAACCAACGAGCCTCTCCAGCTGGTTCGATTTTGTTTGACAACCTCGAACACAGAAGTTCCCACAGCTCGTTGAGGTTTTTAAAAACTTGTGCGCACTTTTTAAAGGAGCGCTGGCTTGGAGTTTCCTCACGCCATAGTCATGTGCATCATTAGCCATAAATGGTCTCCTAACGGGTCTAAGGAGTATAATCAAAGTTGTCACTAGAGTTCGACCGTGCATTCGGCTTCAGCCAAAATTTGACCTTCAAGTGATCACCTTCCACAAAGCCGATCGGTACACAAGAAGAATACAAAACTGTTTTTGTTTTAAGTCTTTTTTTTTTGAGGGTCCATAGTACATAGGTGCAGAAGTATGTTCTGCTGTAATTTCTTTGTCTTCAGAAGGAAAACCAGAAGACCCTTCTGGGGTGGGGAGCCCACATCATCAGCTCTCAAGACATCAAAACCGAAAACCTTCTACCTGATCAGAGCAAAGGCGGGAGAGTGACAGAGGAAGATCTCAGCCGTGTATTCATCTTCTCTACAGGCGTCGCAGAGCCAAGCATACTCAGATGTTTGGCGAAGGTGTAGTGCCCATTAGGACGACTTTTCTGCCAAGAAATTACAAGAATGCAATCATAAAACGAATACACCTTAATTTGGATCGAGTATGGACAGGGAAACGCGTGTTCCAATTTTGAAGATAGAGAGTAGTTCGACGATGAACGCGAAAGGAAATTTCACGCTACGCCGCTAGTGCTCGATTTAATTATTCTTATTTGTCAAACACATAAAATAACTAATTTTTTGTGAATAATTACATAACCATTTAATAATATCAAATGAAGTCAATGAATTAAACTTTAATTTAATTTATTTTTTATTAAAAAAGGCCTTGAAGTCATAAGCCCGGGTTATCTAAGAGTACCTAGACATAAAACTAAGAATTCTACACGGGTCTTTCTCCAAAGACCTTTTTCTCGCTGTGAACCCACTGTGCGCCGTGCGCAAGGCTTTGTGGTGATTTTCCGCTTTCAAATGTGACTCCATGTCATTTGACAGACATTCGAGCTGCATATCCAGTATAAACCTCCTGTGTAACTACCAAGCCATCGCGGCCGCAAGACAGCTTGGTCTTAACGACTGGAAGTAGCGTGCCTATGACCGTAATCGATGAAAAGCAGCCATTGCCCTGGCTCTGTCCCTCCATTGATCGCAGGCCTGAGAACTAAGATGTAAGCATATCTTTAGTCATTCCTATCCCCCTCCTCGTTGCTAGCAAACCGAAAAAAATCCCTCACTCCGACAGAAAAAAACTGCCCCATTCCGGCGTAGCAACAACACCCTCTACGTCGGTCCACCAAACCACACCACAGTGATGTAAGGCCTTCCATGTCGCAAAAGATGATTTTTCATGCCATCGACCTTGAGACATCACAAGTAGCTGACTGGCGTGTCAAATGACTTGTACTTTACACGTTTAATTACCGGATTAAGCAAACAAACGAACCCGGATAGGCCCCAACTAATGGATTAATGTCACTCACCGCACGGCAGTACGCGCGCAAGTGCCGCCTGTCAAACACTTTATCAATCAGCCTTAAGTCCCTGACAAATGGATTCGCACTTTGAACAGCTAACAGTAACAACTGCGGTTTTATCTCTCTTATCTGCTGCTTCTGGCCGCGGCATTCGCATCGAACCTTAACGCCCATTGAGTGCAATTAGTGCGACAAACGTCAGCCGGTCGGGCGTGGGGCGACCCCGGAAATACCTTCAATTCACTTGACACCCGAGCTTCTACGGCGGCGCTGCAGCATGCCGGCACGCAAGCACAGCCAGGCACATGCGCATTCTGCAACTACAGCTACTTTCACCGCCTCCGCGGATTCGTGATGGACCCGAAGGTCGCCGCAATTAATCAATCCCCGCTCACTAATTATCTTCCGCACTTTAGGCGACCCACCGGACCGTCCGAAGGAAACTGTTTTGCATTTAAATAACCTATCAGGCGAGATTTACATATCGGCATAAGTTGTTGGCCCGCTGCAGCCACACCCACTGCAAGGTGTTCACCTTTTTCGCGTGAACCAGCGACTGCCTGGGGGCAGCCTTAGAATGTAAACATTGCGCTGCACCTCGCTCAGTTGCGAGGGGTTGTCTTCCGTGGGATTCTATGAACTCACGGCCCATGGGAGGGCGCACGGGTTGCGTGGTGTCAAGTGGCACCGAAGCCATGATTCATCAGGTAGTCGATGCCGATGGAGACACAAGCTGTGCGGTGCCCAGCCTAAGGCACACTCACAGGCACAGAGTTCAAGGAGCTATCTTCATCAGCGGAGCCGGTGCGTTTGACCGTCGGCGAAACGGCCACGCCACACAAGAGACGCAACCTTTGCGCAATCAGGGGGCTAAGATCGGCGCGTCGCGCTTTGCCGCCGCTGACCAATTTTGAGTTATTGTCCGGCGAGTACTCCGAATTCTTTTGGTTTTTCGCATGTGCCCGGCGAGGCCTATTGTCTTCCCAGAAAAGGCATCCACAGCCGCACCGGGGGCAGCGTGAGTGAGGTTGCACTGCCGCGCAATTACAGGACGTCCCATGCGGTGGCTGTTAAGTGAGTAATTGCACGGGATGATTCCTTGCCATTCCCATTTGTCCGCTTTAAGGAGGCGATCAGATACAATAGATATGCGCGTCCAGAGACGCATTCGACTTCCCAAAAGTCGTTGTCGTTGTCATTGTCATTGTCATTGTCATTGTCATCTTCGTCGTCGTCGTCGTCGTTGTCGTTGTCTCCCGTGTTGGCGTGTTGGTGTGGCGGTCGGGATGTTTTGGTCGGAAGTGGGTTCCTTTCGTTTCGTTTCGTTGCAACGGTCCAGAGGTGATGGGCGCGGGTATAATAATTGATTTATATTATATAAATCATGGAGCTGTGAGAGGAGATAAACGGTTGTTGGGGAGAGCCATTGACAGCTCAAGAGGAATGCCATGTCCTTTCATAACCGTTCGCTGCGCAACAGGAGTGCGAGAAAACTCATGGCTGGACAGTTCATTGTTGGTTGTGGATGCCACTTGGAGCGGAGCTTTTGCTGAATTTCGCCATCATCCTCCAACTGTCCTTGCGTTGCAACGCATGAAGACGACGTATGACGGGAGACATTTCCATTGTTTTGCGCTTGATGGCTTTGACTTTCGAGGCTGCACTGCACTTGAAGTTATGCAATCGAATGGTTTATTTCTCGGATTTACTGCGAATTGTGTGACACGGGCGGCTTTGTAATCAGCTTGAATCGATGGGGACTTGTGGAAAGTGGTGCAGAGGCAATGATCAAGGTGTGTACGATGATAGGTAGTCTTTCTAAGAGAAATCTTGCAGCAACAGCAAACGCGGCGATTCATTTGATGAACCTTTCAGGTCGGTGACAGAGACACACCAAACCATCAAATGAAATGTTTTCTATCTCGGCATTTAACTCTTGCGGCGTTTGCAATGCCATTCTATCTATTAAAAGTAAATCTGTAGGTCTAGGTAATGTTCATCACATATCACGCACATCTTCAACACAATTGTTATGACATCAAAATACTCCTTACTGGGGAAAAAAGCTAGGATTGTACCAGTCCCTAAAAATGCTCGTAATACTGAATAACGACCAAAAGCTACACTTCTTTTTTATCTAATGCCTGAAACACAGTAGCGCGCTGAGCCAGCCGACTTCATGTTACTGAGAGAGTGCGATGACGCTGACAATTTATCAGCTGTTCTCTCTCTCTTATCTACTAGATGAAAAATATTGCCGCCTTTCTGCATACACTCATTTGAAATGACATTTGTCGTTAAATTATTTTTAATCAGCTTTTTTCATTTCTCAAATGACAGTTGACACAAAATACTCTCAATTTGGGAGAAAATCTCTCTCACAGCGCACCCCTCTGTCAAAAAATATTTCACATGTTCAATAATGACGTGCGATGGACTACGTTTTACGTTTTATTACGATCCTCTCAACCTCTCTATTTATTCACTGACGCAGGTCGACGCTGTATTTTGTGCTTAGCCATTGAATTATTTGTGTTGAAAGCCAACGCCAGCGCAAACGCACTATTGTGTTTCAGGCATAAGTTCTACGTTTTATTACGATCCTCTCATCTCTCTAAATTTTCACTAAAGCAAGCCGACGCTGTATTTTGTGCTTGGCCATTGAATTTTGTGGGTTCGAGACTCTCCTGAGTCGGCAGATTAGATTTAACCTTGACAAGAATTTCCTTTCCACACCACTGCAATCAAGTTTTCGCTCTGCACATAGCTGTATAACAGCAATTTTAAAAATATCTGACGACATACGACAAGCGACTGATGAAAATAAAATCACATTATTAACTCTACTTGACTTCTCTTAAGCTTTTGACTGTGTTAGTCCTTATATTCTTTGTAAAAAATTGTCTGTACTTTTTAACCTCTCAGACTCTTGTTATAATTTAATTTATTCATATCTTAGCAATCGTGTGCAAGCTGTATCTTTTAATGATAGGTTGTCTTCTATTTGTGATGTTGTAACTAGTGTACCTCAGGTTTCTATACTTGGTCCTTTATTGTTTTCAGTGTTTATTAATGATCTTCTTTTTCTTCTTCTGGTGGCGCTACAGTCCGGGGTGGACCTGGGCCTCAACCAGTAAGCCTCTCCAGCCAGCACCATCTTTAGTCACCTGTCTCCAACTGCGCACACCAAGTTGATTGCGGTCCTTCTCCACCTGGGTGCGATATCGGTTCCGTGGGCGTCCTCTATTGCGGTGTCCCACTGGTTCGGAGTCGAAGATTCTTCGCTCTATATGGCCCAATCATCTAAGGCGTTGAATCCGTAGACGCCTGACTAGACTCATGTCGCTGTACAGTTCGTGATTGAATCTTCTTCTCCAATAACCATCAACGCAGACAGGACCAAAGATTGAACTCAGGACTTTTCTCTCGATAAGACCAAGTGCTTCTTCATCTACTTTCGAGATTGTCCATGCCTCCGCACCATAGAGCAGGACAGGGATGATCAAGGTGTTATATAATGTTAGCTTGGTCCTTCGAGAGATGGCTCTACTACTCAATTGCCTCTCGAGCTGAAAGAAACAGCGATTCCGATTTATGTTTTTAATATACCCAAACATGAGCACATTTCATCACATTCGCTTAAAATTTTAGGTTGTAATTTAAAAACATTTCTGAACTATCGATCTTGTGTTTTCCTTCTCAAGTTAATACATAAAAGTCAACCTGAATAATTGTTTAACAAATTGTGATTCTGTCAAGCTAATCGTTACATTTTGTTAAAACCTTCCATTCACACTTGTCTTACATCGCGCAGATAGTTTTTCATTTATGCTACTAACTTGTGGAATCGTCTCCCTAACAACTTTAAGCGCCTAGTCGAACACAGGCACTTCATTATGTCATGTTTTTCCTATTTTTCTACTTTAGATAGATAGATAGATATTTATTTCGTTATAAAATGTTTACATTGATTTAAGCTATCGAACAGTATCTAATACAGAGATTTGATATATCATATATCTTACTTCTGAAAAAAGAGCTTACGTTATTGTGAAATCTATTAATAAAAATCTGAATTGGAACAAACAAATGGAAGGAAAGTAGGACAAGAAACCTTCAATCTATAATTTTGTGGTTTTTCATCCTTAAAATTGTTTCCTTACTGTCTTTAGCTGTCGTCAACGGCTTAAGAAGTTCTAGTAAGGAAAGATCAATCTGAATAATGATCATCACATTTGCGATCATTTAGTATTTAAACATGCTGACGAGAGAGGAGCAACATTCCGGAACTTCAGTGGACAGAAGCTGTTGCCACTTTAAGGTGAGGACCACTCTTAGGTTTATATCATTGGCTACTTTCATTTAGTAGTCACACTACTTCCAGCGCTATGTAGGCCAATTGTTTTATTACGCACATCTAGTCGATGGTAGTCCGCTAACCATTGCGGGCTTTAACAAAGAGAGTAAGGTGGATGACACCAACCTTGCTAAGCTTAGTTCGGTAAGGTTAACGGTGGAGTAAGACCCTGGGTGACTAGTGGTCCTCTCTCGTATAAAATGGTAAACAATGGTTGGAAAAAAGGGTTCCTGTCTAGAAAAAGCTTCTCAACTACGCCGTTCGGAATCGGCATTAAGACTGTAGGTCCCTTCCACTCGTGAAAGAACAATAGCACGCACAACACGAGTGGTTGCTGAGAAGCTAGGCCCTGGCCCTGTACGGGCTGTAGCGCCACCCGTATTATATATAAAAAGGGTGCACAATGGTTTTGTCTATGAAAAGCCCTGGAGGCTCAATCTGAACGCTGCCAATAGTCCGGTGCATGTGATCACAAATGAGAGCCTTTAGTTGCGACTCAGGGGCTCAGGTTGATTGGTCTCGAAGATCGTTTCAGAATGGGTGAAGCCCAAATTGATGGCTCGCTCAGGCCATCTGCGATGGGTGTGACCGACAATTTAAAGCACCAACATATGCTTACAGTAGCAGGAGGCATGGATGGCGAAACTCCAACCGGAAATATCGCTGGAAAGGTGTTCTATTTTGTGAGTTCGTCAAATCCGCACGTTATCTGGAATGCCAATGGAATACCAGGTTACCAACATAAGATGGATGCTAAAAATTGGGTTCCTTCCACATTTGTAGTGATATCAATCTAGGCGCCAAATTAGCCCCTGTCTTATTTTTCTTTTATTTGCTGGGCCTGAACCAACAAGTCTCTTCAATTAGCTAGATCTCTGGATAGCTGTCTCCCGTTTGGATAGCCAAGTTAGCCATCTGATGGTTGGCCCCATGTGCTTGGAGTCAGTATCTGGCTGCCGAAAATGTGTATCAGGGGGGAAATTGAGAAGCCTGTTCAGAACTGCAGAACCAACAAGTCTCTTCAATTAGCTAGATCTCTGGATAGCTGTCTCCCATTTGGGCCAAGTTAGTCGACGTCCACCTTAGATACGGACGTCCTCTGTTGGATGGCCCCACGGTCTTGCAGTCAGTATCTGGCTGCCGAAAATGTGTATCAGGGGGGAAATTGAGAAGCCTGTTCAGAACTGCAGAACCAACAAGTCTCTTCAATTAGCTAGATCTCTGGATAGCTGTCTCCCGTTTGGGTAGCCAAGTTAGCCATCTGTTGGATGGCCCCATGTGCTTGGAGTCAGTATCTGGCTGCCAAGTTAGTCGACGTCCACCTTAGACACGGACGTCCTCTGTTGGATGGCCCCACGGGTTTGGAGTCACTATCTGTCTGCCGAAGTATGTTCAGCACTGCAGAAGAGTTGTCCGCTGATACATAAGCAGGCTATCCGTTGCAGGCGATTGAGGAGTTCACACTTGGTACACTCCTCACGCCATACAAAAGACTGTCCAAGACCTAAGGAAAGGCAAACTTCACGAGGCCCAACGCGTCAGAAAATTTGAAGAAATCCTAAAGTTAAACCAAGCAGCGCAGTGCAGTGCCTCTGCCTTAAAAGAATATCCATTCCTCTTCTCACTGTCCAATCATCATCATAATCATTGTGGCCGTCATCATCGTCGTTAGCAGGAACAATGAAAAAAGGAATCAAGCCCAACACACACACAAGCGCTCATGCACAACAAGAGAACCACAACATCGAGCGGCGAACAAGGCAATCGGACGAACGGAATGTTGTCATTTCTTGACATTGCTGCCAATAATGTATCTTAGCCTTTTTTGCTCGCACCAACTCCTATTCGCCGTCATCGATGCAACAACGGCCGACCAGTAGCCCCAGCGGCCAGCCACACCGCCACCGATATTTGTGTGCGTGTGTGTTGTGGTGCTCTGTGTTCATAACTTTGACGATCCTTTTTAGGTAGCCAAGTGATTTCTGAGATGTTTGTTAATTGCTTCTCGGTCATTCCGGGCACTCTACTCTACAACTCCATAAGCCTGGCCGCTGCAGTGCGTGTAACGTTGGCCCAACCACGGCCAGACCGCCGCCTGCCACCCGCCTCCTCGGGTCGATACCGCCAACGTCATCATCGCGCAGATGCGTTATTACGGATGCGATTAAATGATCTATACCCTGCGAACAGAGCCAACGACAACGACAACGACAATGATGATGATGATGATGACTACGCGACGACGACGTCATGTGTATAGTCGCGATATAGGAGGATCCCTCCAAAAGGGAAGTGTATCTCATTGTTCTGCGCCAGAGCGGTGCACACCATGGATGGATGCACGACGGCCAGCGGGCAGACATTACCTACTTCGAATTCCATCAGTTGACGATTTTTTTCTTCACTCCCCTCTGCCTCCGCGCCACCGCGCCATCATGCAGCGCAGTGAAAAATGGCAAACTTTGGAATTTCAGCTCCAAGATGCAGTTAGGACCGCGCTCAACCACTTCACCGCGCTACGCCACGCCGCGTCGCCGCCGCCGCCGCCTCGCGTTTGGGGAGAGAGAGCTGCGTAATTAAGCAGAGAAAAAAAAGCAAACAACGAGCAGCCATAACTGCTACAAGCGTCAAACACTCGAGGACGGGAGCTGTGGGCTTGTTGTTGCCTCGAAATATTCTCGCGTAATTTCGCATAGCTGACTTCCGGGAATATTGGACTGAGCGCGCGTTGGCATCGCTTCTGTTCTTCGGCTTCGCGGCAGCGGCCACAGCAGCAGCAGCACCCGTCTCGGCGCGGCGGTCGCACTGCTGGGCGACGACGCGAACTTTCAATTTGTCTTGTTGTGTGCGCTGTCTTTGGCGAGCTGGAATTTTTGTGAGAACATGACATTTTGATCGGTCTCGCGAGTGAACACAAAAACACGGATGACAACGAGGACGATGACAAAACATTTATTGTCGCCTCCGATCGTATTGCTGTGCTGTGTGGTGGAATGCGATTTTGGCAAACTGTTGAACAGTGCCAAGAATGCGCCCAGCTGTTGCCCAGTGTTCACTCGCTGGACGCTGGGACGAGTGGCACTTGGCCACTGAATACGGGGCCGTGATGAGGAAGCATTTCGCATTCAGGAATTTTGTACAACAAGTGAGTGGGGGGAGGACTGAGATGACTGGTGACACTTCCCAGGGGGTGACCTAAAAATGTTGCAACTTTGTTGCAGCATCCAGCAGCGCGAGATTTGAGATGGATTCCATTTTAAGTTGACTGCCAATGGCTGATGTAGTCTAGTGAAGACGAGATGGGAGTGATTGAACTCCCGAGCTTGGGTGTACTTAGACCTAGTTTGTACCTATTTGAGAACGGTTCGCTCATAGCCTTTTGAGATATTTGTTAACAAACAGTACTATATGTCACAACTGCGTTTTAAGGGTTGACTATAATGCGCATGATCTATAAATTTAATTCAAACAAAAGCATGTACATATTTATTGCATTTTAAGAGTTTAACTGTGTCAATTGTCGTGTAAATAATCATGAAGATTGTTCCTACTCGTTTTCGAAGTGTTGCCACCATATTGATGAATATTTGGTGATGGTGCAATGGATGTTATATTTGTGTTCACTTCTTCTCGCCATACACCTTCGTGTCGCTGTGCATCAGAGTCCTCCCAATCAATTTATTTGTTTGGGCACTAAATTTAATTTCCCTTATTCAGCATGATGAAATTTTATAGAGCAATACACGGCAGAATTATTTTCTCTACATTATTAGGGAACCATATTCAATGTAGTCAACAAAATGCGCCAACGGGCAACAAACGAATTCTGAATTATGCGACGGGCCCGAGAAAGTCTTTTATTGAAGTTTTCTTCTTTTGGACTAAGAGCTCCAGGATATGGACGCATCAGATTAGGAGACAAAGGAAAAGCCGCATCACTTTCTTCTACTGATGAAGCTGGCAAATTTCTGGGTTGGGGAAATGGAATTTTATTTTGCAAAAATGTCTTTCCAATGCCACTAACTTGAAATATGAGTGAAATAAGAAACGTTATAACTATGTATGAATATAAAAGTATTCTGAAAAGCGTTATAGGAGAGACGCTCATTTGGATGTGGATTTGTTGTTCGAGGCGGACTTAGGCGAAAAGTCTTAAGCTAAGTTCGCGAACATCAGCCTGATTGTAAGCTGTAAAAAGGCTATTAAGATGAGAGAGTTGAATTTCCGGACATACAAAGCCAACCCTACTGAGGAAAACCGGAAGAAGTTTAAACGGGCCAGAAATGACTGCAATGCAACTATCAGACGTGTGAAATTCTCTTATGAGCAAAAGTTGAGGCAAAAATTGCTACAATGTCCCAAGGGTAGCAAAAACGTTTGGTCATTTGTAAAAGACGTAAAGAATTCCGCCTCGTCTTCAATTCCCACGCTCATTTACAATGACATTCCAGCTGTCAGCGCCTTAGACAAAGTTAATCGGCATGCGGCTCATTTTGCAGCCAGCTCAACACTGCCAGATTCCCATATGTCTCCACGTGTACTTGAGAGCGTTGATTTCACCATGGGACAAGTCCACTTCCGCACTCGTACAGTTGCAAGAGTACTAAAAGATCTCGACCCCTATACTTCTGAAGAGGTGTTCTTCAGCGCTGGCAAAACCACTGCGTACGCTTTTTCATCTATCCTACTCTTTAGGTCTCTTTCCGAGCAGATGGAAAACAGCATTTATCCAGCCAGTCCCTAAAAAGGGCGAATCTTCGTCACCCCCCTCGTACCGACCCATAGCACTTACGTCCCTTCTTTCTAAGGTCATGGAAACGCTGATAAATCGTCAGCTTATGAAATATCTTGAATCGCGGAAGCTTCTTAATGACCGACAATATGGTTTTCGCAGCGAAAGGTCCACTGGTGATCTGATAGCTTATCTCACCGAAAAGTGGAACCAATCTTTGCACAATGCAGGTGGAAGCAAGATCGTTGCGCTTGATATTTCTAAAGCATTTGACAGAGTTTGGTATCAAGCTCTCTTGTCGAAAATGCGTGCCTATGGTATCGATGAATCTCTTCTTCTACGGATTAAAAATTACCTTTCGAACCGTTCAATTCAAGTTGTTTTGGATGGGTTCAAGTCTGATATCCACCAAATAAATGCTGGTGTTCCCCAAGGCTCAGTTCTGTCTCCGACACTCTTTCTCATTTTTATAAATGATCTTTTCGCTGCTACTTCTAATCCAATCCATTCCTTCGCTGATGACAGCACCCTTAGCTTTTCATATTCGTTCAAAGACCAACGACCCCACCATTCGGCCGTAGAATTGGAACGGCAGCGTATGTTAAGCATTGAATTCCGATCTTGACAGCATAATTAACTAGGGAATGAATCAATGCTTCAAAAACTGAATGCTGTCTTCTGTCACTCAAGCTAACCCTTCATAATCAGCCATTATACATGAATGGCGCTTGTGTCGATGAAACCGGAAACTTTCCATCCTTGGTATGTGTTTCAACACATATTTGAGGTCGCCAAAAATGCTACGAAATGTTTAGGTTTTCTTAATCGATGCAAGAAATATTCCACCCCTTCTGATCTGCCTTTAATTTATAAGGCGTACATCCGCCCCAAGCTTGAGTATAACGTTCATATCTTGTCTGGTGCCCCCAAGACCACACTGCACCTACTTGATAGAATCCAAAAGCGAGCGATCAAACTTATAGGAGACAGAGTCATTAGACTCGCTCGAACATCGACGTACCCTCTCTTCTTTGTCCGTGTTTTATCGTTATTTCAACAATTCAACACGATGCTCAAGTGAGCTAGCCAACTGCATTCCTCCTCTCCATGAATTCATCCGCAATCGTTGTCCCTAAAACTATAGGGATCTCCCCCCGCCATCTCAATTTCAAGGCCCCTACCTGGTCTTGAAAGAACCTTTTAGACCTGTGGTCCAAAAATATCGAAGTAGCTCTAGAAGACTACGCACCACGTAGCTCCTTCCGTCTGGAGCTTCGGATGCCGCCGTTGGCCAGACAGTTTCCAGCTCCTCCGCCGACATCCATTAAGAGAGATGAGCCCTAGTACAGGCATACTCTCCGTCAACGACGTCCCACGGGGGTTGTTAACCCCATCTTCGATCGTAGGTGCTCGGCTCCCAAATTTCACCACGTGGAGATGAGAGTAGGAGTTCGCTGATGGTGGCTAAGTGGAGACGCTTGTGCCTGCATGAAACGCCATACCAATGCTTTCGAAAGCCCCACATCCCTCATTCCAAGTAATAAACACCATTCTCCTTACAGATGCCGTCGGCTCCGCTAATCGGTGATGGATGGAATTAGATACACGTAGGACTTCGAGGGTTATTTGGCCCTCACTAAATCCAAACAAAACAAATACACTCCTAAGGCTAAACAGGAATGTAATGAGGAACGTAGTGGGCACCATCATCGGCCACTGCCTGGATACCGAGAATCCATGCCAGAAGAATGGGAGCCCCCAACAACGACTACTGCAGAAGCTGTAGGGACAAGGAGGAGGAAGTAAATACAATTCACCTCCTCGGCACTTGTCCAGCCCAAGTACTGGACACCAACTACGTTTTCAGTAACCTAGAGGAAATGTCAAACTTAAAGATACAAGACATAGCCAAGTTCATCAGAAGAACAAATTGGCTGTAAATCAGCACAGGAGTGGACTTGCCAATGTGGGCCACAAGAATACCATTAGGCAGTCTCTAGGTTTGTTTCATTTTCCTTAGTTTGGTCCCTTTTAAAGGAAACCGGTGGAAAGCACCGGGAAGTGATAGCACAAAGGATCCAACAAGGATCTAAGTGGGCCACAATAACTACAGTGGTGGCAATCACCCAAACCTAAACCTAACCTAATCACAGATTTTCACGTGACAAGTACTTCCCTCTAAACAGTCCGAATTTTGGATAGATTCAATAAATCTGTAATTAACCAGATTATCGAATGCTTTGCAAGAGTCTAGAAAAAAAAGGACGTGACTTCGTGTAGCCACCAGTCATTCCTCCGAAGGTGTGCCCCAGAAAACTCATTCAGAGATCACTCACTGGCTGGCTAATCATTTCCCCAGAACATCCCACTATTTGCAGTCCATCAGGCAAACCATGCCACTCGTTCGAGAGACCATGAGCACATACCAGACTAATGCCTCCGAGGATCGGCACAATCATCTCAGTGCGATCAGTCCAAATATTCGGTTTGATGTCGAATGACAGCCTAGTGGTAGCACACATGTCCCTAGATGCCTCATCAAGAGCCCCTCGCTTTTGCGCTGCCAACTGAGCAACTCAACACAGGAGCTGCATTCCAGCGTCGCATCGTAAAAATTAGCCTCCACATCATCGTTCACCACTCAAAACTGCGCTTTCTGTTGCCCCAGCTGAACCTCCTCTCTCTGGTGGATTGTTCATCAACTTTCTATCCAACAAATTGGAATGCCCACTACCGACCATCAGTGATTTGTGCGTGCACTTTTAAGGGCACAGCCACAGCACAGCACAGCCAACACAGCACACACAAAAAACACGGCAGAGCACCACACACTTAGTCTTTATCTTTGGCAGCGCACAACAACGGCGAGGCCCAATGTCGAGAAATCATCTATCTGCACCGCAATTGGACCGTAATGGACCATCCGCAGCGAGGCACCACCGCACCGAGCATGGCTTGCAGTTGAGTTGGCAATTGGCGAACTCGTTACTCCTCGAGCATCACTGACTGCGCTGCGTCAGAGGATGCCTTGCGCGTTGTTTTTTTTCCTCTTCAGTTTTCAGTTTGCGTCTGCGGCGGAGATGGATTATGAGCACGTTATGTTGTCATCATCATTACCGTACCCACCGGCTGGGAGATGACTTAGTGAGTGCTGGCCAAGTGGCAGGCATTTCTCCTGAGAGAAAATTATTGAAATGATTGAGGTTTTTGACGCAGGCATCTAAATCATCGCGCAGCTTTTCCCGAAGTGATCTTGCGCCGCGCCGATCGGCTGCGTGTAAGTATCGAGTAAATGAGTTCGCCTCTCTGCCAATCAGACTGTCAGCCCGGCCCATAATTGACGATTTGCTATATCGGTCGAATCTGGCCAATCAGTCTGTGCCGATTCGAGTGCGCAGTGCGCAGTGCGCGCACCTCGACGTCTGTGCCGATCGGCCGATCGCGACGTGAATGACAAAATTTCTTCATCGCAGTCCGTTGTCCAGCAACAGCGAGTAATCAGTATGCGCAAACGAACGAGTTGCAGTAGCTACGAAGTGACACTTTCCGAGCACAGAAGGTGCACGTGACTGCGATCGCTTAAGGCAGACATGTCAGATGTGCTGTGCAATACCGCTAGTGGTCTGCCCATCTATGGGGCAGAGTGCATACCACAGTGATGACGACAGCGACGACTGCATGCCACTAAATATCGTTCAGTCACATTTGAACTTGATCCTGATTGCGGCGCAACACCAACTGGTCTGCTGTGTGCACTGCATCTTCTAAGACCGCAGCGCTGACTGGGTGAACAGAATGCCATACATCTGCGCGCCGTCGACAGTCTGTGCAGCGAGCCAAGTACACGATCTGCTGCGAGGCGTACGTAGGTTGGTAGTTCATGTGGCTGGTTGGTGTGCACGCCGCCGCCGCGAACCGAGAGGAGACCCAAATCGCATGCAAGGTCCTATGTACATAGCTGAGCTGATAATCAATTGGGACTGGTGGATGTTTGTTGGGAGCAAAATATGATACCAACTCTGGCGACCGGAAGAGTTCAGATTTTCGAGATCTGCCAGCGCTGTGCAGGGAGTGTGTGTTTCGGATTTCAACGGGGAGTGTTCCCAGTGTTATCTGACGGAGATGGGGATCTGAATCGGGGGCAAAATTGTTAGACATTGTTTGCTTTGCTGAGACGGAGAGAGGAGTTGTGTTGTTCTGTGCAGAGTCCATCTGGCCGGGGGACAAGTCGGATGAGTCGACGTAATTTGTTGAGACTCATCGCGTTCGGGTACTGGGCTTGTAGCAGGGGTTTGTTGGAATGCACGCAGTTAATTGATTTCTGTTGGATCCCAATCATGTTCACTCGGTGGTGGCATGGGAAGCAGATGGCTCGATTGAGAAGTGTGTAATAGAATCGCTGCTGGTCTTGAGAGTTGTTGTTGGTTGAAGGAGATTATTTTCTGGTCGGAGGCGTATTTGTTTCAAGAAAGACAGACGACGTGAAAGGGCGTCTTGGGAATCTTGATTTCGAACTTAGTAGCTAAGACCAGACCTCGCTCATTCGTTGGCGTCTATTCAAAATTCTTCCGTTTGATCGATCTGTGGGTGATGGTTTGTTAACAGAAATTGATCAATGATGAGTTTGAAGTGGCTTAGTATACACATGGCCACAGGATGTAGGTTAGGCCCAGATGGTAGACCGCCAGTGTCACGCTTAGCCAACGTGACTATTCATGCCGCATCGAAAATGGTGTCGGATATCCAATGGAACCAAGGTCAGAAGCAATGTACGGGCGTCTGCTTGATTGATCTGGACAAGGCCTCTGACACCGAATGGTTAGAAGGACTTTTCTACAACCTCAATCGGCTAGGCATTAGCAGACCACTGCTGTACCTACTGTGTAACATGCTTACCGGTAGACGGTTTGTAGTCAAGAATGGCAACGTGACCTCGACTTGTATAATTTATAGAGGTATATATAGAGGCGGACCTGGGCCTAGCTTCTCAGCAACCACTCGTGTTGTGCGTGCTATTGTTCTCTCACGCGTGGAAGGGACCTACAGTTTAATGCCGACTCCGAACGGACAAGTTTGAGAAGCTTGTTTTTTTTTTTTTATAATTTGCGCGTGCTCAAGGGATTGCTAATACTTTTATGTGTCCGGGGTCAAGACACAGCACGGGCCGAAGGTATCGAGGGTTGGAAGAGGGAAGAGTATTCCATATTCGTGCAGTGCGGCTGAAAAACGAGTCTCTGAATTTAACTGTGCGTCCGAAAGTAGGCTTAATGGTATACTGATGGGCATTCCTGGCGAGACGAGTATTGCGGGTGAATTCATGGAGAGGAGGAATGCAGTTGGCTAGCTCACTTGAGCATCGTTTGTTGAAATAACGATAAAACACGGACAAAGAAGAGACGGTACGTCGATGTTCGAGCAAGTCTAATGACTCTGCGATATTGCTGTCTCCTATAAGTTGTATTGCTCGCTTTTGGATTCTATCAAGTAGGTGCAGTGTGGTCTTGGGGGCACCAGACCAGATATGAGCGTTATACTCAAGCTTGGGGCGGATGTACGCCTATATAAATTAAAGCCAAATCAGAAGGGGTGGAATATTTCTTGCATCGATTAAGAAAACCTAAACATTTCGCAGCATTTTTGGCGACCTCAAATATGTGATCGCTCCAACTAAGTGTTGTGTTGATACACATACCAAGGATGGAAAGTTTTCCGGTTTCATCGACACAAGCGCCATTCATGGATAATGGCTGATTATGAAGGGTTCGCTTGAGTGACAGCAGACAGCATTGAGTTTTTGAAGCATTGATTCATTCCCCAGTTAATTATGCTGTCAAGATCGGAATTCAATGTGCTTAACATACGCTGCCGTTCCAATTCTACGGCCGAAGGGCGGGGTCGTGTCTTTGAACGAATATGAAAAGCTAAGGGTGCTGTCATCAGCGAAGGAATTGATTGGATTAGAAGTAGCAGACAAGAAATCATTTATAAAAATGAGAAAGAGTGTCGGAGACAGAACTGAGCCTTGGGGAACACCAGCATTTATTTGGTGGATATCAGACTTGAACCCATCCAAAACAACTTGAATTGAACGGTTCGAAAGGTAATTTCTAATCCGTAGAAGAAGAGATTCATCGATTCTTCTTCTTCTAGACAGGATATACTCTTTGACCATTTTCAGTGACTCGAAAGAGGTGGAGCCGTGAAATATGAAAGGTGGTAAATTCGGGTATCGAACCTGGCACCCTCTGCGTAGGAGTCGACGCACTAACACACTACGCCACGGCGACCCCTCGACTGGTATATTCCAACTTAAAAATGGTCGCCAACAGGGTGCCGTTTATTCGCCGATCCTGTTCAACATTTACTCGAGCGATCTGATAAGTTCTTTTCCTCACGTAATTGCGTATGCCGATGATTTGATCGTGTACAGATCAGGCAAAAAGATGGCGGAAATCACTACTCTCACGCAGGCTGACTTCGATTCATTCATGAGAATTTGGGATAACTGGAAGTTGAGCATCAACTTCCGGAAGTCGGAAACCATTCTGTTCAGGACGCCGTTGTATAAGGCCTCGGCGGACACGAAAAAGAATTGGCGAAAGTTCTCAATCGTTGGAAGACACGGGGAACCACTGGCGCAAAAGTCTGTAACCAGATACCTGGGGATCTAGCTAGATCAGTATCTAGTATCTAGCGAGGGTCAAGGTTATCTGCTACATGGCCCTCATCCGGCCAATGCTCTCCTACGGCTGTCCCGTGTGGTTCAACGTGAGTACATGCTTGATGGAAAAGATTCGGTTGCTTGAGAGGGCTTGTCTTAGGGCTTGCCTTCGTCTTTATAGAACTCCAGAGTCCCAGTATAGAAAATTCTATTCCAATGAGGTCTTATACAACAGGGCGAACCTGATAAGAGTGAACAATTTCCTGTTGAAGTTGAGTCGAGGTCACACTACTAGAGCGATGAACTCGTCCAATAAATTGATCTCAGGGGCTTACTACACCAATCCAGAATACAACAAAAAGGTACGCCACAGTGGCTTCGTCCCCCCGGAAGCTTTTCTCCATTTAGATAAGATCGGCCTATTACAAGATATGAATACGGTACCGCTCATTTTTATACCGCACATAGCCAGATTAACTGTGAATGGGCGACTCACCCACGACGAGCTGAGGAGGTTCTCCTCCGGTTCAGTACGGCGGTATCCAGCCGAGACATTCGGGATGTTGCTAGGCAGCACCAAAATTTCTGGTGACTGGGGACCGAGGGAACTCCAGCGTCAAACCCTTTAGACCCGGGGTAGAAAGGGTAGTGCGTTCCCCCTTATGGTGCAGTCGGTCTCTGTCTTGCAGCGGATTAGATGGAAATCTATCAGCCGCAACATATGGCCGACTTATATATCTTAGGGTAGTCTTAAGGTAGGTAAAAAAAATAATATGTTTAAGTAAGTATACATGAGTGTACCTATGTGTATACGCAATGTATATAGAGAAGGTACATATGTATATATATGTGAGCATAGCAATATACAGTGGACCCTCCCTAAGTCGAACTCTCTCTAACTCGAAACTTTTGTCTTACCTCAATTTTAAAGACAAAAACCTCTCTCGAACTCGAACAAATTATGGTATCCCGTGACAATGTCCACTGTACATGCATAGTTGGATTTATTTCGGCCTGGGTATAGAAAAAGTTAAGTTCTTCGTAAACTTACCTTCGTGAGAAGAGGCCGCTGTAAATACAAAGAAAGTTCATAATGGTTTCCTCATTTCACTCGTCTCTAATACTTCTGCGGATGCCATTGTGGCGTATGTAGTGTACTGGATACTGTTGAGTGTTGGAGGTGCTCTTCTTCGTCTTCCTTATTTGGCGCTATCGTCCGGAATGGAGCTGAACCTCAATCAACAAGCCTCTCCAACTGGGACGGTCTCTGGCTAGCTGGAGAGGCTTGGTAGTTGAGGCCCAGGTCCACCCCGGACTGTAGCGCCAAATAAAGAAAGAAGAAACAACTTCAATGGCTATATTGATATAATATCCACCCTGACTTCATTAAAGTATTGCTTCCAGTGATACTTCATCATATCACGCACATTATTAACACAATAATCATGACGTCCCGCTACCCTACACTGTGGAAGAAGGCTAAGATAATCCCAGAGTACCAAAGAAAACTAATCCACCTGAATTCCGACCTATTGCAATCCTTCCGTTTCTTTCAAAAGTGTTTGAATCTATTGTCAGCCGAAACATCAAAGATTACAATGAGCGACACAAGCTTCTACACTCTCTGAAATCAGGTTTCCGGAAAGGACATAGCTGTGTCACAGCCTTATTAAAAGTAACAGACGATATCCGAAGAGCTATCGACGAAGACAAAACAACCATACTAACCTTACTCGACTTCTCGAAAGCATTTGACTGCGTAGCATTTGACAATTCAATTTCTGTAATCCTACTAATAAATGAATTCTCTCGTATCTTACTAACCCAGTCCAAGCAGTTTTTCCTAACTCTAAGCCGTCATCATTTTGTGACGTACGCTATGGTGTTCCTCAAGGTTCCATTCTCGGTCCGTTATTATTTTCAATGTTTATCAATGATCGTCCACTACTTTTATCCTATTGTAAATCCCATATCTATGCAGACGATGTCCAAGTCTACCTAAGTTTTCCTCTTGGAATGGTTGAAGACTCATTTGCTAAAATAAAAGAGGATTCGGGCTCTATTGCAAGCTGGGCTACACAAAATGGTCTAATGCTCAATCCAAAGCCATCCCGTTATCGAAACAACCGCCTTCCTTGTCAAATTTCCCGCTAATAGAACTGAACTCGACCGCAATTGAATATGTTACATGTGTAAAAAACGTTGGAATAATGTGCAATAGTGAACTGACGTGGACTGACCACATTGATAGCTAAGTATCAAAGGTGTATACATCCCTAAGATGCTTATCAATCAGCAAATACATTCTCCCTGTGAACATCAAATTAAAACGTGCCAGAGCACTCATAGTGCCAATCTTGACATATAGATCTCAGTTGTTCGCTGACTGTGATTATTTTTCCTCCCTTAAATTGACAAAAGCAATTAACGCGGCTGCACGGTATGTTTTTAACCTTCGCATATTTGATCACGTCTCGGAACAACGTCGCATTCTCCTAGGATGCGAATTGGACGCATTCTTATGCTACCGGGTGTGCTTATTACTCTTCAAAATTATTCACAAGAAACAGCCAAAATATTTATATGAAAAGATCACCTTCTGTCGATCAAATCGTAATATTACCTTGAAACCCTCCAATCATACCTGTTTAAATCACGTAGGCACTTTTTCATTCATGCTGTGTCACAGGTACGGTCTAAGACCATGTACAGACAATTTTGTAAAGCTTGTTTCCCATATTTCTCCCGCTCGAACTGAAATAATTCCTAGTAACTCCAGTCCCAACTCTTTCTCTACACATATGTATTCTAATAACATTAAATTTTAAAATTAGAAATCTACACTCTTAAAATATAATTGAAGTAATTTGAAATCACTAATCTCAATCATTTCACACAAAATAATATTTTATGTTATAATTTTCCTGTACTAGTAAAAGAACATATGATTCTTGAAGTACAGCGATAGATATTAAAAATAAATAAATGAAAAAAAAATGAAAAAAAGGTCCATTCAAAGAAGAACGAATAACTGAGAGCAAGTCAAGCAGACGACGGACATTGATGCCGAAACAGGGGAACCTTTTCCTCTTACCACAAAGTTGTAACATACTAATTAGGTGTCCAGATATGTCTTTTTTTCTTCTTTTTTATTTGACGCTACAGGAAGTCTCTCCAACTATCACGATCTCTGACTAGCTGCCTCCAGTGTGGCACGTCAAGTTGGTGGAGATCCTTCTCCAGCTGGGGGCCCCACCTTACACGTCTTCTGTTTCGTTGTCCCACAGGTTCAGAGTCGAAGGCCCTTCGGGCGGAAGCTGTGTTGAGATGAGATCTACATGACGACGTCCTCTACATCTTGATACTCCAAGTCCACGCCCAAATTTCGATTGTACAAAAAAACGTATTTTTTGTTAACTCCATACAAAAAGGGAATACAAAGTCTATTATGGTTTGGCTTAAGGCCTTTTACCAGATTGACAATGACTTGTGTAATACAACTTAAGTAAATAATAAATTACTAGAGACTTAAGTCATGCAGACTACTTGCATTCAAAAATCGTTTCCTAAAATACGGGTTCTGTAACGCATGGCAGTTGTAATGTAGTTGTATACAACTTGCCACCCATGACTACGGCTCAATATGTTGACCACCTCATCAAAGTTCAGCAAAGTGACTCCGAAAAATCTCATCCGGATTTCTTACAAAATGGAGAATCTTCCGACAATCATCCCTCGCCTTAAGACTGCACAGGAATATCGGGTCAATGTGCAATAAAATAAAGTGTTAGTAGTCCACTCAGAAGTTTAAATACTCTGCTTATCAAATACAGGAGATAGCAATTAAGGAAGTACGGGGAAGAGCTTTTGTAATTGAGGTTGTAATTCAGTCTACTATTGGCAAGCCTTTGTTGTGATGAATTAGCTTCAGATAAAAATCTGTCATATAAGGCATTGCCTGCTTTTTTTTTCAAAACCTTGGTGAACATAAATTTGATCACTGAAAGTTCCATATTAGCCGAGACATTTAGATTTACGCGATAAATGTCCTCTTAGAAAAATCCTCGGCCATCTGCTTTCTTCCATCTCCACTGTTTTCGAAATATAGCTAACTGGGGGTAGGCGCTCTATCAACTGCGTCATCTAGTCGTTGGCCATTCCCCCTTCTCCCTGGTCACCGTGGCGTAGTGGGTATGTGCGTCGACTCCTACGCAGAGGGTGCCAGGTTCGATACCCGAATTTACCACCTTTCACAATTCACGGTTCCACCCCTTTCAATTCACTGACAATGCTCAAAGAGTATTCCTGTCTAGAAAAAGCTTCCTCAATTTCGCCGTTCAGAGTCGTCATTAAACTGTAGGTCGCTTCCACTCGTGAAAGAACACAATAGCACGCATAACACAATGATAATTACAAGAGTCATACGTGCTTAACAGGTCTTCTTTGACACACCCTGTATTTTGATTTTTTGATGAGAATTTTGACCGCAATAAGTCGACCGTCAGTTCCAAATAAATTTTTCTATAAACATCAAACAATACGAGCTCGATCTTTTGCCAGTAGTCTTCGCATCCCTATCCCTGTGCTTCACATTGAAGTCGTCAAATGATTTTTAAGCTTGCGTTGTTACTCACCAAAACGCCTGCTCTTTGTCCAATCAACGCGTTCACAAACAGTGCCATCAAAAGCAACTTTTTTTTTTATTTATTTATTTATTTATTCCATCTACCGAGTTTAACTCTTACAGATTTCGGAACCTTATGATAATATTCGTATAATCTAAGTACACGATAGGAACATTTAAGTAAATAAAAATAGAACAACAAAGTATTAAATAAATATTTGAATAAAAAGATTTAGTAATAAATAAGTATGTAAACAGTACATTAAATTGAATAAATATATTTTGTAATAGACAATTATAGATTTTAAATTAGATTAATTAAGGGAAATTGTCAAAGATTTTGGAATAGACTGTTTAAATTTTTGTCTCTCATCACATAGGTCTACTTCTACACAAACGGAATTAAATTGACTTATACATTTACTTAACGGTTCATTAAAGCTATGGTTGCAATAAGAATTTTCGGGTTCGAAGAATTCTTTCCGGTGCGTAAAATCTTACATTTTGCAGGAGCTCAGGGCAAATCACACGATTCGAAAGAATATCATAAATTAACATTATGCTATGATCACCTCGTCTTCGTTCTAAAGTATATAAACCTATTAACGCACATCATGTAGGATATGGTGACAGGATGTCAAGATTCCACCCCATTCTTTTAATAACAAATCTAGTAAATGACTTTTGAACTTTTTCTAGGCGCACTATAGAGTTCTTATATAAAGGACACCATATTACTGAGCAATACTCGAGATGAGGACGTACAATGGAGATATAGACAGATTTTAGAAAATTCAGCACATGTTCATTTCAAAAATCCAAGCATTGAATTAGCTTTTGCAACTATTTAGTCGATATGAAATGAAAAGGAAAGTTTCGTATCGAAAATTACACCAAGGACTTTTATTTCCGTTTTCCTAGTTCTCCTAGTTCCACCTATCGAATACATGGTAAACAGAAAATGAATGACATTTAGTAATATTCAAGCTTAGTCCATTGAGATCACACCAATTACATAAAATATTTAAGTCATTTTGAACATGCATACATTCTTGACGATTCTTAACACGAAGGTAAATCTTAAGGTCGTCTGCATACATTAAACATTTAACATGAGACAGGATTGAAGGAATCTCATTAATAAATATAATGAACAGTAGTAGGCCTATATGGCTACCTTGGGGAACACCTGATAATACCTTAATGATTCTAGATTTATGATTATCAATTTTTACCATTTGAATTCTATTTGTTAAGTAACTCTCTATCCACTTAAGTAGTACTGAATGAATACCAAATGTTCTTACTTTGTTTAATAGAATATTATGGCATACAGTATCAAAAGCTTTTCTAAAATCCGTGAAAATAACATCAACTTGATACCCGGATTCTACTGAATCAAAGGGGTATTTTGTAAAAATTGTCAAATTGGTTAAGGTAGATCTGCCAGAAACAAAACCATGTTGGTGTAAAGAAATGTGTTCTTTGATTGCAAAATAATTTTTTTTTTGTGACAGTTAACTCAAAAAGTTTGGGAATAGCTGAAATCTTAGAGACTCCTCTATAATTTTCCACTTTATGTCGAGAACCAGCTTTAAATATTGGTGTTATAAAGGAAATTTTCCATTCGTCCAAGAATGTACCGGAAGACAAAGACAAATTAAACATTTTTGTAAAACTCTTATTAAAACGCATTCAAAAATGTATCAACCAATATCAAGTTCTGGTTTCGAGCGAAACACTCGGCAATTGACCAGGTATACAGAGAATGAAATTGAAGGAGCATTAGAGGAGAAAAAGCTCTGCTCTAACGCCCTACTTGACGTTTCCCAGGCCTTCGACAAAGTCCGGCATGAAGGCCTAAAATACAAACTAAGCAGGCTTCTACCGACAAGCTTGTATAAGATACTAGAATCTTATCTCGATAACAGGATATTTAGAATTAAACACGGAACTGAATACTCCGATTTTAAAGATATCCGAGCAGGAGTCCCTCAAGGGTGTGTCCTTGGCCCTACATTGTACCTGCTGTACACTAGAGACATACCTCAAACTGAGGGTTCACTTGTGGCTACATTTGCGGATGACACAGCGATCCTGGCAACGGGATATTCAATTGAGTCCTCAACTGGAAAACTGCAACGAACTCTAGACAAAATAAACGAATGGTAAAAAACCCTGACGCATTGCTCTCAATGAGACCAAATCAACGCAGAAAATCGACCAGCTTTCATTTATTCTGTACAAATACCGCACGCTAATGAAGCAAAATATCTTGGTATGACTGTCGATACGAAACTCAAGTGGAAGGCCCACGTGAAAAATAAATGGGATGAGCTCGAACATCGGTATAGAGAAATGTACTAGTTACTTGGAAGGCACTTCAAGTTAAGCATGTATATCAAACCAGCCTACTGTTTTTAACTTTGTCAAGATAGGCTACAAAACCAAAGGATTGAATTGACATTGTCATCTTGACATCTAACTCGAAGGATTGAAGAAAGGCCAAAGCCATACGAGAATGGAAAGATCTTAGCTCGACTTTATCCATGCGTTTATTCAAGTAAGCTTCGTAGCTAATTGGGATCGATTCACTCTGCTTGCTGCCTTTATGTGTTCTCAGTAACAAACTGCAATTATACGATACGAAATCATAAATTAACATTATGCTATGATCACCACGTCTTCGTTCTAAAGTATCTAAGCCTATTAACGCACATCTTGTAGGATATGGTGACATGATGTCAAGATTCCACCCCATTCTTTTTCTAACAAATCTGGTAAATGACTTTTGAACTTTTTCTAGGCGCATTATAGAGTTCTTATATAAAGGACACCATATTACTGAGCAATACTCGAGATGAGGACGTACAATGGACATATAGACAGATTTTAGAAAATTCAGCACATGTTCATTTCAAAAATCCAAGCATTGAATTAGCTCTGCTCTGCTCACTCTGCTTGCTGCCTTTATGTGTTCTCAGTAACAAACTGCAATTATACAAGCAAGTATTGAAGCCTATATGGACTTACTGCATACAAGAATGGGGTTGACAAAAACGCTGTTTGTTGTGCTCTAAATTTGATTTTTTGAAAAGTTTAAATGCTTTATTTTTCGAGTTTTTTAAATTTATTAATCGTTGGTTATGCCACGGCAATTTTACGTGGAATCTTTTTCTAATGCGTGGCACAAACTGAATGAACCCATATTCAATTATATTTAAAAATGCATTATGCATTTCACATAAGTTTAGACCGGAGAGAATGTTCGACCAATCAACCGAAATAAAATAATTACTTAAACCTTCATAATTGGCTTTTGCAAAATTATACATGCTTTTGTAACTTCATAAATGATGTTTTATTAATGGACTACTATATTCAACATTTAAACATAGAGCTATGTGATGAACAGAATTTGATATTAATGGACATACAACTTCTCTGACAGAACAATTTAAATTATTATTTACAAATATTAAATCAAGAATCCTATTATTTGAACTATGACAATTATTGATTCGGAAGACATTACAGGCAAACAATGAATCAATTAACATGAATTCACAATCAGTTTTGCTGTTATATGGTATTAAACACTTATATTCATTTGAAAAGGACCAATTGATATCACCTAGGTTAAAATCCCCCCTAAGCAATTAGATGTTGCTGTTGGGTCAGCTGATCAGCGATGAATGCAATGTTGGCAACATGTTGTTCGTAAACATCTAAATGTCTATTTGGTGGTATATAGCTAACGACGAAGAACATTTTTTGGCGCTCTGCTTCCTCTGTATTGATATCCACAGAGACACAAAGTTGCTCACTCGTAAAGTCGCCAAATGGAAGAGAAAAACATTCATACATAAAGTTGAGTTCACGGCAATTAATACTCCTCCCCCACGGAGATGACCACTTTCAGCAGGGCTATCAATGCGGTGGACTGTGTAATAGTGATCGAAGAGTTCAGCCATTAAGAAATCATTATTCAGCCAAGTTTCCGTGAGAACAATAACATCATCCTCCTGAAGATAAATTGCAAGAGACACATCTCTAATTCTAGTTCTCATTCCCCCTGCATTTTGGTTGTATATGCTAAGGTTATTTGATGACTGAGATTGGAAACATATCAGAATGAGAACAAATCTGCTCATGCAGATCTCTGCATTGGGCGCGCTCTCGTTTGTTGGTAAAAAACGGAACTCTCTCACACGAACATTCAAGGGCCAGTTGTCAGCTTTCATAGCATCTCTCAAGATGCATGCAGGAACACCAAGACGAAAATTAATAAATTTAAACGTTGACAGATCCGCATCTCTTTTGTAGAGATCGAGACATGAGAGAAGACTTGTTGGAACATTGACTTTCTTCGATGCATACGACATGATAGAATCCGCTTTGGTGGTTGTTGAGAAACGGGAGAGATGAAGCCATTTCTTCTCTGATATGACTTCCACTTCAGTGTAAGCAGTGTCTTTGCCTATGACTTTCCGAAGTTTTTTTGTGCTCCGTTCCTTATACACTGTATTCCATTGCGGATTCGTAGGTTCAGTTAACTCTTCACTAACAGCTGTAATTTCAATTTCACTCACGGCATTGTTTATGTCTTGCGTTTCTGCATTTCTGGCATTAATAAAGTTAATAAAGTTTAATGCATTTTCCGATGATATTGCACATTTATCATGGAATTTCAAGCCACAAACGCCACCACATACAATAAAGCTATTATTAATGTTTCCATCACATTTAGCACAATTTTCGGACATTTCGTTATTTTAAAATAAAGACTTAACACGGAGCAAGAAGTAAACACGTCTGGACACAGTGACGAATTCTGAGAGTCAATCCTCTTCAGAAGGAATTTGTTGATATCTAGCATGGAGTAGGAACTCGTTTTAGAAACACCACCCAGTTCTTCGAAACGATTGTGTCAGAGCTGTCTTACTGCTTGAGCAATTTCATAGTTTTTAGTTCCCACACAAGATCCCAGATCGCTCCAACACGAAGCATGCCTTCGACAATTTGTACCAGCTTCGACTTCCTCAAAGATAAAGACCGAAATCATGGATTACAAAAAGACACACCGAAGACACTGACCATCCTACAGTCAAGTCAGTTGACTGTAGGAAGCAAATGCTGCAAAAGAAGCAAATAGACGTCATGTTGTGCACACATCGCAAACTGCTCGTCCTCCTCGCTTAATAACCTGTCCCATTTTGATATCAGACACAAGTTATGCTGATGTGAACTGATATCGACATGAACAATCTGCACGACGACACCATGGCTGACAGCCGACCAAGATCTGCACTCGATATCTGTCAACTAATTCAGACTCTCTTGCGGCGGCGGCTTCCTGTTTGCAGGCTTTCGCCTAATCTGGTCTACTGCTGGCGCCGCATGGGCGTCTAATTAAGGATCAACTGCTGGCTAATCGCCACAAATTCTTGCAGACATTCCCTCGATTCCCTGTCCTCGTAAATTCTCGACTCACCTGACGGCAGGAAGTGGAAGGTGTAGATTGCACACGCATGTCCTTTCGAAATTTGCATTGAAAGCACGCTCATAAATTCCAATAAGGATGCCGCCAGCCGCTGACTGTTCCCAATCTCAATCAAATCCGTATTTTATTGAGTGATGATTCCGCAAAGGCAGCCCCTTGGCGTGCCAAGCCACTGCTCCGAGTGCAATCAGCGTTTGTGCACTCAAAGTGAACGACAAGTGGCACATCCTTTACGGAAGACGGAATGGTCCCATGCCATGGCCCTGCCGCATGACATGGCATGCGGTGTAGTGCGGATCAGAACAGCACCGAGCACCACTCATAAATTTCCTATTAAAAGTTAATTTTCATTAGCATGGCAGCGTTAGGCTGCAGCCGGTGTCGTGGCTAGAAAGCTGGAGTGAATTACAAATCCGATTTAGCTCTCCAAAGTGTCCAAACAGTAAACAGCCTGCCACGCTATTGGACGGGGATGCATGCACGCACGCATCCAATTGCCATGCAGCGCAACCGTGATGGAGTGAAAATATCGTCGTCCCAGCGGCCACCGCCTCCGTCATGTCCATCTGCCGCACTTCGTTCGAGGCTGTTCGCTGTCTTATCTAAGTGTCAGCCGAGAGAGAGAGAGAGAGAGAAAGAGAGTGGACCCGCAAATAACTAACATTTGCGAGTGCACCGGGCTTGGAAGCATCAACCATTAGACCCGCTTGCCTCGACAATCTATCATTACACGATGAACTGGACACTGAGCGCTGCTAGAGCGCAAGACCCCAAGTGGTCCGGTGTGTGCTCTGGTCAATGGAAACGCGACAAACGGAATGAAAAAGAAGACCGGCTAATCCTCGCTTTAATTGCAGTTGCGTTCTCGCTAGCGACCGGGCTGAGGTGGTCAACTAATACCCCAGTCGATGTGTGTTGCCTTTTTTGTGGCCTCATTTGGAGGAGCCACGATACGAATTAATTAAGTTGAGCGGGGGTTTCTCCAAGACAGAGGCACACATTTGCATGCGAGCATTCTGCTGGCGGCTGCACTTTTCCCAGGACGATGCAACTTGTGTGCCTAACGCCAAATTTCCCTTTAGCATCCTCCGCACGAATTTTATGGGTGAAATGGCTCTCTTCATCGTCCCATCCCATCGTCTTACCCCGTCTCATCAAGTATCAACGCATATTATCGTCTCATCGTACCTCATCTTGTCACCGCGTCTCATGGCGCCTCATCGCGTACCAACGCATATCATCGTCTCAACTCATCGCGCCTCATCGCATATCAACGCGTAGCATCGCATATCAATGCGAATCATCTCGTATCAACGCATATCATCGGCTCATCGTTTCTAATCGTGTCATCGTGTCTCATCGCGCCTCATCGCGTCTCATCGCGCCTCATCGCATATCAACGCGTATCATCGCGAATCAACGCATATCATCGGCTCAACGTTTCTCATCTTGTCATCGCGTCTCATCGCTCCTCATCGCGTATCAACGCATATCATCGCTTATCAACGCATATCATCGTATCGATGCATATCAGCTTCTCGTCTTGTCTTACCGCGCCTCATCGTTTCATCGTGTCATCGCGTCTCATCGCGCCTCATCGCATATCAAAGTGTATCATCGCGTATCAACGCATATCATCGGCTCAACGTTTCTCATCTTGTCATCGCGTCTCATCGCTCCTCATCGTGTATCAACGCATATCATCGCTTATCAACGCATATCATCGTATCAATGCATATCAGCATTCAGAGCTTCTCGTCTTGTCTTACCGCGCCTCATCGTTTCATCGTGTCATCGCGTCTCATCGCGCCTCATCGCATATCAACGCGTATCATCGCGTATCAACGCATATCATCGGCTCAACGTTTCTCATCTTGTCATCGCGTCTCATCGCTCCTCATCGCGTATCAACGCATATCATCGCTTATCAACGCATATCATCGTATCGATGCATATCAGCTTCTCGTCTTGTCTTACCGCGCCTCATCGTTTCATCGTGTCATCGCGTCTCATCGCGCCTCATCGCATATCAAAGTGTATCATCGCATATCATCGGCTCAACGTTTCTCATCTTGTCATCGCGTCTCATCGCTCCTCATCGTGTATCAACGCATATCATCGCTTATCAACGCATATCATCGTATCAATGCATATCAGCATTCAGAGCTTCTCGTCTTGTCTTACCGCGCCTCATCGTTTCATCGTGTCATCGCGTCTCATCGCGCCTCATCGCATATCAAAGTGTATCATCGCGTATCAACGCATATCATCGGCTCAACGTTTCTCATCTTGTCATCGCGCCTCATCGCGCCTCATCGCATATCAAAGCGTATCATCGCGTACCAACGCATATCATTGTTTCATCGTGTCTCATCTTGCCATCGCGTCTCATTTCGCCTAATCACACCCCATCTTCTCGCAGGCTCTCATCGGCCCCAGGCTATCCAAGAAGTAAACGTCTCGCAGTCAGTACGAAACCTCGTGACGATGGACATCCTTTAAAGAACAGTTACGCAGTCAGTTGGAAAGTCCATTATCGCAGCATGCAAGGCTTTCATTGAGGACATGTGCTGTGCCGCGGACACACGGCCACGGTCCGAATTTCCAAGCACGCCTCCAAAAAGTCAACATCCCATGACCGCCACCAACTGGACGTGGTCCTAATGGGATCGGAGCTACAGAGCGCAGCTGAAAGGACGCTTCGCACTGACACATCACGCAGTCCCCAGTGATTGCGTGAATTTGCATTTAAACTCGCACGTCCTTGGTCGTTAAGTTAAGGCGCGTGATTTACAGAACGGACGAAGTCCGCCCGTGTCGCAGCGCCTTTGGTGGCATCCATTGATGGACTCAACAGAAAGTCCATCCACCTGATTAGGATGTCAGAGGCTGATACTTAGAGCACTCCCAGCCCTAATGACAATTTGATTGACACGCCGGCTACCAAAGCTCCTTATCCGGCCACGTCCGCCGCTGATGGCTGCGCGGACAGCCCCGGAGAGTGAGAGCGCGGCCATAAGTGCATTTTTTTGCTTCCCTAGATTACACGAGTGTCCGCAAAGCCGACCGCGCTGCACTGAATTTCATGGATTAAGTGAGGTTTAATTGACTGATCTAAGTCGAAGATTTATCTACCGCCGCGCAGAGGAAGATGGATTTTTTCCTTTTTTTTGCGCTCTCTGGCGCTGTCTTTTGCTGTTTTTACCGGGCACACCGCCAGCACTTGTGCAGCGCAGTCGTCATCGGCCGGCCGGTGGACTGGATCGGGACCGCCAAGGCGAGTCGAGCCACACCGCGACGCGGCGGCGGTCGGTGGTGTGGGACAAATGGATCCTTTGAGCCGCGCGTGCATTAAAGTTAGATTATGATGTTAACTCGCCGACGCGTACGGTTGGTTGTGTTATTGTGTGATTGTGGGGGCTGGTAATTGCTCAATTTAATGGATCCTAAGATGGAGGGATCAGCTCGAAGCTTAAGCCGGGGAATTCGCAATGATTACGGTTTCATTTGGTGGCCCACAGATGGCCGCTTGTGGTGGCGCAGACGGAGGATAATGCGCCTTCGATGGGAATTTTATGGTCGAATGTAATTTGCATGTTGTCTAGGTCTGGGATTTAAATGCCAGCGCAGAGATAAAAAGTGGTTTGATATACGACGCTTGGTCAACGGTTGGCAACTCGTTAAGACCGGACCGGGATGGCGTACGCTGCGAATTGAAACGGAGATTGATTTAAGCCGGGTTATCAGTCGCACTTCCGCTGAACTGCGAATGGGTAGCTAGTCGTGGGGCAGAAGGAAGTTTTATTTTCTATTTTATGGTCGCCGGAGTTGGAGAGTGGGGATGAAGAGACTTCTTCGTTTTGATGAAGCTAACTCTCACGCGATTATTCATAAAATTATTTTATAAGTCTCTGTTATGTTTTATGACGGTTTATTGGGGCAGTAAATGCGGCGATTTATTAAGGAAATCGCGAGGACGGCTGCGAAAAGGTAATATTCGGACAGTCAGCTACTGATCGTAAACACAAGCCGATCGTAATCAAATCAACATCTTGAGATGTCTCTGAGCTGCAGAAGTTAAAAGGAGGCACTCCTAAAATCACGCACCTGTCTTAGATGGATAATTGGGTTAGTGATGCTTCAGGCAACTGCTTGACGGAGAGAAGGTTTTAAATTTAAAAAGTTGTATTCTACAGTATATTCTATATTTTTTCCATCATTTAGTGAGGTCATTTCATCATGGAAGGACTTATGTCAAACTATGTCGGTGAGTGGGTCTAAAGAGGCTCTTTTTTTATACACGAAGGTACGTTTTCGTCTCGAGCTTCAGGCATTGATCAATTAGAAGCTATTAGAATCCCAATGTTGGACAACATTTTAAGATAATCTTACTTAAGTCTCGGGCCAACGATTTATGACAAGGTGTGAGCCTGAGGTGCCTTCCATTGTTGTCGCTCCCGGGCAAGCTGCTTCCAGTTATCCAAACCAGATGCTGTCTTTCGTCCGTCATGATTTATTTACTGACTGCTTTACACCATAGATTCTGTTTTCCTCCACTTTTTAAGCCAGGAGACTAGGATTCTAATACTCGCTAGAAGAAGTAAGCTCCCAGGTAGAGATTCCTCTGGGAGGTGAGGGCTACACAAGCAGAAGAGTTGTTGTTTGATTTCCTCTTCCTCTTTATCACTGCACATTCTGCAGATGTCGTAGCGGGGGAGATCGGGGTGAGTGCCTTTGTCATCAAGGAGCGACCTGGGCCAATTAGACTGAGTACACTCTTCTTCTTCTTCTTCTGGCGGCGCTACAGTCCGGGGTGGGCCTGGGCCTCCACCAATAAGCCTCTCCAACTGGCACGATCTTTAGCCAGTTCTCTCCAACTGCACACGCCAAGTTCGTTGAGGTCTTTCTCCAACTGGGTGCGCCATGGGATCCGTGGTCGTCCTCTATTGCCTTGTCACATTGGTTTGGAGTCGAACACTATTCGGGCTGGAGCAGTGTCGTCCACTCGCTCTAAATAGCCTAGCCATCTTAGGTTTAACCCATTGACGCTTTGTTAGACTGAAGTCGCTGTACAGCTCATACAGCCCGCCTCTAATATCTAACCATCAACGCAGGCAGGACCAAAGATCGCACGCAGAACTTTTCTCTCGAAAAGACCAAGTGCTTCTTCATCCGCTTTTGAGATTGTCCATGCGTCCTCGCCGTACAGCAGGACTGGGAAGATCAAGGTATTATATAAAGTCAGCTTGGTCCTTCGAGGGATGGCTCTACTACTCAATTGCCTCTTGAGCCCATAGGAACAGCGGTTGGCAAGAGTTACTCTGCGTTTGATCTCGGTACTGATGTTGTTTGTACTGTTTACTGCGGAGCCGAGGTAGACGAAGTCCTTGACTACCTCGAAGTTATAGCTGCCCATTGTGACGCTCTGTCAAAGACGTCGATGTTGTTTGTCCTTTCTTGATGACAGCATATACTTCGTTTTGCCCTCGTTCACTGCTAGACCCATTTTAGCCGCTTCCGCCTCAATACCAGCAAACGCTTCATTGACGGCTCGCTGTGTTCTGAAAATCCGTCAATATCATCCGCGTATGGTAACAGTTGTACGGACTTCTGGAAGATCGTGCCTCTAGTGTTGGCGTGTGAGTCTTGCACGATCTTCTCCAAGATGATGTTAAAGAAATCACATGACAGCGCGTCGCCTTGTCTAAATCCTTTTTTGACATTGAAGGTATCGGTGAGTTCGTTACCGACCTTGATGGAGCAGCGAGAGTTCTCCATCGTCATCCTGCACAACCTGACGAGTTTGGCAGGAATGACAAAACACATGGCGTTGTATAGCTCGTCCCTATGCACGCTGTCATTTGCGGCCTCGTCGAATAGGTGGTGGGTGTCGATCTGCACCTCTTGGGTCTTCTCCAGGATCTGCCGTTGTGTGAAAATCTGGTCGATGGTGGACTTCCCCGGCCTGAAACCGCACTGATAAGGACCTATCAGGTTGTTGACGAATGGTTTCAGGCGCAAAACGGCAGAGATTATATATTATAGTCATGAGGGCCATCGCCTGAGTAATCGCTTCCTCTAAATTGGCACAACACTGTAATGCTGATCTCAAACAGGCCAGTAGCAGGTCCAAATTCACTCTCCTGTGGGTTCCAGGCCATAGCACAATAAAGGGAATTGAGATTGCCAACGAACTCGCGACGCTGAGATCTTCGGGCAACGTCCCCACTGAGTTGGTGGTCCAATTAGTCGCCTCAAATAAATCATCTAAGACCGTTTGCTATCCTTTAACCAAACTGGAGTTTAAACTTCCACTGTTAAACTGGACATTAGGAATACAGAATATGAAATGTTTATTCAACCAAAAAAAAAACAAAAAAGGTTTATTGCGTATAAAAAACGAGCATTTAAATTGCTTCTAGCCGGATTCGAATGCACAACCTGCAGAGCAACGCAACAGCCCACTCTGCCAAATTACCACATTAGCTTCAGAGTTTTTCCCTCGCCGGCGTTTGGTAGAGCTGTGACATACTTACATGCCTAGCGCTTTATTATTAGTAGATACATTTGATCCCAACGGCAAATGGTGACTGGTGACCAGATTTAAAAACTTTCCACTCGAATGACTAAGAATCGATCATTTAGTAATCGAGATGTCTTAATAATCGCATGCTCACTCGAGATGATCGTGACATTCGATTCATACAGCATCTCGAGAACATCTCGATTCTCAAAATCATTCGAATGAATACTAAGTACTTACTAATTATCAACACACGACAATTCGATAAACGTATCACTTCAGCGCGAAGTTCTTGCCAAGAATTACTAGTCAGGAACATAACAGGGTCAAAGAAAAGGAAAAACGAAAATATCTCTCGTATTACTCCACTTCTGCTCATTAATACAAAATTGGAATGTATTCGAATGGTACCGAATGAGTTAGCCAGGCACTCGAATGATTTTAGGATTCGAGATGTTCTCGAGAAGTTGTATAAATCGATTATCATTCCAACGAACCCATCGGCAGAAAGGAGTTTACAAAGCAAGTTTTCATACTAAAGTGAAGTCTTCAGTAGATCGAGGAACAGTCAAGTTAAAAACACCCAATTAGTTGAGCTATGGAGCTATGGAGCCTGATGGCCACATTTCCTCTCCTGTGGGGCAAAGCTGTGCAACTTTTTAACGATTGCTTCCTTCAGACTATCCGATTGTTAGCAATAGACGTCCGATTCAAAGTTGGGCGTGGGAGATCAGCTCGTAGTAGATAGTTCCTTGCCAATACGTCTAAAATGAAGTGCGCCTAAAAGTATGGAGTCTCCCAAGGTTTATATCTCTCTTAAGGATTAGATCAATGAATTTGATACAGTGCATGATGCCTGAACAAGCAACAAGCCTCTCCAGCTATCGAAATCTGAGTTTGAAATCGATGATAGTCTTAAGACCTATCAAGCTCCATTAAAAACCTTATTCAATAGAATTATGTCCAAGAAAACCCACTTTTTTTTTGAATAATGGGGGAATTAATGGACGAGTTACTGGAAAAATTGACATATCCAGATTTTCAATACAGTAAGTCTTTCGTGGAAAATTTAGCCTTGCAGTTTGTCCCCAAGCCAAATAAGCGAGTGGAGGGGTTTAAATTTCATAATATTGTCCAACAACCAAGTGAACATCATCGTCAAACTTAAAGCTGCTGCCCAGGACTACGAATTTGGAGAATTTTTGAAGACGGAATCTGAGTTCCAAGTAGCCGGAGGTGGGTTTCTTCCAATTTCGTTTGCTTAATGACAGGCACGAACACATTCAACAAGGTCCTTGTCCACTTGGTGACGCACATCAGACGCGTGTGTCTACTGATGCTTAATACCTGAGGATAGGAATCGACAACTTTTTATGGATGTGTTGGATCAGAATAATAAAAAATCATTTATTACAGTATCGATTTATTTAATATTAATTTTCATTCAATATATTTCAATTAAGGTTAGTTCGACTTCATAAAGTTGTTATACCAAAATTTTAATTTTTGCACCAAACTCCATAATTGTTTTATATCATTTTAAAATTGAAGTACTAGAACCCACTATTGTCACTAGACTGAAGTGTAAAAGAATTGAATAAACTCTCTTGTATTCTGACCATCAAACGAGATAGTTGTCTTTCGCTTTTTTAGCTTTTTCGCAAATTTTTATATTCGTAAAATTAAATACAATTTGATGTCGCACTGTTTCGTATCTTTTCGCTTCAATCTTCAAATCCTTTGAGGAGAAATATTTTACATTTTTTAAATCTAAAAAGTCTCTAACAAAAGGCGAGCGAACTCATCCGCTGGAACACTGGCGACCGTGACAGGACACGAACCTGCAATCGTCGGACTTCGTATACGACTGTGACTTATAATCGTACCACAATTTGGTGATTATTGTAGTCGCATATTTGCAAAAAATAGCATGGATCACTGCAACGTACCTGTTTGGGAAGATTCAGTACTTATTATTCCCTTCCACTCCGCTCTTGTTCAGAATCCTTCAAAGTAGATATGACCTTGCTTGAATTGATGACGTATGACTGGAGCTCCTTTGCCTGAAGTGTCCAATGATTATTTTGTTCCGCTGGTGATGTCCGAGTTTATTTTAAAGGGAAATTTGTTTAAGAGAATTTAAAAATTAAAGGGAATGTATTTTTTTTATATAACTCACTTCTTGTTCCGACGCTGTTCAATTAAACCGAATGAATAAGCGAATGAGTTCTAGATCCTGCCACGGTCGCCAGAACTTTGGGGCTTTTCCCCGAAGATTTTGGACGAAGCGAAATGGAAGAATTTTATGTTTCAATAAAATCTATCTCTAATAGAAGAGGTAGCACCTTTGACATCAGCAGGATTAGTCCTCCTGTACCAAACCACTTATCCAAACTGCGATTGCCTATATTTAGCGGCAACAACTTAGAGTATAAATATTTCATCACAGTCCTCAAGAATTTGGTTGATGACGACAAGAAATACTCTTTCGAATATTGACAAATTCAACCATTTGCTAACATGTTTATATGATCAAGCGCTGGGAAAAGTAAGGGTCTTTCAGGTTACCCAAAGGCCCTAGAGCTATTAAAGGATAGATACGACAAGGACTGCTTAATATTCTTAGAAAACATATCACAACTCTTTGCGCTACCAAGGTATCTAAAGGATCAGCAGCCCGCTTAGAAATTTGGTGGATAACATTTCTGCAATTTTTAGCTCGCTAGAATCCCTTGGTTCGGAATCTGACATTTGTGACGAGGTTATTATACACCTTGCTCTAAGTAAGGTTGATTCGGAAACTCGCATCACATGGGATGAACAATTAGATTATATTGTTTGAATAAGCACTGTCAATTTCTCGAGGCTCGCGAGTGTAATCACAACGAATCGATAGTCAAGTCTGCCAATAGACCAAGACCGCACACTTCGAACAAAAATCCACAAACATCACTCGTTTCCTCTACAAAATCATGCGTTTTTTGCAACGACAATTCACACAGCTGTTCAAATTGTCCTAATTTCATTATTATGTATTAACTGCCTGTCGAAAGGACATACAATGAAAAAGTGTCAATCCATTCATAAGTGCAGGGTGTGTGGTGTAATCAACCTCATCACACACTGCTGCATCGAACTCAATCGGATCATACATCAAGTTCAACTTCACATCGGGATGCAGGCTATGTCGCCGCTGTAGCACCACAAATTCAGCGCTTGAAAAAGATTCTTCGCCATTCACGGAACTGGTCATGGTGAAGTATTCGTCAGGTTGTTTTTAGTTGGGAAGGCTGCTCTTAGATTCTGGATCACAAGTTAATTTTATCAAGGAGGATTTCGCCAAGGTTCTGTGCTTGAGGCTCGAAAGAAACTTGTCAACATCACTGGCATTGCGAGCACAGAAACTAAAACCCATTCTGTAACGCAATCAATTATTCGCTCACGTTTTTCAACCTACGACACTTCTTTGGAATTTCTAGTAACGCCATCCATAATCGCTTTTCAACCAGATGCTGGATGCTGCTCTCAACACTGATAGTTGGAATCTTCCAAAACTTGACCGAATCCTATTGATATGCTAATTGGTGCGGATTTATTCTTTTATCTGCTTTTGGAGGGACAAATAAAGTTAGGGTTGTCGTTTCCATATCTCCAAAATAAAGGCTGCTTTCACACTCTCTAAGATTCGTCGGCGATTTTTTCAAATTCCCTTTTGTGATCTCAAGCGACATTCACACAGGAAATCTTTCAGTCTCTGCAATTGAGCTCTCAATGCTGAACTTTTTCTGTGTCCGACCCCCTCTCACACATGCGTCTTCTCTTTCTCACACAACAACATTGAGAACATAATAATAAAGCAACTCAAAGAAAAACGAAGAGAGATAAAAGAGAATAGAAAATCCAAAAGAAAACCCCGAGCCTAGCTGGTCTCAGCTCCCTTGCCAACAAGATGGAAAAATCGCCGACAAAATTTTTCTGTGTGAAAGCGGCCAAACTGGGATGGACCGTATCTGGCACATACAAGGCTGCTGATAGCAGTAAAAGACACACAAAAACTTGCACCATCTAAATTGAGGAGAGACTGGATCGATTGGTGGAGAAATTCTGTGAGCTTGAAGCGGTATCTGCTTCTCAGCCCAAATGGACGGAAGAACATAAAGAATGCGAAGCTTAATTTAGACAGTCGTTGGAAGTAGTTCCTGGGGGAAGATTGATGGTTAAGCTTCCGTTTAAGAAAGACCCTTAGATATTGGGCGACTCCTACCATATTGCGTTTTGTAGCTTTTCACTTCGTTTCTAAGTCCTTTGAGGAGAAATATTTTACATTTTTTAAATCTAAAAGGTCTCTAACAAAGGCGAGCGGACTCATCCGCTCGAACAGGATGCATAGACCCATAGCTTATGTCGCCGCGCAGTTAATGGTTGAATCAGCCAGATGCCTCAATTCAAACAGGAACAATGATCGCACGCACAGCTTTTCTCTGTTGAAGAGTCCAATGACCAAGGATTGCCTAGGAGCCAGCAGAACTGGTATATATAATTTCATTTATGAAGTTAACTTGGTCTTTAGAGAGAAGACTTTTGAGGCCCGAGAAAAAGTGGTTGCCAGAAGTTACTTGAACTATTAATTGCGAAGCCCAGTAGACGAAGTCCCTGACTAAGTTGCAGCTGCTAGTCAAGAGTCACACTCTTCGTGCAAGACATCAATGTTGAGCGTTCTCATCTCTTGTAACAGCATGCATTACGTGATATCCTCGATCACCGCTAAGCCCATTTTAGCTGCTTGAGTCTCAATGACCGCAATGACCCCATTGACAACATCCTGCGTTTTGTTCATGACTTTAATGCTATTCTCTGACTTCTGAAAAATTGTTCCCCTAACCTTGGCGTCGGAGTATTGCACGCACAAGTCTCGGTGATTTCGTTACCCACATTGATGGAAATGCGAGGTGGTCTTCGTTGGTCCGTCGTTATTTTGTCCAACCTGATGAGCTTGGCAGGATGGTCAATACCAGACATGGTGGTGCATAGCTCATCTCTGTGTGTGCAGTCATAATCCGATCTGAAAATCGAACAGGAAATCGTGGGTATCGATTTAAAATTCTAAAGTATCTTCGAAAACCTGACGGTGGACTATAAATTGGTCTACTGTGGTCTTACCTGGCCTTTTAATCTCTCTGATGAGCGCATGTCAAGGCATGTGAGCACACAACACGGCTGAGAAGATTTAAAGGTTAAGGAGACTTGTGGCATTAAACTGTAGGTCCCTTTCACGCGTGAGAGAACAATAGCACGCACAACACGAGTGGTTGCTGAGAAGTTAGGCCCAGGTCCGCCTCGGACTGTAGCGCCACCCATATTATATTATATAAGAAATCGCGGGTATCGAATTAAAATTGTAAAGTGTCTTGGACTGGACTATAAAGTGGTCTACTGTGATCTTCCCTGGCCTGCTAATTCTCTGATAAGCGCATTTCAAGGCATGTGAGCACCCATTGTTGGCTCGTCCAACTTGTCTTTTGAATAATGCGGTCAATGACGTTTGCTGTCATACGAACAATTTATTCAGCAAGTTCTGGATTTGTACTATAGGAAGGGCTAGCTTTCTCTATCATAACATCGAAGAGCTTCCACAATAAAGACTGCCTAGAGATCAACTGACGTTCCTGTGCCGAGTTAACCAAGATCAACTGAAAGTTCCTACTAGGTCTCACCACAGATGCGTAAACAGCAAGTGGCACATTTTCGATTTTCAATACGAACCACCGCGCAGGCGTCACAATCAAACTTATCAGTGCCAAACTTTCCCCCATCCAATCGAACGCTTTCAAGTCCTCGACTCGACCCTTCGCCTGCAGGCCGGGATAAATGCATTCATTCCCATACACCCGTGTTCGTACATACATCCTCATAGCCGTCGCATGCAATATTCATTTCGAAGAAGAGAAACCGATTTCTATGCGATCTCAAGCATTGGCTTCGTTAGATGCTGGCCCCACTAGATCATTGTCACTTTTTCTACGCGACAATGTCCGGCTCCACCCCGTTACGTGTGACAACGGGAGCTGTATCATGGCTCTCCACCCAAGAGATGGACACTCCACGATTGTCCATCGCCATCACAATCGCGCTTGTAATTGTCCATTGCGCGATGGCGAAAATGCCTCGCATGTCGCACCGCATGATTTTTTTGTTGTCAACTTGACAGTTCTTTTTTTTCCTTTTGCTTGTCGCTTGTATCTCGTGCGTATGTCTCCAACGTGGCTGCTCCCATTTTACTTTATGATCTGCGTCGCACCATGCATCGTTGTCATCGCATAAATTTTAATTTTATGATTGAGTGCGGGGCAACAGAAGCGACAAGCAACAAGATGGAACGAAGAAAAAAAAATTGCAAAAAAAACCCCACCGGACAGCATTTTCATCAATGAATTTCCAATTGCGAAAGTTATTACAGTTTTTCCCGAGTGAAATTAAAGTAAATCATCGGTCGCGGCTGCGTGGCAGTGGCTGCGGTGGCGGCGGCGGCAATGGATGCATCTGCTGCCTGCGACATCGAAGCCATCTCAGCCATCTTAGTCATCTCCAGCCGTCGCAGTGAGCGTCGACGACGTTGTGTCGTTGTCGTTGTCGCTGATATCGTGCTTGTTGCACTGATCTGGCGATCTGGCGTTGGGCGGCTGATTTCCACGGGATCTGGTCACTGGTGTTGGGCGATAAGTTATGGCCGTCCCGATGATGGGACAATGTTAGGTGGCAATTGCCGCCGCCATGTTCTGCATCGGACTTCCCCGCCGAACGGGTACGTAGGCAGCAACAGTCGCTCCACCAGCAGGCGAGTGTGGGGCACCAAAGCACCAAAGGATCTCTCGGTGCGACTGCGCTGGCACCACAGGCCTCTGCCGCGCCTCGCCACGCCGCAACCTCCGCCAGCGCTGCAATCAGAATGGATTTTCATTAGAAATGAAATTGAATCACAAACATGAAAGCGTCGACGGGCCAGGACGGTGGAGGGAGGGCGCGGTGCTGCGACAGAGCGGGAAATGGAAAAATTAATAAAGAGAGAAAAACTGTAACAGAAAATTAAAACATTTCAGATGGGAAAATTATCGGCGGCATTCCGCGGAGGCTGTGGCGAGGATTCACAACGAGCGATCGTCGCTTGACCAAAGTGGAACGAAAGCCAGCATCGCCACGAGTGAGTGCGAGAGAGCGATAGCGTTCGGTACCAGGTGCAGTTGCGATTACGCCTGCTGTGCACCTACAATGTAAGTGGCGCTGATTGAGTGATTGTGGCGAGATAACATAAATCGTTGAGATGTCATAAATTAAATTTTAATTGGAGCATTGCACCGGCCCGGGATTTTCTAGTGGAATCCTTAATGTGCGTTTAACATAGGAAAACCTGTCAAAGGAAATCTGCCGAATGGGGAAAAAAAAAAAACGCACACTCAACTCGATACGATTGCCAGTGATTTGTGTGGAATGTGAAAAATCATGCGTGCCAAGGACTGACTGAATATCGACCACTTTGTGATGATTGGCCGAGAATATTCAACCAAACAAGAGTCGGATGTACGTTCCAATGCCTGTGTACGATCAAGGGATTGGATTAAACTGGAACTTTGCGGAAGTACTCGTAACTTGACTTGGTTGGAAGTGGCTTGGATGGTCTCTTGGTCTAAATTTGAAGAAGGAACAAGCCTGATCTAAAGCTGCCCTCCATCCAACCAGGGAACGCGGCTTCCAGTCATTAAGGCCAAATTGTCTTGCGACCAGGTCCTGGTGTATGACTTGAATATAGTCACCTGATGCTTGCCTTCCGATCTACATCGGCAGCGCTGTACAGCTCATAGGTAGGTGTTCGATGTTGGCTGACAGACTCGCTTTGATTTTGTCCTTTTTCCAGTCGACGCCTTGTAGTCAATTTCCTAGAAATTTCTTCAGTTCAGCTCAGCATATTTGGGAAGGGAGCTTGGAGATGCCAATGACATTTGACAATTTTTGCAAGTGACTGAGTCCCTTTGGTCGGTTACCAAGACAATCAACCAATCGTCTCATTGCTACGGCCAAGGTGTTGAAGACTGAGTCGGTTGCTCCATCTAACAGGCTGCGAAAATCCTCGAGAGATTATTCACTCGTCGATGGTAATTGTTGAAGGTTCCGAAAATAGGTTTCTACCGAACGTCGTGTACTATCGTAGCGGCTCGTTATTATTAGCTTCAGTCACTGCTATGTTTCGAATGAGGACCTTGGCTTCTCCTTAGACTCCGCTCTTCAAATAATGTAACCCTTGTACATCGGGACAGTGCTCTCTGTCCCCGAACAACCATTGAAAGCCAACCATACTTGGAACATACCGTTGAATTTGGGAACTTCGATCGCTGGGAGAATGGATCTAACAGCATGTGTTTCAGTCTTCACATCTCTGTCGACTGTGGCGTTGGTGGTTTGCAGAGGATATGACAGCTTTTCGCTCCTGTCATTGAGTTCACCTAAAGCCTTCGAGAACGGGCAGGTTCCACAGCTCCGTCTGTTGGGAGTTGTTCATATTCACCGGCGAACTTGGCCCAGTATCTTTGTACAACATGTTGTCTGCCAATGAGATATCCCTTTCTCTGCTTTCCGTTGGCGGTTCTGTTGGAGTTGCTTAGACGATTATGAATCTTCTTTGCGTTTATTTCTGCCTTATAGGCTGCCATTATTCACACTATTTTTTTTCTTAAGTTTGAATGGAAACTGGTTCCCGCAAGGGATGCCAAAAGACACGAAATTAAAGAAAAAGCTTACTTATTTGCTTATCAGGCATACGACCCATTGAGGGTCTGAGTGTGAGCCATTGCGCCTTCCATCGCTGACGATTCTGGGCACGCTCCTTTCCGTCATCAAGACCAAGCTGTCTGGTATCCGCGATTACTTGGTCTTTATACCGGAGCTTCGGTCTTCGTCCAACCAGGAGGCTCGGATTCGAAGACCCTCTTAGCTGGAGCATTGTGGCCGAGCCAGGGCAGTCGACGGATCTTTGCTTTCCGGACTACATCCACATCCTGGTACAGCTCGTAGAGTTCGCGGTTGTGTCTTCTCCTCCATTCGCCTTAATCGCAGACGGGACCATATATCCGACGTAGAATTTTTCTTTCGAAGGCACCAAGACTCAGCTCCCCAGTTTTGCTTGTCGTCCAGTTTTGCACTGGACTTGCAAAATAAAGGATTTGTAGAGCATGATCTTAGTCCTTCGAGTCAAGGGTTTTGACGCCAGTTGTTTCGACAAACTGAAGTAACACAGCTTGCCAAGGGCGGTTCTACGTCGGATCTCCACAGTGATAGTATTCGTGGAGTTCACGTTTGCCCCGAGGTAAACAAACGTCTTCACTATTTCAAAATTGTAGCTATCAATTGTGACGTTTTATCCTAGGTGGTGTTCGGCGTATCGTTTCCTGCTCGACACCATATATTTCGTCTTATCCTCATTTACAAGCTCGTTTCGCCTGTTCTTCAATTGCCGTGAAAGCTTCCACTACGCCACGTTGAGAAGGCGCGACGATGTTGATGTCGTCTGAATATCTCAACAGTTGGACTGACTTGTAGAAGATAGTGCCTTCAGTGTTTATAGCTGCTCGCTGCACAGATTGAAGAAATCACACGACAGCGCATATCCTTGCCGAAATCCGGTGCAGGTTTCAATGGCTCGCACGAGAAAGCGAAGAATGAAAATACACCGAAAAACACTTGAACAATTATGTCATAACTTTCGTATGACATGTTGGAATGACTGGATAGCACAGTTGGTAGAGTGCTGCCCCTGGTTAGTGGGGTCCCCGGTTCGAATCCCAGCGAAAGCAAAGTTAATACGCAAAATTTGGTCCAGTCACCATTTGCCGTTGGGATCAAATGAACGGCACTATCACTGAAGTTGTCAATCGGTAGTAGTAGTCTGACTAGGGGTATCACAATGGACCAATATGGTATAAGTGTGCTGTTGAATGCACTAGCAGCCCGCCTACCTAACCTAACCTTCGTATGACATGTGTTCCAGAAATGAAGTATTACAGAGAGAGAGAATTTGTGTGCCTTTTTGACAGATATTCATGAATTTTTGACGGTTATTCACGAAATAACGTAAATATCGTCCTCTGATTGGTCAATTTGGTTTAGGAACACGTTATAAAAAACAGTTGTCAAAAATCTTAAGGGACAAGAGAGGTAGAAGGCGGGCATCTTTCACCAAAAGAATCACATTAACATGAAATTAAAAATAATTATGTATATATATAATAATATTATTAATAAATTAAATTAATGATGGCAACCAAAAACAAAGATGGCGTAATTTTTCCGATGTCACAACAAGTGCGACCAACTTCAGACCTTTAAGGCATTATACAACTCTTGAACACGGACCTTACGGCCTACTGGCAGTGTGTTGTCCATTGTGCCAATGTCAGGGAGCGTTAAGCTACCGTGTGATCTACTGCAGTTCCAAAACCAGCCTGATTCATTTGTGAAATCCTAACCAACACAGCGAAAGTCCGCCAGCACTATGAAGAAATCCTTTCCAAGAATATGCTTTATTTTCCTTGCAGGGCTGGATATTCCCAGATCAGATGTTGGATGGAATCTGTTTCTTCATCGTCTCTGCAGCTTTTGAAGAAATCGTTGTACGGTATGTTCAGTCGCATTACACAGTGGCACAGTATCAGATAAGGACTCCGATTAGCGTTCGCAATTAAAGCCGATCAATGATGTTGATCTCTTTTTGCTCAGCTTCGACCATATGGCCCTTGGTGGTGCTGCGGTATTCAGGCTGAGCCAGCTAGTCCTGGATCCATCCAGGGCTTAAGCTGAATAGCGTGAGAGAGATTTTCAGGGATCATCCCAGCTCTGAGATTTTTTTTCTCGAGGCTGTCAGCCCATTCATTGCCTAGGATTCCAGTTTGCCCGGATACCTAACAGACGGTCACTGAGTTCTTCGTATAGCTCTTAAGGTTGACTGTTATCATTTCCTGCTAGACAGTACCAAAATTCCTAGTCAGATTTTTGGCTTCGAAGGCACCTGAGCAATCTCCAGAAAGCAAAACTGGGAGCTAGCTTCAGCAGCTTCAGTGGCTCAGCAATCACTGTTGGATTACTTTATGAACCCCAAATTCAAATTGTGAAATTTTTCAAATTTAAGCCACAAAGCCATCAAAGAGAAAACGAGGTTCCTCGCTGAATTTTATTCAGTTTGACAGCATGCACCTTTCGTTGCCATAGGCTACTCAGTGAACTCTGTGCGCTGTGTTGAGATGGAGGGGGGATTCAGTTTTATCTTATTTTGTTCTTAGTTTGACGACTTCTGGTCTGAATGTGAGCTAATACTGACTGACCATTGTGTCCATCGGCCCTTGGTACGCTGCTTCTAGCCAAGCTTTCTTATGTCCACAATGATTTGATTTTAGTAACGGGGAGGTTCGATTTGGTCTATTCAGTGTCCATTGCAGTTTTGAAGAGATTCACATCCATATACATACCATATACGTGCCTGAATTTAGTAACAATAGATCCTGTCACTAAGGGACGACTGAAGCGTTTTCAAGCCGAAAACGTCTGGCGTTGAGAAACCAAAATTTAACCGATGATCACCATGCTCTCTGATAGCCAAGCAGCAGGGAAGGCCATATCATCATCATCATCATCAGACGTTCTGACATAGCAGCTAATTAGTTTATGCAGGTAGAGCATCAGTAAGATGTCTTCAGTGAATTAGGTAACCCTCTGCTGGGTACCGGGTCATACTGGAACCCTAGGCAATGAAAAAGTGGACAGTCTCGCGAAAAAGTATTCGGCGCTGGAAAAAAATTTGGACATGAACGGTTCTATAAGATGTACGAATTTGTAAGAAAACTTTCTGCCTGGCGACAGTCTACCACATAATATATAATACAGCCCGTTGAGGGCCAGGGCCTAGCTTCTCAGCAACCACTCGTGTTGTGCGTGCTATTGTTCTCTCACGCGTGGAAGGGACCTACAGTTTAATGCCGACTCCGAACGGCGTAATTGACAAGCTTTTTCTAGACAGGATAGTGACTGGAAAGAGGTGGAGCCGTGAATTATCAAGGGTGTAAAATTGGGGTATCGAACCTGGCACCCTCTGCGTAGGAATCGACGCACTAACCCACTACGCCACTGCGACCCACCCGCAGTCTACCATAGAGCAAGTAAAATAGGTCGGTTTTCATACCTTTTATAAACACTTTTCTTCATTGTTTTTTTTTTTCAAAATTAAAATTTTCTTTGGTCTCATTTGAATCTCGAAAAGATGAACGGAGCCTGTTTATATCTGTTCATCTTTGTAAGATTCTACTGGACAGTAAATATTTTTTTTTCAATTTTCAAATCTGAAATTGGAAATATAAGAGTTTTTCAATAAGGACTTCGTAACTTTTTTTTGTAAATAAAACGCAAGCCTTTTGAGATATTTCAAAAACTTTCTTATCGGCTTGAAGTGCAATCAAAACATTTATGAATGGAACCCAACTTCGTGGCCACCGCGGGCACGTGTGTAGCGGTCGAGTCGTGGGACCCAATTTTCAACGACTTGGCCACACATTTCGGTAGGAACGGCCGCCTTCAATGTTGGCCCCGATGCCTTCCATCCTCGTCGGCTTGTTGGCATAAGCCAGTGACTTAACGTAGCCCCATCAGAAAATTGTCAAGTGGCGTGAAGTCGCATGAACGCGGCAGCCAATCGACTGGTCCATTTCTTGAGGTAACATCCTCACCATACATACGATTGTAACGCGTACTGTGTGGCTTTTGGCACCATTCTGTTGAAACCACATGGCCCAAGTCCATATATTCCAATTCGGGCCAAAAATAATCGGTAATCAGGGCGCGACAAGGCTGACCATCGTCGACGAAAAAATATGACCCAATAACGCCGCCGGCATGCATACCGCACCAAACAGTTTTTGTTTGTGGGTGAAGTGGCGATTCATGAAGCACATGTGGATTTTCACCCGACCAATAACGCATATTTTGCTTATTGACGAACCCATTGAGCCAGAAATGAGCATTATTTTAAAGTTGTGGTCACCGACTCCGAATTCCGGAAGAAAATTTATACAACTTGCAGACGTTGCTCGTTCGTGTACTTTACCAAGATGAAAATGTTGAGTTTACTGAATAAATTGTCTGTGACAGTGCGTTCACAAATTAAATTCAAAGCTGTCAAGTCCCTATTGGAAAACCCTTTATATGTGCACTAGATATCAGATCACCACTTAGTGAATAAGAACTGTTCCACAAAGTCATGTTGGTTTGGTTTTGCGTTGCAAGTCATTTTGGTATGCTTCGCCTATTTGATGTTTCTTCGGCCACGAATTTCTTGTCGGTGGTGGTATGTAGTTAAGGGTTGCTGCAATGCAACCAAAACTTTTTGGCGTATGTGTGTTGCGATAGTGGTTTCTGATCGCTGCACTAACCATGATCTTCCGTCTCCGAATATCATTTCGACAGCATACTCCGTACGAGCTCTGTCGTCTTTTATAGCGTCTTTAGCCTCCTCGGTAGTGGACTGATGTGTGTAGAATCTGCATTGGATAGGTATCGCGTTCAGTTTAAAATCGATGGCATCCTTGTGTGACAGCTACAATTTTTCTTTTCGCATTATTTTGTTTTTAATAGTTCCCTCTAGTAAATCGCTCGATAGAGGGTGATGAGATAAATATTGGCCGTACAACCAAGGATGGTCTGATTTCCCATTTCGGACCAACAATATTCCTGATGTATGCCTGTCCGTTGGTCGCCGTGGCGTAGTGGGTTAGTGCGTCGACTCCTACGCAGAGGGTGCCAGGTTCGATACCCGAATTTACCACCTTTCATACTTTCACGGCTCCACCTCTTTCGAGTCACTGACAATGCTCAAAGAGTATATCCTGTCTAGAAAAAGATTCTCAAACTTGGCCGTTCGGAGTCGGCATTAAACTGTAGGTCCCCGCACAACACGAGTGGTTGCTGAGAAGCTAGGCCCTGGCCCTCTACGGGCTGTAGCGCCACCCACATTATTATTTTTATTATGCCTGTCCGTTGTGTTTCCAGCTTAATTTGTCGGTTATAATACCTAGGTATTTGGCGTGATCGATCGTGAAAGTTAGTTCTTTCCCTTTCATGTTTGGTTATGATGAATTGATGAGTCTTACATTTATTTGACAATCTCGTTGACTGCGGTTTTCTATCTCACTTCAACCGACAGGAGAACACTTAGTTTCTTTCGCGAAGATTGTAAGGGAAGCAATCCTCCCTCTAAGATTCAGAGATTCAGAGAACACATTTCTGCTCACATTAGAAATTCCCAAAAGTCTCCTATTCAAAGCCTTTTAAGTCCTTCCTCACATCTCCCATACCGATCATTCAAGCAATTCGCATCGAATACCACGCCACACTGCCACAGAAAAGAAAGAAGAAGAAATAAAAAAGCAGAAATGCCAAACACAAACACCAGCTTTCCCCATATTTTCTAATCCCCAACAAAGACACAAAACTCGACCCAGCCTATGCCCGAGGCGCTGCCGCAGATGTGTGCGCCCCCTAGACGAGGGGGGGTGCCCTGCCAAGAAAAGTGGAAAACTGCATTATTAGCCGGCGAGGCCCAAAGAATAGGCGCGCACACAACTAAATTGATCGCAAAAAAGGAACCACAAGCTGCGCTGTGCTGTGAGCAACGCATCGCACAGACGGGACACATTCAGGGGCCCACTTAAAAACACTGACATGCTCTTGATGCACATATTAAGTACCTAAGCGCTCCTGTCTCAGCCGCCTGCTCAACCGCCGCACCGCACTGACCACAGCGCAATGAATTATTAATCATATTCGCTCATCATTCCCATAATGTTTTATTGATAGGCAGGCAGCCGGCCAGCTTGGGAGACGCAGCAGCCAAGTCGATAGTCGATAGTCGAGAGTCGAGAGACGCCCCAGAAGGTGGTTTGATTGAAAACGTTTTATGGGGTCTGGCCGAGCTCCCGTGCACACTGTGGACAATTAAATTTCTTTCTTCGGCCTCGGGGTTTTTCCCTCCCCTCGGAGAAATGATAGACAAGCACGATGGCACAATGGCACGATGACGATGTAAAGACCGAGAGACTATCGACTGAATTCCCCAAGTCCCTCGGTCCCATTCCTCCCCGCCGCCGCCGCGCCGGACTCTAGGCCTAATTAAATTTCAAGTCATGTCCAGATCTGCGATTTATGCGGCAGTTTCCTTCATTTTTTCCTCGTTTTTTGCGGAATTTTTCTCACATGCATCCAACATGGCAATTCATCATAACTTTTAATGGGAAAGTAATTAATAATAGTTCCTTGGGCCGGGTTTTGAGCCTGCTGACGACTGCCAACTGGCCGTTGTTGGTGCTCTGCTGGACTCAACGTCGACGTTGTCGGCTGGTAACAGGCCTTCCTGACGTATTGATGGCCGAGGCAATTAATGGATCAATCGTACTCAATGAACCGGATGGTCAATGCGAAGCGATGGACTGCAAGTTCCTCGTCTCGTCTTGTTTCGTGTTTGTTTTTGCGATCGCTGTTGGCTGGGCTTTGAAAGGCGTTGTGTTGACCGGCAATTAATCGAAGGTTTCCTTTTTAATTAATTAATTTATGAACACCGACAGCGAAACGCTATGGACTGTGCATTCAAAGTGGGGCGGGTTTTTCATTCAATGTCTGCTTAAGGGTATCTGGATCCGGTCGGGTGAAGGCTGGCAGTTGAATGCTTGGGAGTGGCTCTCAGTTAGGGTTTCGCCCTTTCGATGTGACAGAAGGAATTCAAAATCAATTGGGGTGTAGTCAAGGCGCAAGCCAGTGGTTGTGAGAAGGAGTTGGTACTCAAGCAGTTTGAGTTATGGTGGAAAGTGTGCCCGCACTATTTCCTTCGCAATTGGTTCGTGTCGGTGCTTAGCTTGTAGTAGGGATATTCATGTGCAGAGGGTGCTGCTTAACTTTTTAAGCAGCAATTAGATGAGACACATTTTTCATTTGTGTTTACATTGTTTTCGCTGTCGGACATTGAGCACGATGTAGTCCGCAGTCGTAATTTGAAATTTAATGGTATTTCCTCCCTATTTTCTGTGTTAAACAAATAAAATTAGAACAAAATTAAAGGGTTTTTATTGAAAGGAACTACCAAGCCACTCGATCAACACTCACCGTAATCGACATTAAATTACCAATATTTACAACTTAGCGTAACCAGGCGAGTTTGTGGATTTTTTCCAAGCAGCTAGGCCAGTTCGTCTGGGTTTGTCAAGCAGTCGCCTACCTGTTGGAGTCGCATTCAAGACAATCTTCGGAAGTCGTGGGTATCGTGACCGACCACGTGACCGAACAATCGAAGCATAGCACTTTCCGTTCGAAGAAGCATTCCGCCCAATATTAAATACGTTTATTTGGGACAGGGAACATGAGATAACGAGAGATGTATTCAACGTGTTTTTACGTTGTAGCTTACACTTTACATTTTCTCTGCCTAAATGCCTTACACTACTTCAGCGTAATCTATGTATTTATGGCACATATTCGTTATGGAGTACACCGAAAAGTAGTACACCTATTCAAGAAACAAACACTATACAACATACAATCACCAGACCACAAAATGAGTACTCTGTTTGATTTCTCTCTGCTTCATGAGTGCTCAATGAAAAATGAAACGAGTACCCTTATAGCCAGAAATGAAGTATTACAGAGATGCCCGACTTCTACCCCTCTTTCCCCTTAAGATTTTTGACAACTGTTTTTTATAACGTGTTCATAAACCAAATTGACCAATCAGAGAATGGCATTTACGTTATTTCGTGAATTACCGTCAAAAATTCATAAATATCTGTCAAAAAAGCACTCAAATTCGTCGATGGACTAGGTTGCAATCGACTGTGAAGTCGACTATCTCTGTAATACTTCATTTCTGCTTATAGCTGTCTAAAATACACTGAGTACACCCATTCAAAATAGGGATAGCCGGCTGCTTAGTCTGTCTCTTGGTGGCGAAACTGGATTATTAAATGATGTTCGGGATCTGTTTGGTGCTATTTAAGGTACACAGAAATGACCCAACTATATCAAATGAACATTTACAGTACTACCTCCTTAATGCAAAAATTTTACCTACGTCAACATCAATTGCACTGTGGCAAGCCAGATGGGACACCACAACCAAAGGCAAATGGACTTATAAACTGATGCCCACAATAGAAGCCTGGACAATGAGAGATCACGAGAACTGCAAATCCCATATCACATAGTTCTTGTAGGGCCATGGAGGTTACCGGAAATACCTCCATAGATCCGGTCACGACAGCTCACCCACCTGTCCAGAATGCGTGGGCGAAGATGAAGACTCAGAGCACGCAATATTCCATTGCAGACACTATGCCGTGGCAAAGCAAGAACAAGTTTACCAATCCCGAGCTCCTAGTTGGCCATATGACGGAGTCAGCTGATAAATGGCTGGTGACCTGCTTCTTTAGAACGAGCGTGCAGATCGAGCTAAGAAGGCTCCAAAAAGAAAGAAAACCGAACTGAACAAAATAAAGATCACATAGCGTGATATGCTAACCAGCCCCGCGAAGTAATTCCTAACGGCAGGTTCGCGGGATGACTGGTAGAAGTGTGCAGAGGTGCGGTTTAGAAAGTTGGTGCGAGGTTCCTTTTTCCTATAAAAATATCCCGTGAATCGTTCATGCTGATAGCATGGGTTAGCAGTATCTTGCAGAAGATTCCACATCCATTGACGCAAACCATAAAAGAAAAACAAAAAAAAAGGACAACCTCCCTAATTCGAACACTTATTCGAACGAGGGCATGGGCCTGTGCATCCAGGGAAAAGTTGTTGACTGCTCTCAACTTGGCGAGATGCCAGCAACGATCCCTGTTAAATGCACAGGTCAAGTTGACATACAGCCTCCTCGCGGCGCGCCCTCTGGATAGCCTTTAAAGCAACCGCTTAGAAATGAACTAATGTATGCAGTGGCCCCCTTGTCCAGGGCTTGAAACCAGGACCCGGTCCTCCAGGTTCGGGGGTTGCGCGTGGGGTTAACTTCCCCACCGTGTAAAAAATTATTAGTTCAGAAACGACGAGAAGCCATGGACAACGAAATAAGTACAACGATTTTCGGTTCCGCACGTGGAATGTGAGGTCCCTGAACAGACCACGTGCAGCCGATGAACTTGCGGAAGCCCTCGAAGCTTATAAGGCAGATATCACCGCCATTCAGGAGGTGCGGTGGGATGGGCCGGGCAAAAAGAGGATGAAAAACTGCGATATTTACTTCGGCGATTGCTACAAAGAGCGAAGGCAACGCTTATTCGGATGCGGGTTTGTTGTTCGAGGCAGACTTAGGCAAGAAGTCTTAAGCTTTAAATACATAAGCGAGCGCCTCATAACAATCCGCATTAAGGCTACATTCGGCAACATCAGCCTGATATGCTCCCACGCCCCAACGGAGGATGAAGATGACGATAGCAAAGATGACTTTTACGATCTCCTAGAAAGAACAAACGATCAAGCCCCAGCTACGACACCAAGATCGTTCTAAGCGATTTCAACGCAAAGCTGGGCAAGAAGACATCTTTGTCCAGAGAAGACATCTTTGCTAGAGTCGTCGGGAAGCACAGCCTGCACTACACCACATCCGATAACGGACTCAGGCTTTTGGACTTCGTAACGGGGCGAAACCTCTTTGTAGCCAGTACGCGGTTCCCTCACCCCAACATCCACAAAGGGACCTGGAGGTCTCCTGATCAATCAACCGTCAACCAGATTGATCACATTGCGATCGAAGACTGTAGCCCCACCAGAAGAAGAAGAAGAAGTTCTTCGAAGGCTCCACTCCTCGAAATCCTGTCAAAATTTGTACGCCGTAATTCGAAATTTTGTTCGTCGCTTCTTTGCTGAGTGCTTAAACAGTTACAAATCGTTAAGTATTTTCTTAGAAAGTTTAGGGTAAAACATTTTTACGATGAAGACGTATCGATTCCAGTTCAGTAGGCTGTGAATTTTTTGAGACAAAGTAAAATTCCAAGCATTTTCGTCAGACATAATTTATTCCTTAATTCATTCCTTCTTATTTCCACAAATAAATGCATTTTACTGCATAAAACTGCTTTTTCATCTGAAATATTGACTTTGAAAAAAGTATCCAGTAATTCGAAAACCGCCGTAATTCGAATTACCGAGGTAGTACTGTATTAACATCTCCATATTCTTCTTCTTCTTCTTCCAGCCGGCACGATCTTAAGCCAGCTGTTTCCAACTGCGCGCACCAAGTTGATTGAGGTCCTTCTTCACCTGGGCGCGCCATCGGTTCCGTGGGCGTCCTCTATTGCGATGTCCCACTGGTTCGGAGTCGAAGACTTTTCGGGCAGGAGCAGTCTTGTCCATTCGGTCTAAATGACGCCTTGTTGGACTGAAGTCGCTTTACATCTCATACAGCCCGTTTTTATATCTAACCGTCAACGGAGACCGGACCAAAGATTGAACGCAGAACTTTGCTCTCGAAAAGACTAAGTGCTTCTTCATCGGCTTTTGAGATTGTCCATGCGTCCTCGCCGTACAGCAGGACTGGGAAGATCACAGTCTTATATAAAGTCAGCTTGGTCCTTCGAGAGATGGCTCTACTACTCAATTGCCTCCTGAGCCCAAAGAAACAGGGATTGGCAAGAGTTACTCTGCGTTTAATCTCGGTACTGGTGTTGTTCGTACTGTTCACTTGCGAGCCGAGGTAGACGAAGTCCTTGACTACCTCGAAGTTATAGCTGCCCATCGTGACGCTCTGTACAAGACGTCGATGTTGTGTGTCCTTTCTCGATGACAGCATATACTTCGTTTTGACCTCGTTCACCACTAAACTCATTTTGGCCGCCTCCACTTTAAATCAGCAAACGCTTCATTGACGGCTCGCTGTGTTCTGCCAATCACGTCAATGTCGTCCGCGTATGCTAACAGTTGTACGGACTTTTGGAAGATCGTGCCTCTAGTGTTGGCGTGTGAGTCTTGCACGATCTTCTCCAGGATGATGTTAAAGAAATCGCATGACAGCGCGTCGCCTTGTCGAAAACCTTTTTTGACATTGAAGGTCTCGGTGAGTTCGTTACCGACCTTGATGGAGCAGCGAGAATTCTCCATCGTCATCCTGCACAACCTGACGAGTTTGGCAGGAATGTCAAAACTAGACATGGCGTTGTATTGCTCGTCTCTATGCACGCTGTCATATGCGGCCTTGAAATCGACGAATAGGTGGTGGGTGTCGATCTGCATTTCTTGGGTTTTGTCGAGGATCTGCGGCAGTGTGAAGATTTGGTCGATGGTGGACTTCCCCGGCCTGAAACCGCACTGATAAGGACCTATCGGGTTGTTGACGAATGGTTTCAGGCGCTCACACAAAACGGCAGAGAGGATCTTATAGGCGATGTTAAGGAGACTTATCCCTCGGTAGTTGGCGCAGTCAAAGGGGTCTATTTTCTTGTGGGTCGGCCATACGATACTGAGATTCCACTCATCGGGCATACTTTCTTCCGACCATATCTTACAGTTAAGCTGGTGCATGCGCCCAACCAGATCATCTCCAGCTGCCTTAAACAGTTCCGCAGACAGTCCGCCTGCACCAGCAGCATTACTTCGTCTAGGTCGGGGGGATGGAATTCTCGTCGATTTTTGTGGAACATTCTGCCTGACAGCGGTATTGGGGTCTGGGTGCTGGCTAAGCCCTATGGAGATAGTAACATTTTTGACCTTTTTCCTGGTGACGTCGTACAGCACTCCACGGACAATACCGTGCCCATACTTAATTTATCAAACGTCTTTGAGACCCTAATCCCGGATTGAACGGAGTTGTAGGACGGGCAAGTGTAGACGGATGCTGACTGGGTAATGTACACAGACGGCTCCAAATGAGCAGCAGAGTCGGAGCCGGTGTATTCTCAGATTCCCTTAACACTTCGAAAGCCTGCAGACTGCCAAATAATTCCAGTGTTTTCCAAGCAGACTTTTCCGAGAAGTGTGTCGACAAGCCAAAATATAACCTCAAATCCTGTCAAAACAAAATGTGGCCAAATGTTTTGACAACCAAGCTGCCATCAAAGCTACACCACCCACTCCAAGCTTGTAGAGGAATCCTAGGCCGAACTATCTTCATTGCATGGCCAATTCAATATAACCCTCATCTGGGTTCCTGGCCACAGTGACATTCCAGGGTATGAGAAGGCTGATGAGCTGGCGAGGCAAGGTTTTACCCTTCAAAGGATTGCTGGCAGAGGAAGTTCCTGTTCCACTACAAGTAGTCAAGGCAAGTATCTATAAGCACTTCCTTCAAATAGCCAACCATAGGTGGGCCAATCTAACAAACTGTGCCACATCAATAAAAATTCGGCATGAGTATAACCGATCCAGAACACACGATATCGTATGATTGGTGGCGGTCTGTTTAGTCTGATTAGGTTTCCCACACAACTCATGAGAGGGAAACCATACCACATTTCCTCTGTAACTTCCCTGCACTTGCTAGAGCCAGACAGCGGGCACTTGGTTGCCCATTCTTCATCTCACTTGACGAGATTTTTCTAAGGATGTCTGTGAAATAATGTCCTTTGAAAAAATCCTCAGATTGGTTGTAGCGGTATGTCATTCACACCCAGTTCTCCCCCATTTTTTATAAATTAGAGCGGTTGCATTAAAACGGCAGACAGTGCTATTTCGGTCCTCCACGAACCACCACTATTACGTACCTGTCGTATCGGACCAAACTAAATACAGTTAAAATGAAAAGATTTCATACTAAAAAAAAGTTGTACGAACAGTCTTGTGATTGATTGACCCCGGTTTCTGGATTCCGGGCCACCACGGGATCACGGCAAATAAAATCACGGCAGGGATCAGAGCAGACACTCTCATGAACTGAACCTCCGCTGGGACTAGCTGTGTCCTTGGTTAGGGCTTCCATCGATGGTTGGAGCTCTCGAGAGCACAACCGGAGGTGGTATGACTCTCCAGGATGTAGACACCTCAAGGACATGCCCCTAATCGTTTGTATAAATCAGCGGAAATATTGTTATGTCTTAACAGAAAAGACTGCAGACAGCTTACCGGCGTACGAACGGGGCAGTACACTTTCGCCAAACACGCAAGGGGTCAAACCCTGCGACGCCTGCTGAGAAGACGACGACACTGCAGAGAACTTCCAGTGGAACCGGCAGGTTTTCGGTGCAGATGTGGTGAGTGCTGATGATGTAGCCTACCCACCACAGAACCGTCTGCTCGTCTTTCTTCGCCAAGACCAAGAAATTCTAGCAAAAGTAAGAAACGACTGGATGGCGCAGTTGGTAGCGTATCTGCCCCTGGTTAGTGGGGTCCTCGGGTTCGAATCCCAGTGAAAGCAATGGTAATACGCTTTTATCTGGCTTTCAAATCTGGTCCAGTCATCATTTGCCGTTGAGATCAAATTAACGGCACTATCACTGGAGTAGTCAATCGGTAGTAGTAGTCTGACTAGGGGTATCACAATGGATCAATATGGTTTAAGTGAGCTGGTGCACTCACTAGCAGCCCAACTACCTAACCTAACCTACCATAGGCTGTCTGTCCAGTTTTTGAGTCTGAGTGCTCAAGTGTAGTGTTAAGAACGCCCTGACAAATAAATATAGGGAATTCTTTTGATATTATCGGGCATGAAATACAGTCCAGCACCCTTAGCTTTTCATATTCGTTCCAACACCCACGACCCCGCCCTTCGGCCGTAGAATTGGAACGGCAGCGTATGTTAAGCATTGAATTCCGATCTTGACAGCATAATTAACTGGGGAATGAATCAATGCTTCAAAAACTCAATGCTGTCTGCTGTCACTCAAGCGAACCCTTCATAATCAGCCATTATCCATGAATGGCGCTTGTGTCGATGAAACCGGAAAACTTTCCATCCTTGGTATGTGTGTCAACACAACACTTAGTTGGAGCGATCACATATTTGAGGTCGCCAAAAATGCTGTGAAATGTTTGGGTTTCCTTAATCGATGCAAGAAATATTTCACCCCTTCTGATTTTGCTTTAATTTATAAGGCGTACATCCGCCCCAAGCTTGAGTATAACGCTCATATCTGGTCTGGTGCCCCCAAGACCACACTGCACCTACTTGATAGAATCCAAAAGCGAGAGATAAAACTTATAGGAGACAGAGTCATTAGACTCGCTCGAACATCGACGTACCGTCTCTTCTTTGTCCGTGTTTTATCGTTATTTTAACAAACGATGCTCAAGTGAGTTAGCCAACTGCATTCCTCCTCTCCATGAATTCACCCGCAATACTCGTCTCGCCAGGAATGCCCATCAGTATACCCTTAAGCCTACTTTCGGACGGACAGTTAAATTCAGAGACTCGTTCTTCAGCCGCACTGCACGGATATGGATTGCTCTTCCCAACCTAATATTTCCCATAGACTACAACCCGCAGATATTTAAGACCAATGTGCACAGGTACCTCCTCTCCCTTTCTCCCTCTATACCTTCGGCCCGTGCTGTGTCTTGACCCCGGACACATAAGGGTATTAGCAATGCCTTGAGCACGCGCAAATTACAAAAAAAAAGTTTATCAATGCAAATCTTCAAGATATGGAAAACGTCGTTGTATTCCATCATTTCTAAAGACACAATTCCTAAGTCTTTGCCTGGTTATGTTTCAGAGACTATTTAATAGTCAGAATAAGCCGCTTATAGCTTATATTATTGCATTGTCAGTTGTTTGTTCGAAATTCACTCGCATAACAAAGTGTCGTATATAATTCTATTAAACGAAAGAAAGCGAAAACTCGGGCAGTAAAAGATAGAAATGCATCAACGTGTTGATTCCGAGATTATGAACCGAGCATTTGAACCGAGATACGTTTTGAAACATTCTGAAGGCATTCCCACTATTTTTTTTTCGTCTTGACGGTACCATTCGATCCACACTTAAATAAAATCCAATTGTGTTTAAATTAATTATTTTCTCTTTATTTATACTAATAATCATTTTTATATAGCATCATCTTCATATATATAAATGGTCGAAGTTACTTATTTTCATGTTTGTTGTTGTTTTCTTTTTCTTTTTGTTTTTGTTTTTTTTTTTCATTAATGTTAAGTTGCATTATGTCTGTATTGTTGTTATTTTTGTAAACTTAGTTATTTGAGTTCCCTTTAACTTTATCATTTGTTTAATTTTTTAAAAGAAAACTTATTCAATTAGATTACTATAATACGTTTTGTGCTTTGTGGTTTTTCTTTTATCATTATGTTGTGTTCATTTTGTTTAAAGTTTAAATTTAATGAAACAATACACTGCGCGTTATTTTTATTTTTTCTTCATCATCTTGATTTGTTTTTGAATGCATTACTTTTCTTTTTTTGTTGTTATATTTTTTTTTGTTTTTTTCGCCTACTTACGGTTTACTTAACATTTTACAATCCTAAAACATGTAAGGTGTAATATTATTTTAAATAGTTATTTTATTTTTCATTATTTTATGTATAATCGTTACATACGTGTCTCTGTTGGTTTTTTTTTCTTTTTTGTTTTTTGTGTTCTTGTCATGCAACAATTATACTTGTGTATAAATTTAACAATTTATGATTTACATAATTTTAATTCAAAGTATTCCTATACACGTCAAAACTGAAGAGATTGTTGTTAGAATTTTAATAAATTGGTTTTAAATTATTTTTGTTTTTTTTTTTTTAATATAATTTTGTATTAATCGCGATTATTGCAGTTTTTGTTTTTCTTATGTGTGAGTTAAATTTACAATTTGTTTGTAGATGTTGTTGTTTTTAATCTTATAAATATATTTATATTTAAAGGGATGTATAAAAGTTTAAAAGTTCTTCTTATTTCTTATTTGCATTTTATTTTATTTTTATTTATTTATTTTTTGTAAAACATATAAAAACAACTTAACTGTCAACACTTAAAGGGCAACTTAAAATTTAATCAACAAGAGAACTACGATTTGTGTTTTTTTTTTTTTGTTTTTGTTTATTTAACTTTATCCTTCAAACAATGTTTTTTGTTTTCTTTGTTGGTTTGTTAAATGTTTTAATTTATTTTATAAACTATATGTTAATGTTATTATTAATTTCTTAAGTATCACGTGAATTATGATTACAATTTGTTTTGTTTATTTTCATGTGTCACTTATGAAATGTAATGAAGTTTACTTGTTAAACACGACATCTATACACATTAATCATTTTTTTTTTCTTGTTTTTGTTATATTTTTTTTATTTTTCTTTTTTTGTTAAGAATTTTGTTTTTGTTTTATCGAATATTCACACTTCGTTTTTGGTTTTCATTTAGTTCTATTTTTGCTTATTTAAATTGTTTCTTCTTAGTTTGTTATTGTTAAGTGAAGAGAATTATTTTTTTGTTTTTGTTTTTGAAACTGTTGGTCAGTGTGAAGGAAAATACAGAATTAAAATATTCAAGAAAATTTGACTATGATCGGACTTAGGAAAAAGGGAAAGTTGCTGGTTTAAATTTTGATTTTTGAGGAAACTCTTAACGGATTGCCTTGAATTGGAAATGAAAGGAAGTATATTTCTACCTTGTGACCATGTCAATGATAACCATGAAAACATGAGACGAGTTCGAGCTTGTCGTCTCCTAATCTCGCAAAAAATACATTTGTTGCACTGGACTTTCTCCCAGCTTATCTGTTAAATTTTGTCTAGTCTGTGAACACCAGATTATACTTTTTAGTCTAAAAACTCCTGAAATTCATGGCTCAGAGTCTTACATGCATCTCAGGAACCTGTGCATTACCAGAACGAAGCTTCTAGACATATATACTTTCACTGGCCTAATTCACCTACTGGAGGTTGTTATGGTTGACGCGACATCCGAGTTCGACCTAGTTTGTGCAGAAATCAATTGTTTACCGACTTCGAACGCCGAAGTTTGGCGAAGCTTTTGTATATCATTCCGCTAATAATTTCCTTCAGGAAACATCAAATTCTGATGCTACTCTGTCTGGTTACTAGTTATAGGTTACGTGCCGTGACATTCATTACAGTCACTCCTAGCTACCTACTAGAGCCCCAGATTCTGAGCGTTAGATATGAGATCTTACACATGATCGACGCCACATTAAAAAAGTGTAAGTGAAATTGGAAGTCACGCGGAACGATATAGATCAGTTCACGTACGCATACTTAGTAAACGTGTAATTAATTCACGTGATCACGTACGTTTCTGTTCACTACATTGAAAATGAGGACGTGTGATGGCAATGGGATATCTTTCTTCTTCTTTACTTTGCAAACTGGAGTTATACATTTTAAATCTTAGAATTTCACGTGTAATTACTTTCAATTATTAGTTTAAAAATGTTAGAATCTGTTTGGCAATGTATCATCTGTCAGGGGAGGAATGAGTCACCTTCTGTTCAGCCTCTTACCACCAAAGTACGAAAGATTCCTCAGAGATTTGTGAGGATTGAGTCGTGTGAGGCATTGCTGCAGAAAATGATCGATGTTCCTGCCGTCTCTGTATACTATCGGAAAACCACAGTCAAGGTATGCGTCTTGGAATTATTAGCAGATGAAGAAGAAACCCGTCGAGATTGACTTTCTTAGTTTTCGTTTGATGAAGTTACACTACTCCCTGGATATAAACAAACCCTTTATTAGCAACAAATTATATTCAGCTGAGATTGACCTGCTTATACACAATTTTATGCCAGTCGGGGATACTGTACGTACTCAATTTGTGACCTTAAACAAGACTTTAAGGCCTTTGAAACTATTTGATAACATTATCAGAAAAAACTCAACAAATGCGATTTTGTGTTAAGGAAACGAAACGACATGTGTCTGTCGGTTGAAGTTGAAGACTAGGGGAATTGCTGAATTACTCAATATTAGATGGATTCTCGTCTAAACATCCATTCTTATATTTCAGATCGTTTGACATTCGATAGATCTCAAAGAACTTTGTTATCAGTTCAATAAAATCTAAACCTATTTGACATTCCCCTCCACAGAGGTGGAATATGGTGGTTTCTTTGAGTTCACTCTCAAGTTGTGAGATTTTTGACTCAACAATCATACACCTATTCTCTAATATGGGCTGAGCCTCAGCCTTCGAAGTCACATTTTGAGTACCGTCATATATTCCCCCTAATTCACATAGTCACCAAAGAAAATGTGTCACTTATATTCTTTTAGTCAGTTTATGTGACTTTTGTCACCCTTACGACGATCACACTTCATGAAATGTGATTAAGGTAATACATAGTATCGCGGCGAAAGTGATAAAAGTCACATAAAGTCACTAAGAGAATACAAGTGACACATATTTTTGGGTGACGTCTATGAGAATAAGGGGGAATATCTGACGGACGCATTCCGGTGAATACAAATTTGTCAATTTTGGGGTGACACGACTAAGAAATCAAAAGAAATCATGTTGCTAAAGCTGGATTTAACGAACAAATACATCCATAACAACAAAATGACTGAAGTATCCTTGGGGACTTCATTTCAGAGTTCAAGTCCCTAACTTTATGGTAAATTGGACCCAACGCGTTGGTTTAAGTCGACTGCCTATGTGAGGAGCTTGTTTTTCGATGATAACCTTGCCCTTTATCCCGGAACCAAAGACTGTGATAAAAGAAGGTTCATCTGCAACAACGATATTTTGCAATTGACATCGATGATCGATGAGTTTGTCGATTATGCAGACTGTGGAGATGGAGTTATCGAAGCTTCAACAACTGGGGTGTCAAGCTGAATATTGACTCGATTTATTGATCTTGTTAACTGACAAAATTAGCTCCGTCACTCGCAAAAAATTGGGAAATGTCATTGAAATCCCCAAACTTTTGTATAAATTAACGAATTCCTTGAAAATCGACTGCAAGCTCTTGAATTTTTGCCATATTTTTTGCAAAACGTTCCAATAGTGTTTGTCAGACAGCGAGTGTCGAAACATCGCAAACTTAATTTACCGATTCTATATTCTCACAAGAATGTGTTTTGCAAATAATTGAAGTCAGCACTGAATACACATCTTCAGCCAAGACTGCTGTACCCGTCATTCATAAGAAAGATACAATTTCGTTCAAGATCCATTTGTTATGTTGGAAGTTCTACAGACACTTCTGTCAACATTTAAGCTTAATTTGGCTCCCACATTCGGACCTTTAAAGAGATCAGATATTTATACAAACATTTTCTACATGACTCAATATGCATTTGTAGGCTTATCCTCAACACATCCTGCATGTCTGCCTTGTGCCTGCAATACGAGCCGGGTCTTGACCTTGACGCGCCTGCCATATTGCGGAAGATAATAAACCCATTAACATCTTCCACTCAAAAGAAAAACGAATACCAAAACTTTCCCTTTGATCCCAAGCCAAATCTGAAAATTTGGAAGAGTTCTACACTTAAGGGCTTCCAAACCAAAAACATATTCCACCCCTCTGATCAATAGAGTCCCTCCCGCGTAACAGAGCCATCAACGGAGTTTTTTTTTTTTTTTGCTTTCGTGTTTTGTTTTACAATTAATTTATTCACAAAACCCCTTCAACTAATAAGATCTCACAATTTGTTTGCTTTGTTATGTTAATTCATTTAAATTATATATGGCTTTTATCTGGCAGTGTTTTTTTTTTTTTTGTTTTATACAATTTTTTCATTTATATGCATTTTTTTTTTGGTTTTCTTATTTTTTTTTTACAAAATTTAAAGAAAAAAACTAGTCAGTTAAACAAACAAAAAACATTAAATTTTCTCTACAATTCTAAGAGAAGATCAGCGTCAGAGAATGAGAGAAAGAGAATAAATCTAAATACACACTTGAACAAAAGAAAATAAAATCCGTTTTGTTGACTTGTTTTCTTTGTTTGTTTACTAAGCACCAATTTATTCAGAAATGTCATTGAGTTTTGGGAATGAAAAATGCAAGAATACAAAAAACAAATCAATCCGTTCAATTTTTCTTGTCTAAAAACAAATAACAACTGAAAAACAGAACAAACAAACAAACAACAATTTTAGTCTTTAATTGAAAATAAATAAAAATCATTTATTTACAAAAATACTTCGATGTGTATCCATTACTCTTATATATTTTGTTTATAATAATTAAATTGCAATTTATAAATTGTGTGTGCAAAATACAGGACGCATGTTCTTTGTTACTTTATGGAAAATATATTTTCTATACACAATTTTATTTTGTTTACTTTTCCCCTTTTGTTTTGGTTTTTTTTTATAAGAAAATTATTTGACAATTAATTAAAATTATGCGCAATCAATATGACTGTCACAATCACATTAAATTAAAAAAAGAAACAAGAAAACTAAGTAAAACTAATTTATTTGTTTAATTATTATTAATTTCCTTTCTTTGTTGTTTTTTTTCTTGTTTTTGGTATAACCGTAGTTTACTTGACTAGAGAAACAAATTTATTCGTATAACCAATTAACAAAATATAATCAATAACTTAAATTAATTAATTTATCTTTCGTTTATTGTTTGGTGCGCTTATATGGTGACGTTTATTTTTTTTTTTGTTTTGTTAATTTTTTTACATGTTGATTGTAAGTTTCTTCACAAGTTTTACAAAATGAAAGACTTTTTTTTTTAGCTACTCTATTCGATTTTTATTTAAACTAATAAAATAAAAAAATGCGTTTTTCATGTTGTTTAAGTTAAGTATAAGATTTTCACAAATTTAATATTGCTTTGCTTTGTTAAGTTCTTCCTTCGTGGTATTTGGTTTCTTTACATATACATATAACTAAATGGTGACTGCTTTTAAATAGATTTACTCTAGATTAATTTTTAGCCAATTACTAACTAAAATTAGAGGTGTTTTTTTTTGGGATTTTTTTTTGTTTTGGTTTCTGTTGGTTTCTTTTTTTTTTTTTTGCATAAACTTTTCTTTTTTTTGTTAATTTTTATTTTTTATTTAAGTTAAACTCAATCTTAGCTTAGTTAGTAGTAGTTGTAGAGAGATTTTCTGTTGGATGTTTTTTTTTTGTGTTTTGTTTTTATTTGGTATTTGTTGTTGCTAATTCGAATTGTCTTTGTTTCCAAGGCTTAGCTGGTTCTAAGTCGGACTCTCAGTTCTCGATCCGGATGCTGATGCACCTTCGGGCAGTTGTGCAAGTGATTTGAAGAGTTGCGAGTTAATAAACCTTGAAAAGAGAGATGGATTTAAAATATCTGGGTGCATAAATTTAATATAAAATGACAGTGAGAATATGTCAACGGAAGACCTATCGGAAATGTAGAAGTGGTGGAGAGACGGCGGAGAGTGAAATACGGCAGTTGGGGAGAGTTGACCCACATTGTCGGAAATACAACGCTGTGGCGCGTAACCGCTGTTGAGGCACAATGTTCCACAAGGGGATACAGGAACTAAAGGAGAAGACAAGACTAGAGGGATTCAAGTCAAATTAAGGCATCGATTTTTTTATTTACTATAAGGTGGCCAGATAAGAATGATAGCAAGAATTTAAGCACAGCAATAATGGCGCAAGACGCACAACTTTTTTTTTTTATAATTTGCGCTTGCTCAAGGGATTGCTAATACCCTTATGTGTCCGGGGTCAAGGCACAGCACGGGCCGAAGGTATCGAGGGTTGGAAGAGGGAAGATTATTCCATATCCGTGCAGTGCGACTGAAGAACGAGTCCCTGAATTTAACTGTGCGTCTGAAAGTAGGCTTAAGGGTATACTGATGGGCATTCCTGGCGAGACGAGTATTGCGGGTGAATTCATGGAGAGGAGGAATGCAGTTGGCTAGCTCACTTGAGCATCGTTTGTTGAAATAACGATAAAACACGGACAAAGAAGAGACGGTACGTCGAAGTTCGAGCGAGTCTAATGACTCTGCGATATTGCTGTTTTAGGGGCACCAGACCAGATATGAGCGTTATACTCAAGCTTGGGGCGGATGTACGCCTTATAAATTAAAGCCAAATCAGAAGGGGTGGAATATTTCTTGCATCGATTAAGAAAACCTAAACATTTCGCAGCATTTTTGGCGACCTCAAATATGTGATCGCTCCAACTAAGTGTTGTGTTGATACACATACCAAGGATGGACAGTTTTCCGGTTTCATCGACACAAGCGCCATTCATGGATAATGGCTGATTATGAAGGGTTCGCTTGAGTGACAGCAGACAGCATTGAGTTTTTGAAGCATTGATTCATTCCCCAGTTAATTATGCTGTCAAGATCGGAATTCAATGCTTAACATACGCTGCCGTTCCAATTCTACGGCCGAATGGTGGGGTCGTTGGTCTTTGAACGAATATGAAAAGCTAAGGGTGCTGTCATCAGCGAAGGAATGGATTGGATTAGAAGTAGCAGCGAAAAGATCATTTATAAAAATGAGAAAGAGTGTCGGAGACAGAACTGAGCCTTGGGGAACACCAGCATTTATTTGGTGGATATCAGACTTGAACCCATCCAAAACAACTTGAATTGAACGGTTCGAAAGGTAATTTTTAATCCGTAGAAGAAGAGATTCATCGATACCATAGGCACGCATTTTCGACAAGAGAGCTTGATGCCAAACTCTGTCAAATGCTTTAGAAATATCAAGCGCAACGATCTTGCTTTCGCCTGCAACGACTGGTTCCACTTTTCGGTGAGATAAGCTATCAGATACCATATTGTCGGTCATTAAGAAGCTTCCGCGATTCAAGATATTTCATAAGCTGACGATTTATCAGCGTGTGGTTTTCCCAGCGCTGAAGAACACCTCTTCAGAAGTTTACCATCCGGGCCAGCGGATTTGTGTACGTCGAGATCTTTCAGTACTCTTGAAACTGTACGAGTGCGGAAGTGGATTTGTCCCTTGGTGAAATCAACGCTCTCAAGTACAGGTGGAGACATATGGGAATCTGGCAGTGTTGAGCTGACTGCAAAATGAGCCGCATGCCGATTAACTTTGTCTAAGGAGCTGACAGCTGGAATGCCATTGTAAATGAGCGTGGGAATTGAAGACGAGGCGGAATTCTTTACGTTTTTTACAAATGACCAAAAGTTTTTGCTACCCTTGGGACATTGTAGCACTTTTTGGCTCAACTTTTGCTCATAAGAGAATTTCACACGTCTGATAGTTGCATTGCAGTCATTTCTGGCCCGTTTAAACTTCTTCCGGTTTTCCTCAGTAGGGTTGGTTTTGTATGTCCGGAAATTCAACTCTCTCATCCTAACAGCCTCTTTACAGCTCAAGTCATACCATGCGTTTGCTTTGGGCTTGATACTCTTCACTCTGTGAGGAATGAAGGTTCTCATGCCCAGCAGAAGAATATTTGTGATCACATCAGCAACGGCATCCACACGTCACTATGGAGGACGCAAAGTGACCAGTTAAAATTCCTATAGAAGTTGTTATGTTTGTTCCAATCGGCTTTCTCGTACAGCCAAACTGTTCTTTTAGGAATTTGTTCTCTAACTGTGTGTGGTGATAATGAGAATTTTGCTGATACGACACAATGGTCCGACGAGCCTAGAGGTGACAGTATGTCAACAGAATATTTATCAGGATGAGAGGTGAGAAACAGGTCCAGGGTGTTGGCGGAATGATCTGCAATGTCAGGTATTCGTGTGGGCTCATTTTCTAGCTGGGTCAGTACTTCTACTACGTACCTTCCTTCGGGTGTTGTCTGGCCTGAATGCCGAAGCCAAGTAGAATTGTGTACATTGAAATCGCCCGCAATGGCAATTTCAGTGCGAGGATACAGGGATACAATTCTTGAGATGGAATCTGATAGCGCATCAAACTGATTCTATATTTATGTTGAATCTGCTCCGGAATTTTGCATTGCTGGGTCCAATCTATGCGGCGTTGTTGCGCCAAAATCGTCTCGAAAGTTGATCTTGAGCTTGTCCAAAGTAGTTGGGTGCAAATAGTCGACTGGTGTGAAGTATCATGATCGCGGTGACGATCGATAATCCAGTCGCCACATTTCTCATTAACAAATTCGGGCTTCGTGTCCCTTGTATGGCATGACGGCTGGCAGATATCGATGTCGTTGATCTCTGGTCACAGAAAGTCGGATAATATCGGTCTATACCTGAAACCATTGATTCCTCTTCGCTATTTCGATACAAATAACGCACCAAAATAGGTAGTTTCTGTGGATGCTTTGATGCTTGGTTTAACACGTGTGGATTGCGTTACAATTGGAGAAAGCGCTGACTTAATGACCTTTCGAGTTTTACAGCCTTGCACATAGTGATGAAGTTTCGTGACACCCATATCAGATGGATACTTAAATACTCAACCATTTCAACAAAAAAAAACAGTGCTCAATGTATCTCAGAGCCTGGCAAAAGTTCAGAGAATTCTTCGAATTGAAGGACTGCTTCCGGAGCCTTGATGGAAGCTGTCAGAACAGTTTGCTTCTGACACCACCAACAATGTCAAATAATGTAGTACTTAAAATTGATTTGGCTTACTGTAATGATCATGTAATAACAGGC